>CATOCB010000104.1:0-217000 GCA_951411735.1 Somateria mollissima | reverse complement strand
GTCCCCACGTGACCCGCTGACCTGGGTCCGGGGTCCCCACGTGACCCGGTGACCTGGGGCCGGTGTCCCCACGTGACCCGCTGACCTGGGGCCGGTGTCCCCACGTGACCCACTGACCTGGGTCCGGGGTCCCCACGTGACCCAGTGACCTGGGGCCGGTGTACCCACGTGACCCGGTCACCTGGGGCCGGTGTCCCCACGTGACCAGGGGTCCTGGGGCCGGGGTCCCCACGTGACCCGGGGTCCTGGGTCCGGGGTCCCCACGTGACCCGGTGACCTGGGGCCGGTGTCCCCACGTGACCCACTGACCTGGGTCCGGTGTCCCCACGTGACCCGGGGTCCTGGTGCCGGGGTGGTCATCGGAACCTGGGAACCAGGCTGGGTGCGCGTCATGACCCGGTGACCCGGGGCCGGGTTAACGACCTGTCCAGCGGACCCGGGCCGGAGACCCGACAGGACCCGGTGATCCTTCGCTGGTGTCCCGATGCAACCCGGGGAACCGGGCCGGGGACCCCACGAGACCCGGGGACCTGGGTCCGGGGTCCCGACCTGACCCAGTGACCTGGGGCCAGGGTAACCACCTGACCCGGTGACCTGGGGCTGTGGTGTCGACCGGACTCGGGGACCTGGTCCGGTGTCCCGGCATGACCCGGGGACCTGGGGTCGGGGTGGTCACCAGACCGGTGTACCCAGGCCGTTGACCCGACATGACCCTGTGACCCGGGGCCTGGGTAAAAATCCAACCCGGGGACCCGGGCATGGGACGTGACATGACCCGACCTGGGTCCGGGGTCCCGACCTGACCCGGTGACCTGGAGCCGGTGTCCCCACGTGACCCGCTGACCTGGGTCCGGGGTCCCCACGTGACCCGGTGACCTGGGGCCGATGTCCCCACGTGACCCGGGGTCCTGGTGCCGGGGTCCCCACGTGACCCGCTGACCTGGGTCCGGTGTCCCCACGTGACCCGCTGACCTGGGGCCGATGTCCCCACGTGACCCGGGGTCCTGGTGCCGGGGTCCCCACGTGACCCGGTGACCTGGGTCCGGTGTCCCCACGTCACCCGGTGACCTGGGTCCGGTGTCCCCACGTGACCCGCTGACCTGGGTCCGGGGTCCCCACGTAACCCGGTGACCTGGGGCCGATGTCCCCACGTGACCCGGGGTCCTGGTGCCGGGGTCCCCACGTGACCCGGGGTCCTGGGTCCGGGGTCCCCACGTGACCCGGTGACCTGGGTCCGGTGTCCCCACGTGACCCGCTGACCTGGGTCCGGGGTCCCCACGTGACGCGGTGACCTGGGGCCGGTGTCCCCACGTGACCCGGTCACCTGGGGCCGGTGTCCCCACGTGACCCGGGGTCCTGGGTCCGGGGTCCCCACGTGACCCGGGGTCCTGGTGCCGGGGTCCCCACGTGACCCGGTGACCTGGGGCCGAAATCCCCACGTGACCCGGGGTCCTGGTGCCGGGGTCCCCACGTGACCCGCTGACCTGGGTCCGGGGTCCCCACGTGACCCGGTCACCTGGGGCCGGTGTCCCCACGTGACCCGGGGTCCTGGGTCCGGGGTCCCCACGTGACCCGCTGACCTGGGTCCGGGGACCCCACGTGACCCGCTGACCTGGGGCCGGGGTCCCGACCTGACCCAGTGACCGGGGGCCAGGGTAACCACCTGACCCGGGGACCCGGGCCGGGGACCCGGTATGACTCCTTCTCCCGGGGCCGGGGTGGTCACCTTACACTGGTACCCGGGACAGCGACCCGACATGACCCGGTGACCCGGGGCCGGGGTAACGACCTGTCCAGGGGACCTGGGCCGGGGACCCGACAGGACCCGGTGATCTGAGGCTTGGGTAAAAACCCGTCCCGGGGACCCGGGCTGGGTCCCGACATGACCCGGTGACCTGGTTCCGGGGTGCCGACCTGACCCGGTGACCTGGGGCTGTGGTGTCGACCGGACTCGGGGACCTGGTCCGGTGTCCCGGCATGACCCGGGGACCTGGGGTCGGGGTGGTCACCAGACCGTTGTACCCAGGCCGTTGACCCGACATGACCCTGTGACCCGGGGCCTGGGTAAAAATCCAACCCGGGGACCCGGGCATGGGACGTGACATGACCCGACCTGGGTCCGGGGTCCCGACCTGACCCGGTGACCTGGAGCCGGTGTCCCCACGTGACCCGCTGACCTGGGTCCGGGGTCCCCACGTGACCCGGTGACCTGGGGCCGATGTCCCCACGTGACCCGGGGTCCTGGTGCCGGGGTCCCCACGTGACCCGCTGACCTGGTTCCGGGGTCCCCACGTGACCCGGTGACCTGGGTCCGGTGTCCCCACGTGACCCGCTGACCTGGGTCCGGGGTCCCCACGTGACCCGGTGACCTGGGGTCGATGTCCCCACGTGACCCGGGGTCCTGGTGCCGGGGTCCCCACGTGACCCGGTGACCTGGGTCCGGTGTCCCCACGTGACCCGCTGACCTGGGTCCGGGGTTCCCACGTGACCCGGTGACCTGGGGCCGGTGTTCCCACGTGACCCGGGGTCCTGGGTCCGGGGTCCCCACGTGACCCGCTGACCTGGGTCCGGGGTCCCCACGTGACCCGCTGACCTGGGGCCGGTGTCCCCACGTGACCCGCTGACCTGGGTCCGGGGTCCCCACGTGACCCGGTGACCTTGGGCCGGTGTCCCCACGTGACCCGGTCACCTGGGGCCGGTGTCCCCACGTGACCCGCTGACCTGGGTCCGGTGTCCCCACGTGACCCGCTGACCTGGGTCCGGGGTCCCCACGTGACCCGGTGACCTGGGGCCGGTGTCCCCACGTGACCCGCTGACCTGGGTCCGGGGTCCCCACGTGACCCGGGGTCCTGGTGCCGGGGTGGTCATCGGAACCTGGGAACCAGGCTGGGTGCGCGTCATGACCCGGTGACCCGGGGCCGGGGTTAACGACTTGTCCAGCGGACCCGGGCCGGGGACCCGACAGGACCCGGCGATCCTTCGCTGGTGTCCCGATGCAACCCGGGGACCCGGGCCGGGGACCCCACGAGACCCGGGGACCTGGGTCCGGGGTCCCGACCTGACCCGGTGACCTGGGGCCAGGGTAACCACCTGACCCGGGGACCCGGGCCGGGGACCCGGTATGACTCCGTCTCCCGGGGCCGGGGTGGTCACCTGACACTGGTACCCGGGACAGCGACCCGACATGACCCGGTGACCCGGGGCCGGGGTGCCGACCTGACCCGGTGACCTGGGGCTGTGGTGTCGACCGGACTCGGGGACCTGGTCCGGTGTCCCGGCATGACCCGGGGACCTGGGGTCGGGGTGGTCACCAGACCGTTGTACCCAGGCCGTTGACCCGACATGACCCTGTGACCCGGGGCCTGGGTAAAAATCCAACCCGGGGACCCGGGCATGGGACGTGACATGACCCGACCTGGGTCCGGGGTCCCGACCTGACCCGGTGACCTGGAGCCGGTGTCCCCACGTGACCCGCTGACCTGGGTCCGGGGTCCCCACGTGACCCGGTGACCTGGGGCCGATGTCCCCACGTGACCCGGGGTCCTGGTGCCGGGGTCCCCACGTGACCCGCAGACCTGGGTCCGGTGTCCCCACGTCACCCGGTGACCTGGGGCCGGTGTCCCCACGTGACCCGCTGACCTGGGTCCGGGGTCCCCACGTGACCCGGTGACCTGGGGCCGATGTCCCCACGTGACCCGGGGTCCTGGTGCCGGGGTCCCCACGTGACCCGGTGACCTGGGTCCGGGGTCCCGACCTGACCCGGTGACCTGGAGCCGGTGTCCCCACGTGACCCGCTGACCTGGGTCCGGGGTCCCCACGTGACCCGGTGACCTGGGGCCGATGTCCCCACGTGACCCGGGGTCCTGGTGCCGGGGTCCCTACGTGACCCGCTGACCTGGGTCCGGGGTCCCCACGTGACCCGCTGACCTGGGGCCGATGTCCCCACGTGACCCGGGGTCCTGGTGCCGGGGTCCCCACGTGACCCGCTGACCTGGGTCCGGGGTCCCCACGTGACCCGGTGACCTGGGGCCGGTGTCCCCACGTGACCCGCTGACCTGGGGCCGGTGTCCCCACGTGACCCACTGACCTGGGTCCGGGGTCCCCACGTGACCCAGTGACCTGGGGCCGGTGTACCCACGTGACCCGGTCACCTGGGGCCGGTGTCCCCACGTGACCAGGGGTCCTGGGGCCGGGGTCCCCACGTGACCCGCTGACCTGGGTCCGGGGTCCCCACGTGACCCGGTGACCTGGGGCCGGTGTCCCCACGTGACCCACTGACCTGGGTCCGGTGTCCCCACGTGACCCGGGGTCCTGGTGCCGGGGTGGTCATCGGAACCTGGGAACCAGGCTGGGTGCGCGTCATGACCCGGTGACCCGGGGCCGGGTTAACGACCTGTCCAGCGGACCCGGGCCGGAGACCCGACAGGACCCGGTGATCCTTCGCTGGTGTCCCGATGCAACCCGGGGAACCGGGCCGGGGACCCCACGAGACCCGGGGACCTGGGTCCGGGGTCCCGACCTGACCCAGTGACCTGGGGCCAGGGTAACCACCTGACCCGGTGACCTGGGGCTGTGGTGTCGACCGGACTCGGGGACCTGGTCCGGTGTCCCGGCATGACCCGGGGACCTGGGGTCGGGGTGGTCACCAGACCGGTGTACCCAGGCCGTTGACCCGACATGACCCTGTGACCCGGGGCCTGGGTAAAAATCCAACCCGGGGACCCGGGCATGGGACGTGACATGACCCGACCTGGGTCCGGGGTCCCGACCTGACCCGGTGACCTGGAGCCGGTGTCCCCACGTGACCCGCTGACCTGGGTCCGGGGTCCCCACGTGACCCGGTGACCTGGGGCCGATGTCCCCACGTGACCCGGGGTCCTGGTGCCGGGGTCCCCACGTGACCCGCTGACCTGGGTCCGGTGTCCCCACGTGACCCGCTGACCTGGGGCCGATGTCCCCACGTGACCCGGGGTCCTGGTGCCGGGGTCCCCACGTGACCCGGTGACCTGGGTCCGGTGTCCCCACGTCACCCGGTGACCTGGGTCCGGTGTCCCCACGTGACCCGCTGACCTGGGTCCGGGGTCCCCACGTAACCCGGTGACCTGGGGCCGATGTCCCCACGTGACCCGGGGTCCTGGTGCCGGGGTCCCCACGTGACCCGGGGTCCTGGGTCCGGGGTCCCCACGTGACCCGGTGACCTGGGTCCGGTGTCCCCACGTGACCCGCTGACCTGGGTCCGGGGTCCCCACGTGACGCGGTGACCTGGGGCCGGTGTCCCCACGTGACCCGCTGACCTGGGGCCGGTGTCCCCACGTGACCCGGGGTCCTGGGTCCGGGGTCCCCACGTGACCCGGGGTCCTGGTGCCGGGGTCCCCACGTGACCCGGTGACCTGGGGCCGAAATCCCCACGTGACCCGGGGTCCTGGTGCCGGGGTCCCCACGTGACCCGCTGACCTGGGTCCGGGGTCCCCACGTGACCCGGTCACCTGGGGCCGGTGTCCCCACGTGACCCGGGGTCCTGGGTCCGGGGTCCCCACGTGACCCGCTGACCTGGGTCCGGGGACCCCACGTGACCCGCTGACCTGGGGCCGGGGTCCCGACCTGACCCAGTGACCGGGGGCCAGGGTAACCACCTGACCCGGGGACCCGGGCCGGGGACCCGGTATGACTCCTTCTCCCGGGGCCGGGGTGGTCACCTTACACTGGTACCCGGGACAGCGACCCGACATGACCCGGTGACCCGGGGCCGGGGTAACGACCTGTCCAGGGGACCTGGGCCGGGGACCCGACAGGACCCGGTGATCTGAGGCTTGGGTAAAAACCCGTCCCGGGGACCCGGGCTGGGTCCCGACATGACCCGGTGACCTGGTTCCGGGGTGCCGACCTGACCCGGTGACCTGGGGCTGTGGTGTCGACCGGACTCGGGGACCTGGTCCGGTGTCCCGGCATGACCCGGGGACCTGGGGTCGGGGTGGTCACCAGACCGTTGTACCCAGGCCGTTGACCCGACATGACCCTGTGACCCGGGGCCTGGGTAAAAATCCAACCCGGGGACCCGGGCATGGGACGTGACATGACCCGACCTGGGTCCGGGGTCCCGACCTGACCCGGTGACCTGGAGCCGGTGTCCCCACGTGACCCGCTGACCTGGGTCCGGGGTCCCCACGTGACCCGGTGACCTGGGGCCGATGTCCCCACGTGACCCGGGGTCCTGGTGCCGGGGTCCCCACGTGACCCGCTGACCTGGTTCCGGGGTCCCCACGTGACCCGGTGACCTGGGTCCGGTGTCCCCACGTGACCCGCTGACCTGGGTCCGGGGTCCCCACGTGACCCGGTGACCTGGGGTCGATGTCCCCACGTGACCCGGGGTCCTGGTGCCGGGGTCCCCACGTGACCCGGTGACCTGGGTCCGGTGTCCCCACGTGACCCGCTGACCTGGGTCCGGGGTTCCCACGTGACCCGGTGACCTGGGGCCGGTGTTCCCACGTGACCCGGGGTCCTGGGTCCGGGGTCCCCACGTGACCCGCTGACCTGGGTCCGGGGTCCCCACGTGACCCGCTGACCTGGGGCCGGTGTCCCCACGTGACCCGCTGACCTGGGTCCGGGGTCCCCACGTGACCCGGTGACCTTGGGCCGGTGTCCCCACGTGACCCGGTCACCTGGGGCCGGTGTCCCCACGTGACCCGCTGACCTGGGTCCGGTGTCCCCACGTGACCCGCTGACCTGGGTCCGGGGTCCCCACGTGACCCGGTGACCTGGGGCCGGTGTCCCCACGTGACCCGCTGACCTGGGTCCGGGGTCCCCACGTGACCCGGGGTCCTGGTGCCGGGGTGGTCATCGGAACCTGGGAACCAGGCTGGGTGCGCGTCATGACCCGGTGACCCGGGGCCGGGTTAACGACTTGTCCAGCGGACCCGGGCCGGGGACCCGACAGGACCCGGCGATCCTTCGCTGGTGTCCCGATGCAACCCGGGGACCCGGGCCGGGGACCCCACGAGACCCGGGGACCTGGGTCCGGGGTCCCGACCTGACCCGGTGACCTGGGGCCAGGGTAACCACCTGACCCGGGGACCCGGGCCGGGGACCCGGTATGACTCCGTCTCCCGGGGCCGGGGTGGTCACCTGACACTGGTACCCGGGACAGCGACCCGACATGACCCGGTGACCCGGGGCCGGGGTGCCGACCTGACCCGGTGACCTGGGGCTGTGGTGTCGACCGGACTCGGGGACCTGGTCCGGTGTCCCGGCATGACCCGGGGACCTGGGGTCGGGGTGGTCACCAGACCGTTGTACCCAGGCCGTTGACCCGACATGACCCTGTGACCCGGGGCCTGGGTAAAAATCCAACCCGGGGACCCGGGCATGGGACGTGACATGACCCGACCTGGGTCCGGGGTCCCGACCTGACCCGGTGACCTGGAGCCGGTGTCCCCACGTGACCCGCTGACCTGGGTCCGGGGTCCCCACGTGACCCGGTGACCTGGGGCCGATGTCCCCACGTGACCCGGGGTCCTGGTGCCGGGGTCCCCACGTGACCCGCAGACCTGGGTCCGGTGTCCCCACGTCACCCGGTGACCTGGGGCCGGTGTCCCCACGTGACCCGCTGACCTGGGTCCGGGGTCCCCACGTGACCCGGTGACCTGGGGCCGATGTCCCCACGTGACCCGGGGTCCTGGTGCCGGGGTCCCCACGTGACCCGCTGACCTGGGGCCGGGGTCCCCACGTGACCTGGTGACCTGGGTCCGGTGTCCCCACGTGACCCGATGACCTGGGTCCGGGGTCCCCACGTGACGCGGTGACCTGGGGCCGGTGTCCCCACGTGACCCGGTCACCTGGGGCCGGTGCCCCCACGTGACCCGGGGTCCTGGGTCCGGGGTCCCCACGTGACCCGCTGACCTGGGTCCGGGGTCCCCACGTGACCCGGTGACCTGGGGCCGGTGTCCCCACGTGACCTGCTGACCTGGGTTAGGGGTCCCCACGTGACCCCCTGACCTGGGTCCGGGGTCCCCACGTGACCCGGTGACCTGGGGCCGATGTCCCCACGTGACCCGGGGTCCTGGGACCGGGGTCCCCACGTGACCCGGTGACCTGGGGCCGGGGTCCCCACGTGACCCGGTGACCTGGGGCCGGTGTCCCCACGTGACCCGCTGACCTGGGTCCGGTGTCCCCACGTGACCCGGGGTCCTGGTGCCGGGGTGGTCATCGGAACCTGGGAACCAGGCTGGGTGCGCGTCATGACCCGGTGACCCGGGGCCGGGTTAACGACCTGTCCAGCGGACCCGGGCCGGGGACCCGACAGGACCCGGTGATCCTTCGCTGGTGTCCCGATGCAACCCGGGGACCCGGGCCGGGGACCCCACGAGACCCGGGGACCTGGGTCCGGGGTCCCGACCTGACCCAGTGACCTGGGGCCAGGGTAACCACCTGACCCGGGGACCCGGGCCGGGGACCCGGTATGACTCCGTCTCCCGGGGCCGGGGTGGTCACCTGACACTGGTACCCGGGACAGCGACCCGACATGACCCGATGACCCGGGGCCGGGGTAACGACCTGACCCGGTGACCTGGGGCTGTGGTGTCGACCGGACTCGGGGACCTGGTCCGGTGTCCCGGCATGACCCGGGGACCTGGGGTCGGGGTGGTCACCAGACCGTTGTACCCAGGCCGTTGACCCGACATGACCCTGTGACCCGGGGCCTGGGTAAAAATCCAACCCGGGGACCCGGGCATGGGACGTGACATGACCCGACCTGGGTCCGGGGTCCCGACCTGACCCGGTGACCTGGAGCCGGTGTCCCCACGTGACCCGCTGACCTGGGTCCGGGGTCCCCACGTGACCCGGTGACCTGGGGCCGATGTCCCCACGTGACCCGGGGTCCTGGTGCCGGGTCCCCACGTGACCCGCTGACCTGGGTCCGGTGTCCCAACGTCACCCGGTGACCTGGGGCCGGTGTCCCCACGTGACCCGCTGACCTGGGTCTGGGGTCCCCACGTGACCCGGTGACCTGGGGCCGATGTCCCCACGTGACCTGGGGTCCTGGTGCCGGGGTCCCCACGTGACCCGGTGACCTGGGTCCGGTGTCCCCACGTGACCCGGGGTCCTGGGTCCGGTGTCCCAACGTCACCCGGTGACCTGGGGCCGGTGTCCCCACGTGACCCGCTGACCTGGGTCCGGGGTCCACACGTGACCCGGTGACCTGGGGCCGATGTCCCCACGTGACCTGGGGTCCTGGTGCCGGTGTCCCCACGTGACCCGGTCACCTGGGGCCGGTGTCCCCACGTGACCCGGGGTCCTGGGTCCGGGGTCCACACGTGACCCGGTCACCTGGGGCCGGGGTCCCCACGTGACCCGGTGACCTGGGGCCGGTGTCCCCACGTGACCCGGTCACCTGGGGCCGGTGTCCCCACGTGACCCGCTGACCTGGGTCCGGGGTCCCCACGTGACCAGGTGACCTGGGGCCGGTGTCCCCACGTGACCCGGGGTCCTGGTGCCGGGGTCCCCACGTGACCCGCTGACCTGGGTCCGGTGTCCCAACGTCACCCGGTGACCTGGGGTCGGTGTCCCCACGTGACCCGCTGACCTGGGTCCGGGGTCCCCACGTGACCCGGTGACCTGGGGCCGATGTCCCCACGTGACCTGGGGTCCTGGTGCCGGGGTCCCCACGTGACCCGCTGACCTGGGGCCGGGGTCCCCACGTGACCCGGGGTCCTGGTGCCGGGGTGGTCATCGGAACCTGGGAACCAGGCTGGGTACCAGACATGACCATGTGACCTGGGTCCGGGGTCCCCACGTGACCCGCTGACCTGGGGCCGGGGTCCCCACGAGACCCGGTGTCCTGGTGCCGGGGTGGTCACCGGAACGTGGGAACCAGGCCGGGTGCGCGTCATGACCCGGTGACCCGGGGCCGGGTTAACGACCTGTCCAGGGGACCCGGGCCAGGGACCCGACAGGACCCGGTGATCCTTCGCTGGTGTCCCGATGCAACCCGGGGACCCGGGCCGGGGACCCCACGTGACCCGGGGACCTGGGTCCGGGGTCCCGACCTGACCCGGTGACCTGGGGCCAGGGTAACCACCTGACCCGGGGACCCGGGCCGGGGACCCGGTATGACTCCGTCTCCCGGGGCCGGGGTGGTCACCTGACACTGGTACCCGGGACAGCGACCCGACATGACCCGGTGACCCGGAGCCGGGGTAACGACCTGTCCAGGGGACCTGGGCCGGGGACCCGACAGGACCCGGTGATCTGGGGCTTGGGTAAAAACCCGTCCCGGGGACCCGGGCTGGGTCCCGACATGACCCGGTGACCTGGTTCCGGGGTGCCGACCTGACCTGGTGACCTGGGGCTGTGGTGTCGACCGGACTCGGGGACCTGGTCCGGTGTCCCGGCATGACCCGGGGACCTGGGGTCGGGGTGGTCACCAGACCGTTGTACCCAGGCCGTTGACCCGACATGACCCTGTGACCCGGGGCCTGGGTAAAAATCCAACCCGGGGACCAGGGCATGGAACGTGACATGACCCGACCTGGGTCCGGGGTCCCGACCTGACCCGGTGACCTGGAGCCGGTGTCCCCACGTGACCCGCTGACCTGGGTCCGGGGTCCCCACGTGACCCGGTGACCTGGGGCAGATGTCCCTACGTGACCCGGGGTCCTGGTGCCGGGGTCCCCACGTGACCCGCTGACCTGGTTCCGGGGTCCCCACGTGACCCGGTGACCTGGGGCCGATGTCCCCACGTGACCCGGGGTCCTGGTGCCGGGGTCCCCACGTGACCCGGTCACCTGGGTCCGGTGTCCCCACGTGACCCGCTGACCTGGGTCCGGGGTCCCCACGTGACCCGCTGACCTGGGTCCGGGGTCCCCACGTGACCCGCTGACCTGGGTCCGGGGTCCCGACCTGACCCGGTGACCTGGGGCCAGGGTAACCACCTGACCCGGGGACCCGGGCCGGGGACCCGGTATGACTCCGTCTCCCGGGGCCGGGGTGGTCACCTGACACTGGTACCCGGGACAGCGACCCGACATGACCCGGTGACCCGGGGCTGGGGTAACGACCTGACCCGGTGACCTGGGGCTGTGGTGTCGACCGGACTCGGGGACCTGGTCCGGTGTCCCGGCATGACCCGGGGACCTGGGGTCGGGGTGGTCACCAGACCGTTGTACCCAGGCCGTTGACCCGACATGACCCTGTGACCCGGGGCCTGGGTAAAAATCCAACCCGGGGACCCGGGCATGGGACGTGACATGACCCGACCTGGGTCCGGGGTCCCGACCTGACCCGGTGACCTGGAGCCGGTGTCCCCACGTGACCCGGGGTCCTGGTGCCGGGGTCCCCACGTGACCCGCTGACCTGGTTCCGGGGTCCCCACGTGACCCGGTGACCTGGGGCCGGGGTCCCCACGTGACCCGGGGTCCTGGTGCCGGGGTCCCCACGTGACCCGGTCACCTGGGGCCGGTGTCCCCACGTGACCCGCTGACCTGGGTCCGGGGTCCCCACGTGACCCGCTGACCTGGGTCCGGGGTCCCCACGTGACCCGCTGACCTGGGTCCGGGGTCCCGACCTGACCCGGTGACCTGGGGCCAGGGTAACCACCTGACCCGGGGACCCGGGCCGGGGACCCGGTATGACTCCGTCTCCCGGGGCCGGGGTGGTCACCTGACACTGGTACCCGGGACAGCGACCCGACATGACCCGGTGACCCGGGGCTGGGGTAACGACCTGACCCGGTGACCTGGGGCTGTGGTGTCGACCGGACTCGGGGACCTGGTCCGGTGTCCCGGCATGACCCGGGGACCTGGGGTCGGGGTGGTCACCAGACCGTTGTACCCAGGCCGTTGACCCGACATGACCCTGTGACCCGGGGCCTGGGTAAAAATCCAACCCGGGGACCCGGGCATGGGACGTGACATGACCCGACCTGGGTCCGGGGTCCCGACCTGACCCGGTGACCTGGAGCCGGTGTCCCCACGTGACCCGCTGACCTGGGTCTGGGGTCCCCACGTGACCCGCTGACCTGGGGCCGATGTCCCCACGTGACCCGGGGTCCTGGTGCCGGGGTCCCCACGTGACCCGCTGACCTGGGTCCGGTGTCCCCACGTCACCCGGTGACCTGGGTCCGGTGTCCCCACGTGACCCGCTGACCTGGGTCCGGGGTCCCCACGTAACCCGGTGACCTGGGGCCGATGTCCCCACGTGACCCGGGGTCCTGGTGCCGGGGTCCCCACGTGACCCGGGGTCCTGGGTCCGGGGTCCCCACGTGACCCGGTGACCTGGGTCCGGTGTCCCCACGTGACCCGCTGACCTGGGTCCGGGGTCCCCACGTGACGCGGTGACCTGGGGCCGGTGTCCCCACGTGACCCGGTCACCTGGGGCCGGTGTCCCCACGTGACCCGGGGTCCTGGGTCCGGGGTCCCCACGTGACCCGGGGTCCTGGTGCCGGGGTCCCCACGTGACCCGGTGACCTGGGGCCGAAATCCCCACGTGACCCGGGGTCCTGGTGCCGGGGTCCCCACGTGACCCGCTGACCTGGGTCCGGGGTCCCCACGTGACCCGCTGACCTGGGTCCGGTGTCCCCACGTGACCCGGTGACCTGGGGCCGGTGTCCCCACGTGACCCGCTGACCTGGTTCCGGGGTCCCCACGTGACCCGGTGACCTGGGGCCGATGTCCCCACGTGACCCGGGGTCCTGGTGCCGGGGTCCCCACGTGACCCGGTGTCCTGGGTCTGGTGTCCCCACGTGACCCGCTGACCTGGGTCCGGGGTCCCCACGTGACCCGGTGACCTGGGGCCGGTGTCCCCACGTGACCCGGTCACCTGGGGCCGATGTCCCCACGTGACCCGGGGTCCTGGGTCCGGTGTCCCCACGTGACCCGCTGACCTGGGTCCGGGGTCCCCACGTGACCCGGTGACCTGGGGCCAGTGTCCCCACGTGACCCGCTGACCTGGGGCCGGTGTCCCCACGTGACCCGCTGACCTGGGTCCGGGGTCCCCACGTGACCCGGTGACCTGGGTCCGGTGTCCCCACGTGACCCGGTCACCTGGGGCCGGTGTCCCCACATGACCCGCTGACCTGGGTCCGGGGTCCCCACGTGACCCGGTGACCTGGGGCCGGTGTCCCCACGTGACCCGCTGACCTGGGTCCGGGGTCCCCACGTGACCCGCTGACCTGGGGCCGGGGTCCCCACGTGACCCGGTGACCTGGGGCCGGTGTCCCCACGTGACCCGCTGACCTGGGTCCGGTGTCCCCACGTGACCCGGGGTCCTGGTGCCGGGGTGGTCATCGGAACCTGGGAACCAGGCTGGGTGCGCGTCATGACCCGGTGACCCGGGGCCGGGTTAACGACCTGTCCAGCGGACCTGGGCCGGGGACCCGACAGGACCCGGCGATCCTTCGCTGGTGTCCCGATGCATCCTGGGGACCCGGGCCGGGGACCCCACGAGACCCGGGGACCTGGGTCCGGGGTCCCGACCTGACCCAGTGACCTGGGGCCAGGGTAACCACCTGACCCGGGGACCCGGGCCGGGGACCCGGTATGACTCCGTCTCCCGGGGCCGGGGTGGTCACCTGACACTGGTACCCGGGACAGCGACCCGACATGACCCGGTGACCTGGTTCCGGGGTGCCGACCTGACCCGGTGACCTGGGGCTGTGGTGTCGACCGGACTCGGGGACCTGGTCCGGTGTCCCGGCATGACCCGGGGACCTGGGGTCGGGGTGGTCACCAGACCGTTGTACCCAGGCCGTTGACCCGACATGACCCTGTGACCCGGGGCCTGGGTAAAAATCCAACCCGGGGACCCGGGCATGGGACGTGACATGACCCGACCTGGGTCCGGGGTCCCGACCTGACCCGGTGACCTGGAGCCGGTGTCCCCACGTGACCCGCTGACCTGGGTCCGGGGTCCCCACGTGACCCGGTGACCTGGGGCCGATGTCCCCACGTGACCCGGGGTCCTGGTGCCGGGGTCCCTACGTGACCCGCTGACCTGGGTCCGGGGTCCCCACGTGACCCGCTGACCTGGGGCCGATGTCCCCACGTGACCCGGGGTCCTGGTGCCGGGGTCCCCACGTGACCCGCTGACCTGGGTCCGGGGTCCCCACGTGACCCGGTGACCTGGGGCCGGTGTCCCCACGTGACCCGCTGACCTGGGGCCGGTGTCCCCACGTGACCCACTGACCTGGGTCCGGGGTCCCCACGTGACCCAGTGACCTGGGGCCGGTGTACCCACGTGACCCGGTCACCTGGGGCCGGTGTCCCCACGTGACCAGGGGTCCTGGGGCCGGGGTCCCCACGTGACCCGCTGACCTGGGTCCGGGGTCCCCACGTGACCCGGTGACCTGGGGCCGGTGTCCCCACGTGACCCACTGACCTGGGTCCGGTGTCCCCACGTGACCCGGGGTCCTGGTGCCGGGGTGGTCATCGGAACCTGGGAACCAGGCTGGGTGCGCGTCATGACCCGGTGACCCGGGGCCGGGTTAACGACCTGTCCAGCGGACCCGGGCCGGAGACCCGACAGGACCCGGTGATCCTTCGCTGGTGTCCCGATGCAACCCGGGGAACCGGGCCGGGGACCCCACGAGACCCGGGGACCTGGGTCCGGGGTCCCGACCTGACCCAGTGACCTGGGGCCAGGGTAACCACCTGACCCGGTGACCTGGGGCTGTGGTGTCGACCGGACTCGGGGACCTGGTCCGGTGTCCCGGCATGACCCGGGGACCTGGGGTCGGGGTGGTCACCAGACCGGTGTACCCAGGCCGTTGACCCGACATGACCCTGTGACCCGGGGCCTGGGTAAAAATCCAACCCGGGGACCCGGGCATGGGACGTGACATGACCCGACCTGGGTCCGGGGTCCCGACCTGACCCGGTGACCTGGAGCCGGTGTCCCCACGTGACCCGCTGACCTGGGTCCGGGGTCCCCACGTGACCCGGTGACCTGGGGCCGATGTCCCCACGTGACCCGGGGTCCTGGTGCCGGGGTCCCCACGTGACCCGCTGACCTGGGTCCGGTGTCCCCACGTGACCCGCTGACCTGGGGCCGATGTCCCCACGTGACCCGGGGTCCTGGTGCCGGGGTCCCCACGTGACCCGGTGACCTGGGTCCGGTGTCCCCACGTGACCCGGGGTCCTGGGTCCGGGGTCCCCACGTGACCCGGTGACCTGGGGCCGGTGTCCCCACGTGACCCGCTGACCTGGGTCCGGGGTCCCCACGTGACCCGCTGACCTGGGTCCGGGGTCCCCACGTGACCCGGTGACCTGGGGCCGGTGTCCCCACGTGACCCGCTGACCTGGGGCCGGTGTCCCCACGTGACCCGCTGACCTGGGGCCGGGATCCCCACGTGACCCGGTGACCTGGGGCCGGTGTCCCCACGTGACCCGCTGACCTGGGGCCGGTGTCCCCACGTGACCCGCTGACCTGGGTCCGGGGTCCCCACGTGACCCGGTGACCTGGGGCCGGTGTCCCCACGTGACCCGGGGTCCTGGTGCCGGGGTGGTCATCGGAACCTGGGAACCAGGCTGGGTGCGCGTCATGACCCGGTGACCCGGGGCCGGGTTAACGACCTGTCCAGCGGACCCGGGCCGGGGACCCGACAGGACCCCGTGATCCTTCGCTGGTGTCCCGATGCAACCCGGGGACCCGGGCCGGGGACCCCACGAGACCCGGGGACCTGGGTCCGGGGTCCCGACCTGACCCAGTGACCTGGGGCCAGGGTAACCACCTGACCCGGGGACCCGGGCCGGGGACCCGGTATGACTCCGTCTCCCGGGGCCGGGGTGGTCACCTGACACTGGTACCCGGGACAGCGACCCGACATGACCCGGTGACCCGGGGCCGGGGTAACGACCTGACCCGGTGACCTGGGGCTGTGGTGTCGACCGGACTCGGGGACCTGGTCCGGTGTCCCGGCATGACCCGGGGACCTGGGGTCGGGGTGGTCACCAGACCGTTGTACCCAGGCCGTTGACCCGACATGACCCTGTGACCCGGGGCCTGGGTAAAAATCCAACCCGGGGACCCGGGCATGGGACGTGACATGACCCGACCTGGGTCCGGGGTCCCGACCTGACCCGGTGACCTGGAGCCGGTGTCCCCACGTGACCCGCTGACCTGGGTCCGGGGTCCCCACGTGACCCGGTGACCTGGAGCCGATGTCCCCACGTGACCCGGGGTCCTGGTGCCGGGGTCCCCACGTGACCCGCTGACCTGGGGCCGGTGTCCCCACGTCACCCGGTGACCTGGGGCCAGTGTCCCCACGTGACCCGCTGACCTGGGTCCGGGGTCCCCACGTGACCCGCTGACCTGGGGCCGATGTCCCCACGTGACCTGGGGTCCTGGTGCAGGGGTCCCCACGTGACCCGCTGACCTGGGTCCGGGGTCCCCACGTGACCCGCTGACCTGGGTCCGGGGTCCCCACGTGACCCGCTGACCTGGGTCCGGTGTCCCCACGTGACCCGCTGACCTGGGGCCGGGGTCCCCACGTGACCCGCTGACCTGGGTCCGGGGTCCCCACGTGACCCGGTGACCTGGGGCTGGTGTCCCCACGTGACCCGCTGACCTGGGTCCGGGGTCCCCACGTGACCCGGTGACCTGGGGCCGGTGTCCCCACGTGACCCGGTCACCTGGGGCCGGTGTCCCCACGTGACCCGCTGACCTGGGTCCGGTGTCCCCACGTGACCCGCTGACCTGGGTCCGGGGTCCCCACGTGACCCGGTGACCTGGGGCCGGGGTCACCACGTGACCCGCTGACCTGGGTCCGGGGTCCCCACGTGACCCGCTGACCTGGGGCCGGGGTCCCCACGAGACCCGGTGTCCTGGTGCCGGGGTGGTCACCGGAACGTGGGAACCAGGCCGGGTGCGCGTCATGACCCGGTGACCCGGGGCCAGGTTAACGACCTGTCCAGGGGACCCGGGCCGGGGACCCGACAGGACCCCGTGATCCTTCGCTGGTGTCCCGATGCAACCCGGGGAACCGGGCCGGGGACCCCACGTGACCCGGGGACCTGGGTCCGGGGTCCCGACCTGACCCAGTGACCTGGGGCCAGGGTAACCACCTGACCCGGGAACCCGGGCCGGGGACCCGGTATGACTCCGTCTCCCGGGACCGGGGTGGTCACCTGACACTGGTACCCGGGACAGCGACCCGACATGACCCGGTGACCCGGGGCCGGGGTAACGACCTGTCCACGGGACCTGGGCCGGGGACCCGACAGGACCCGGTGATCTGGGGCTTGGGTAAAAACCCGTCCCGGGGACCCGGGCTGGGTCCCGACATGACCCGGTGACCTGGTTCCGGGGTGCCGACCTGACCCGGTGACCTGGGGCTGTGGTGTCGACCGGACTCGGGGACCTGGTCCGGTGTCCCGGCATGACCCGGGGACCTGGGGTCGGGGTGGTCACCAGACCGTTGTACCCAGGCCGTTGACCCGACATGACCCTGTGACCCGGGGCCTGGGTAAAAATCCAACCCGGGGACCCGGGCATGGGACGCGACATGACCCGACCTGGGTCCGGGGTCCCGACCTGACCCGGTGACCTGGAGCCGGTGTCCCCACGTGACCCGCTGACCTGGGTCCGGGGTCCCCACGTGACCCGGTGACCTGGGGCCGATGTCCCCACGTGACCCGGGGTCCTGGTGCCGGTGTCCCCACGTGACCCGCTGACCTGGGTCCGGGGTCCCCACGTGACCCGGTGACCTGGGGCCGATGTCCCCACGTGACCCGGGGTCCTGGTGCCGGGGTCCCCACGTGACCCGCTGACCTGGTTCCGGGGTCCCCACTTGACCCGGTGACCTGGGGCCGATGTCCCCACGTGACCCGGGGTCAAGGTGCCGGGGTCCCCACGTGACCCGGTGACCTGGGGCCGGGGTCCCCACGTGACCCGGGGTCCTGGGTCCGGGGTCCCCACGTGACCCGCTGACCTGGGTCCGGGGTCCCCACGTGACCCGCTGACCTGGGGCCGGTGTCCCCACGTGACCCGCTGACCTGGGTCCGGTGTCCCCACGTGACCCAGGGTCCTGGTGCCGGGGTGGTCATCGGAACCTGGGAACCAGGCTGGGTGCGCGTCATGACCCGGTGACCCGGGGCCGGGTTAACGACCTGTCCAGCGGACCCGGGCCGGGGACCCGACAGGACCCCGTGATCCTTCGCTGGTGTCCCGATGCAACCCGGGGACCCGGGCCGGGGACCCCACGAGACCCGGGGACCTGGGTCCGGGGTCCCGACCTGACCCAGTGACCTGGGGCCAGGGTAACCACCTGACCCGGGGACCCGGGCCGGGGACCCGGTATGACTCCGTCTCCCGGGGCCGGGGTGGTCACCTGACACTGGTACCCGGGACAGCGACCCGACATGACCCGGTGACCCGGGGCCGGGGTAACGACCTGTCCACGGGACCTGGGCCGGGGACCCGACAGGACCCGGTGATCTGGGGCTTGGGTAAAAACCCGTCCCGGGGACCCGGGCTGGGTCCCGACATGACCCGGTGACCTGGTTCCGGGGTGCCGACCTGACCCGGTGACCTGGGGCTGTGGTGTCGACCGGACTCGGGGACCTGGTCCGGTGTCCCGGCATGACCCGGGGACCTGGGGTCGGGGTGGTCACCAGACCGTTGTACCCAGGCCGTTGACCCGACATGACCCTGTGACCCGGGGCCTGGGTAAAAATCCAACCAGGGGACCCGGGCATGGGACGTGACATGACCCGACCTGGGTCCGGGGTCCCGACCTGACCCGGTGACCTGGAGCCGGTGTCCCCACGTGACCCGCTGACCTGGGTCCGGGGTCCCCACGTCACCCGGTGACCTGGGGCCGATGTCCCCACGTGACCCGGGGTCCTGGTGCCGGGGTCCCCACGTGACCCGCTGACCTGGTTCCGGGGTCCCCACTTGACCCGGTGACCTGGGGCCGATGTCCCCACGTGACCCGGGGTCCTGGTGCCGGGGTCCCCACGTGACCCGGTGACCTGGGGCTGGTGTCCCCACGTGACCCGGGGTCCTGGGTCCGGGGTCCCCACGTGACCCGGTGACCTGGGGCCGGTGTCCCCACGTGACCCGGTCACCTGGGGCCGGTGTCCCCACGTGACCCGGGGTCCTGGGTCCGGGGTCCCCACGTGACCCGCTGACCTGGGGCCGGGGTCCCCACGTGACCCGGTGACCTGGGGCCGGTGTCCCCACGTGACCCGCTGACCTGGGGCCGGTGTCCCCACGTGACCCACTGACCTGGGTCCGGGGTCCCCACGTGACCCGGTGACCTGGGGCCGGTGTCCCCACGTGACCCGCTGACCTGGGGCCGGTGTCCCCACGTGACCCGCTGACCTGGGTCCGGGGTCCCCACGTGACCCGGTGACCTGGGGCGGGTGTCCCCACGTGACCCGGTGACCTGGGTTCGGTGTCCCCACGTGACCCGGGGTCCTGGTGCCGGGGTCCCCACGTGACCCGCTGACCTGGGTCCGGGGTCCCCACGTGACCCGCTGACCTGGGGCCGGTGTCCCCACGTGACCCGCTGACCTGGGGCCGGTGTCCCCACGTGACCCGGGGTCCTGGTGCCGGGGTGGTCATCGGAACCTGGGAACCAGGCTGGGTGCGCGTCATGACCCGGTGACCCGGGGCCGGGTTAACGACCTGTCCAGCGGACCCGGGCCGGGGACCCGACAGGACCCGGTGATCCTTCGCTGGTGTCCCGATGCAACCCGGGGACCCGGGCCGGGGACCCCACGAGACCCGGGGACCTGGGTCCGGGGTCCCGACCTGACCCGGTGACCTGGAGCCGGTGTCCCCACGTGACCCGCTGACCTGGTTCCGGGGTCCCCACGTGACCCGGTGACCTGGGTCCGGTGTCCCCACGTGACCCGGGGTCCTGGGTCCGGGGTCCCCACGTGACCCGCTGACCTGGGTCCGGGGTCCCCACGTGACCCGCTGACCTGGGTCCGGGGTCCCGACCTGACCCGGTGACCTGGGGCCAGGGTAACCACCTGACCCGGGGACCCGGGCCGGGGACCCGGTATGACTCCGTCTCCCGGTGCCGGGGTGGTCACCTGACACTGGTACCCGGGACAGCGACCCGACATGACCCGGTGTCCCGGGGCTGGGGTAACGACCTGACCCGGTGACCTGGGGCTGTGGTGTCGACCGGACTCGGGGACCTGGTCCAGTGTCCCGGCATGACCCGGGGATCTGGGGTCGGGGTGGTCACCAGACCGTTGTACCCAGGCCGTTGACCCGACATGACCCTGTGACCCGGGGCCTGGGTAAAAATCCAACCCGGGGACCCGGGCATGGGACGTGACATGACCCGACCTGGGTCCGGGGTCCCGACCTGACCCGGTGACCTGGAGCCGGTGTCCCCACGTGACCCGCTGACCTGGGTCCGGGGTCCCCACGTGACCCGCTGACCTGGGGCCGATGTCCCCACGTGACCCGGGGTCCTGGTGCCGGGGTCCCCACGTGACCCGCTGACCTGGGTCCGGTGTCCCCACGTCACCCGGTGACCTGGGTCCGGTGTCCCCACGTGACCCGCTGACCTGGGTCCGGGGTCCCCACGTAACCCGGTGACCTGGGGCCGATGTCCCCACGTGACCCGGGGTCCTGGTGCCGGGGTCCCCACGTGACCCGGGGTCCTGGGTCCGGGGTCCCCACGTGACCCGGTGACCTGGGTCCGGTGTCCCCACGTGACCCGCTGACCTGGGTCCGGGGTCCCCACGTGACGCGGTGACCTGGGGCCGGTGTCCCCACTTGACCCGGTCACCTGGGGCCGGTGTCCCCACGTGACCCGGGGTCCTGGGTCCGGGGTCCCCACGTGACCCGGGGTCCTGGTGCCGGGGTCCCCACGTGACCCGGTGACCTGGGGCCGAAATCCCCACGTGACCCGGGGTCCTGGTGCAGGGGTCCCCACGTGACCCGCTGACCTGGGTCCGGGGTCCCCACGTGACCCGCTGACCTGGGGCCGGGGTCCCCACGTGACCCGGTGACCTGGGGCCGGTGTCCCCACGTGACCCGGTGACCTGGGGCCGGTGTCCCCACGTGACCCGCTGACCTGGGTCCGGGGTCCCCACGTGACCCGGTGACCTGGGGCCGATGTCCCCACGTGACCTGGTCACCTGGGGCCGGTGTCCCCACGTGACCCGCTGACCTGGGTCCGGGGTCCCCACGTGACCCGGTGACCTGGGGCCGGTGTCCCCACGTGACCCGCTGACCTGGGTCCGGTGTCCCCACGTGACCCGGGGTCCTGGTGCCGGGGTGGTCATCGGAACCTGGGAACCAGGCTGGGTGCGCGTCATGACCCGGTGACCCGGGGGCCGGGTTAACGACCTGTCCAGCGGACCCGGGCCGGGGACCCGACAGGACCCCGTGATCCTTCGCTGGTGTCCCGATGCAACCCGGGGACCCGGGCCGGGGACCCCACGAGACCCGGGGACCTGGGTCCGGGGTCCCGACCTGACCCAGTGACCTGGGGCCAGGGTAACCACCTGACCCGGGGACCCGGGCCGGGGACCCGGTATGACTCCGTCTCCCGGGGCCGGGGTGGTCACCTGACACTGGTACCCGGGACAGCGACCCGACATGACCCGGTGACCCGGGGCCGGGGTGCCGACCTGACCCGGTGACCTGGGGCTGTGGTGTCGACCGGACTCGGGGACCTGGTCCGGTGTCCCGGCATGACCCGGGGACCTGGGGTCGGGGTGGTCACCAGACCGTTGTACCCAGGCCGTTGACCCGACATGACCCTGTGACCCGGGGCCTGGGTAAAAATCCAACCCGGGGACCCGGGCATGGGACGTGACATGACCCGACCTGGGTCCGGGGTCCTGACCTGACCCGGTGTCCTGGGGCCGGTGTCCCCACGTGACCCGCTGACCTGGGTCCGGGGTCCCCACGTGACCCGCTGACCTGGGGTCGATGTCCCCACGTGACCCGGGGTCCTGGTGCCGGTGTCCCCACGTGACCCGCTGACCTGGGTCCGGTGTCCCCACGTGACCCGGTGACCTGGGGCCGGTGTCCCCACGTGACCCGCTGACCTGGGTCCGGGGTCCCCACGTGACCCGCTGACCTGGGGCCGATGTCCCCACGTGACCTGGGGTCCTGGTGCCGGGGTCCCCATGTGACCCGCTGATCTGGGGCCGGGGTCCCCACGTGACCCGGGGTCCTGGTGCCGGGGTGGTCATCGGAACCTGGGAACCAGGCTGGGTACCAGACATGACCAGGTGACCTGGGTCCGGGGTCCCCACGTGACCCGCTGACCTGGGGCCGGGGTCCCCACGAGACCCGGTGTCCTGGTGCCGGGGTGGTCACCGGAACGTGGGAACCAGGCCGGGTGCGCCTCATGACCCGGTGACCCGGGGCCGGGTTAACGACCTGTCCAGGGGACCCGGGCCGGGGACCCGACAGGACCCGGTGATCCTTCGCTGGTGTCCCGATGCAACCCGGGGAACCGGGCCGGGGACCCCACGTGACCCGGGGACCTGGGTCCGGGGTCCCGACCTGACCCGGTGACCTGGGGCCAGGGTAACCACCTGACCCGGGGACCCGGGCCGGGGACCCGGTATGACTCCGTCTCCCGGGGCCGGGGTGGTCACCTGACACTGGTACCCGGGACAGTGACCCGACATGACCCGGTGACCTGGGGCCGGGGTAACGACCTGTCCAGGGGACCTGGGCCGGGGACCCGACAGGACCCGGTGATCTGGGGCTTGGGTAAAAACCCATCCCGGGGACCCGGGCTGGGTCCCGACATGACCCGGTGACCTGGTTCCGGGGTGCCGACCTGACCCGGTGACCTGGGGCTGTGGTGTCGACCGGACTCGGGGACCTGGTCCGGTGTCCCGGCATGACCCGGGGACCTGGGGTCGGGGTGGTCACCAGACCGTTGTACCCAGGCCGTTGACCCGACATGACCCTGTGACCCGGGGCCTGGGTAAAAATCCAACCCGGGGACCCGGGCATGGGACGTGACATGACCCGACCTGGGTCCGGGGTCCCGACCTGACCCGGTGACCTGGAGCCGGTGTCCCCACGTGACCCGCTGACCTGGGTCCGGGGTCCCCACGTGACCCGGTGACCTGGGGCCGATGTCCCCACGTGACCCGGGGTCCTGGTGCCGGTGACCCCACGTGACCCGCTGACCTGGTTCCAGGGTCCCCACGTGACCCGGTGACCTGGGGCCGATGTCCCCACGTGACCCGGGGTCCTGGTGCCGGGGTCCCCACGTGACCCGGTGTCCTGGGTCTGGTGTCCCCACGTGACCCGCTGACCTGGGTCCGGGGTCCCCACGTGACCCGGTGACCTGGGGCCGGTGTCCCCACGTGACCCGGTCACCTGGGGCCGATGTCCCCACGTGACCCGGGGTCCTGGGTCCGGTGTCCCCACGTGACCCGCTGACCTGGGTCCGGGGTCCCCACGTGACCCGGTGACCTGGGGCCAGTGTCCCCACGTGACCCGCTGACCTGGGGCCGGTGTCCCCACGTGACCCGCTGACCTGGGTCCGGGGTCCCCACGTGACCCGGTGACCTGGGGCCGGTGTCCCCACGTGACCCGGTCACCTGGGGCCGGTGTCCCCACGTGACCCGCTGACCTGGGTCCGGGGTCCCCACGTGACCCGGTGACCTGGGTTCGGTGTCCCCACGTGACCCGCTGACCTGGGTCCGGGGTCCCCACGTGACCCGCTGACCTGGGTCCGGGGTCCCCACGTGACCCGGTGACCTGGGGCCGGTGTCCCCACGTGACCCGCTGACCTGGGTCCGGTGTCCCCACGTGACCCGGGGTCCTGGTGCCGGGGTGGTCATCGGAACCTGGGAACCAGGCTGGGTGCGCGTCATGACCCGGTGACCCGGGGCCGGGTTAACGACCTGTCCAGCGGACCCGGGCCGGGGACCCGACAGGACCCGGCGATCCTTCGCTGGTGTCCCGATGCAACCTGGGGACCCGGGCCGGGGACCCCACGAGACCCGGGGACCTGGGTCCGGGGTCCCGACCTGACCCAGTGACCTGGGGCCAGGGTAACCACCTGACCCGGGGACCCGGGCCGGGGACCCGGTATGACTCCGTCTCCCGGGGCCGGGGTGGTCACCTGACACTGGTACCCGGGACAGCGACCCGACATGACCCGGTGACCTGGTTCCGGGGTGCCGACCTGACCCGGTGACCTGGGGCTGTGGTGTCGACCGGACTCGGGGACCTGGTCCGGTGTCCCGGCATGACCCGGGGACCTGGGGTCGGGGTGGTCACCAGACCGTTGTACCCAGGCCGTTGACCCGACATGACCCTGTGACCCGGGGCCTGGGTAAAAATCCAACCCGGGGACCCGGGCATGGGACGTGACATGACCCGACCTGGGTCCGGGGTCCCGACCTGACCCGGTGACCTGGAGCCGGTGTCCCCACGTGACCCGCTGACCTGGGTCCGGGGTCCCCACGTGACCCGGGGTCCTGGTGCCGGGGTGGTCATCGGAACCTGGGAACCAGGCTGGGTGCGCGTCATGACCCGGTGACCCGGGGCCGGGTTAACGACCTGTCCAGCGGACCCGGGCCGGAGACCTGACAGGACCCGGTGATCCTTCGCTAGTGTCCCGATGCAACCCGGGGAACGGGGCCGGGGACCCCACGAGACCCGGGGACCTGGGTCCGGGGTCCCGACCTGACCCAGAGACCTGGGGCCAGGGTAACCACCTGACCCGGTGACCTGGGGCTGTGGTGTCGACCGGACTCGGGGACCTGGTCCGGTGTCCCGGCATGACCCGGGGACCTGGGGTCGGGGTGGTCACCAGACCGTTGTACCCAGGCCGTTGACCCGACATGACCCTGTGACCCGGGGCCTGGGTAAAAATCCAACCCGGGGACCCGGGCATGGGACGTGACATGACCCGACCTGGGTCCGGGGTCCCGACCTGACCCGGTGACCTGGAGCCGGTGTCCCCACGTGACCCGCTGACCTGGGTCCGGGGTCCCCACGTGACCCGGTGACCTGGAGCCGATGTCCCCACGTGACCCGGGGTCCTGGTGCCGGGGTCCCCACGTGACCCGCTGACCTGGGTCCGGGGTCCCCACGTGACCCGCTGACCTGGGGCCGATGTCCCCACGTGACCCGGGGTCCTGGTGCCGGGGTCCCCACGTGACCCGCTGACCTGGGTCCGGGGTCCCCACGTGACCCAGTGACCTGGGGCCGGTGTCCCCACGTGACCCGGTCACCTGGGGCCGGTGTCCCCACGTGACCCGGGGTCCTGGGTCCGGGGTCCCCACGTGACCCGCTGACCTGGGTCCGGGGTCCCCACGTGACCCGGTGACCTGGGGCCGGTGTCCCCACGTGACCCACTGACCTGGGTCCGGGGTCCCCACGTGACCCAGTGACCTGGGGCCGGTGTCCCCACGTGACCCGGTCACCTGGGGCCGGTGTCCCCACGTGACCCGGGGTCCTGGGTCCGGGGTCCCCACGTGACCCGCTGACCTGGGTCCGGGGTCCCCACGTGACCCGGTGACCTGGGGCCGGTGTCCCCACGTGACCCACTGACCTGGGTCCGGTGTCCCTACGTGACCCAGGGTCCTGGTGCCGGGGTGGTCATCGGAACCTGGGAACCAGGCTGGGTGCGCGTCATGACCCGGTGACCCGGGGCCGGGTTAACGACCTGTCCAGCGGACCCGGGCCGGAGACCCGACAGGACCCGGTGATCCTTCGCTGGTGTCCCGATGCAACCCGGGGAACCGGGCTGGGGACCCCACGAGACCCGGGGACCTGGGTCCGGGGTCCCGACCTGACCCAGTGACCTGGGGCCAGGGTAACCACCTGACCCGGTGACCTGGGGCTGTGGTGTCGACCGGACTCGGGGACCTGGTCCGGTGTCCCGGCATGACCCGGGGACCTGGGGTCGGGGTGGTCACCAGACCGTTGTACCCAGGCCGTTGACCCGACATGACCCTGTGACCCGGGGCCTGGGTAAAAATCCAACCCGGGGACCCGGGCATGGGACGTGACATGACCCGACCTGGGTCCGGGGTCCCGACCTGACCCGGTGACCTGGAGCCGGTGTCCCCACGTGACCCGCTGACCTGGGTCCGGGGTCCCCACGTGACCCGGTGACCTGGGGCCGATGTCCCCACGTGACCTGGGGTCCTGGTGCCGGGGTCCCCACGTGACCCGCTGACCTGGGTCCGGTGTCCCCACGTGACCCGGTGACCTGGGTCCGTTGTCCCCACGTGACCCGGGGTCCTGTGTCCGGGGTCCCCACGTGACCCGGTAACCTGGGGCCGGTGTCCCCACGTGACCCGCTGACCTGGGTCCGGGGTCCCCACGTGACCCGCTGACCTGGGTCCGGGGTCCCCACGTGACCCGGTGACCTGGGGCCGGTGTCCCCACGTGACCCGCTGACCTGGGGCCGGTGTCCCCACGTGACCCGCTGACCTGGGGCCGGTGTCCCCACGTGACCCGGTGACCTGGGGCCGGTGTCCCCACGTGACCCGCTGACCTGGGGCCGGTGTCCCCACGTGACCCGCTGACCTGGGTCCGGGGTCCCCACGTGACCCGGTGACCTGGGGCCGGTGTCCCCACGTGACCCGTGGTCCTGGTGCCGGGGTGGTCATCGGAACCTGGGAACCAGGCTGGGTGCGCGTCATGACCCGGTGACCCGGGGCCGGGTTAACGACCTGTCCAGCGGACCCGGGCCGGGGACCCGACAGGACCTGGTGATCCTTCGCTGGTGTCCCGATGCAACCCGGGGACCCGGGCCGGGGACCCCACGAGACCCGGGGACCTGGGTCCGGGGTCCCGACCTGACCCAGTGACCTGGGGCCAGGGTAACCACCTGACCCGGGGACCCGGGCCGGGGACCCGGTATGTCTCCGTCTCCCGGGGCCGGGGTGGTCACCTGACACTGGTACCCGGGACAGCGACCCGACATGACCCGGTGACCCGGGGCCGGGGTGCCGACCTGACCCGGTGACCTGGGGCTGTGGTGTCGACCGGACTCGGGGACCTGGTCCGGTGTCCCGGCATGACCCGGGGACCTGGGGTCGGGGTGGTCACCAGACCGTTGTACCCAGGCCGTTGACCCGACATGACCCTGTGACCCGGGGCCTGGGTAAAAATCCAACCCGGGGACCCGGGCATGGGACGTGACATGACCCGACCTGGGTCCGGGGTCCCGACCTGACCCGGTGACCTGGAGCCGGTGTCCCCACGTGACCCGCTGACCTGGGTCCGGGGTCCCCACGTGACCCGGTGACCTGGAGCCGATGTCCCCACGTGACCCGGGGTCCTGGTGCCGGGGTCCCCACGTGACCCGCTGACCTGGGTCCGGTGTCCCCACGTCACCCGGTGACCTGGGGCCGGTGTCCCCACGTGACCCGCTGACCTGGGTCCGGGGTCCCCATGTAACCCGGTGACCTGGGGCCGATGTCCCCACGTGACCTGGGGTCCTGGTGCCGGGGTCCCCACGTGACCCGCTGACCTGGGTCCGGGGTCCCCACGTGACCCGCTGACCTGGGTCCGGGGTCCCCACGTGACGCGGTGACCTGGGGCCGGTGTCCCCACGTGACCCGCTGACCTGGGTCCGGGGTCCCCACGTGACCCGCTGACCTGGGTCCGGGGTCCCCACGTGACCCGGTGACCTGGGGCTGGTGTCCCCACGTGACCCGCTGACCTGGGTCCGGGGTCCCCACGTGACCCGGTGACCTGGGGCCGGTGTCCCCACGTGACCCGGTCACCTGGGGCCGGTGTCCCCACGTGACCCGCTGACCTGGGTCCGGTGTCCCCACGTGACCCGCTGACCTGGGTCCGGGGTCCCCACGTGACCCGGTGACCTGGGGCCGGGGTCACCACGTGACCCGCTGACCTGGGTCCGGGGTCCCCACGTGACCCGCTGACCTGGGGCCGGGGTCCCCACGAGACCCGGTGTCCTGGTGCCGGGGTGGTCACCGGAACGTGGGAACCAGGCCGGGTGCGCGTCATGACCCGGTGACCCGGGGCCGGGTTAACGACCTGTCCAGGGGACCCGGGCCGGGGACCCGACAGGACCCCGTGATCCTTCGCTGGTGTCCCGATGCAACCCGGGGAACCGGGCCGGGGACCCCACGTGACCCGGGGACCTGGGTCCGGGGTCCCGACCTGACCCTGTGACCTGGGGCCAGGGTAACCACCTGACCCGGGAACCCGGGCCGGGGACCCGGTATGACTCCGTCTCCCGGGACCGGGGTGGTCACCTGACACTGGTACCCGGGACAGCGACCCGACATGACCCGGTGACCCGGGGCCGGGGTAACGACCTGTCCACGGGACCTGGGCCGGGGACCCGACAGGACCCGGTGATCTGGGGCTTGGGTAAAAACCCGTCCCGGGGACCCGGGCTGGGTCCCGACATGACCTGGTGACCTGGTTCCGGGGTGCCGACCTGACCCGGTGACCTGGGGCTGTGGTGTCGACCGGACTCGGGGACCTGGTCCGGTGTCCCGGCATGACCCGGGGACCTGGGGTCGGGGTGGTCACCAGACCGTTGTACCCAGGCCGTTGACCCGACATGACCCTGTGACCCGGGGCCTGGGTAAAAATCCAACCCGGGGACCCGGGCATGGGACGTGACATGACCCGACCTGGGTCCGGGGTCCCGACCTGACCCGGTGACCTGGAGCCGGTGTCCCCACGTGACCCGCTGACCTGGGTCCGGGGTCCCCACGTGACCCGGTGACCTGGGGCCGATGTCCCCACGTGACCCGGGGTCCTGGTGCCGGTGTCCCCACGTGACCCGCTGACCTGGGTCCGGGGTCCCCACGTGACCCGGTGACCTGGGGCCGATGTCCCCACGTGACCCGGGGTCCTGGTGCCGGGGTCCCCACGTGACCCGCTGACCTGGTTCCGGGGTCCCCACTTGACCCGGTGACCTGGGGCCGATGTCCCCACGTGACCCGGGGTCCTGGTGCCGGGGTCCCCACGTGACCCGGTGACCTGGGGCCGGTGTCCCCACGTGACCCGGGGTCCTGGGTCCGGGGTCCCCACGTGACCCGGTGACCTGGGGCCGGTGTCCCCACGTGACCCGGTCACCTGGGGCCGGTGTCCCCACGTGACCCGGGGTCCTGGGTCCGGGGTCCCCACGTGACCCGCTGACCTGGGTCCGGGGTCCCCACGTGACCCGGTCACCTGGGGCCGGTGTCCCCACGTGACCCGCTGACCTGGGGCCGGTGTCCCCACGTGACCCACTGACCTGGGTCCGGGGTCCCCACGTGACCCGGTGACCTGGGGCCGGTGTCCCCACGTGACCCGGTGACCTGGGTTCGGTGTCCCCACGTGACACGGGGTCCTGGTGCCGGGGTCCCCACGTGACCCGCTGACCTGGGTCCGGGGTCCCCACGTGACCCGCTGACCTGGGGCCGGTGTCCCCACGTGACCCGCTGACCTGGGTCCGGTGTCCCCACGTGACCCGGGGTCCTGGTGCCGGGGTGGTCATCGGAACCTGGGAACCAGGCTGGGTGCGCGTCATGACCCGGTGACCCGGGGCCGGGTTAACGACCTGTCCAGCGGACCCGGGCCGGGGACCCGACAGGACCCGGTGATCCTTCGCTGGTGTCCCGATGCAACCTGGGGACCCGGGCCGGGGACCCCACGAGACCCGGGGACCTGGGTCCGGGGTCCCGACCTGACCCAGTGACCTGGGGCCAGGGTAACCACCTGACCCGGGGACCCGGGCCGGGGACCCGGTATGACTCCGTCTCCCGGGGCCGGGGTGGTCACCTGACACTGGTACCCGGGACAGCGACCCGACATGACCCGGTGACCCGGGGCCGGGGTAACGACCTGACCCGGTGACCTGGGGCTGTGGTGTCGACCGGACTCGGGGACCTGGTCCGGTGTCCCGGCATGACCCGGGGACCTGGGGTCGGGGTGGTCACCAGACCGTTGTACCCAGGCCGTTGACCCGACATGACCCTGTGACCCGGGGCCTGGGTAAAAATCCAACCCGGGGACCCGGGCATGGGACGTGACATGACCCGACCTGGGTCCGGGGTCCCGACCTGACCCGGTGACCTGGAGCCGGTGTCCCCACGTGACCCGCTGACCTGGGTCCGGGGTCCCCACGTGACCCGGTGACCTGGAGCCGATGTCCCCACGTGACCCGGGGTCCTGGTGCCGGGGTCCCCACGTGACCCGCTGACCTGGGTCCGGTGTCCCCACGTCACCCGGTGACCTGGGGCCAGTGTCCCCACGTGACCCGCTGACCTGGGTCCGGGGTCCCCACGTGACCCGCTGACCTGGGGCCGATGTCCCCACGTGACCTGGGGTCCTGGTGCCGGTGTCCCCACGTGACCCGCTGACCTGGGGCCGGGGTCCCCACGTGACCCGGGGTCCTGGTGCCGGGGTGGTCATCGGAACCTGGGAACCAGGCTGGGTACCAGACATGACCAGGTGACCTGGGTCCGGGGTCCCCACGTGACCCGCTGACCTGGGGCCGGTGTCCCCACGTGACCCGGGGTCCTGGTGCCGGGGTGGTCATCGGAACCTGGGAACCAGGCTGGGTGCGCGTCATGACCCGGTGACCCGGGGCCGGGTTAACGACCTGTCCAGCGGACCCGGGCCGGGGACCCGACAGGACCTGGTGATCCTTCGCTGGTGTCCCGATGCAACCCGGGGACCCGGGCCGGGGACCCCACGAGACCCGGGGACCTGGGTCCGGGGTCCCGACCTGACCCAGTGACCTGGGGCCAGGGTAACCACCTGACCCGGGGACCCGGGCCGGGGACCCGGTATGTCTCCGTCTCCCGGGGCCGGGGTGGTCACCTGACACTGGTACCCGGGACAGCGACCCGACATGACCCGGTGACCCGGGGCCGGGGTGCCGACCTGACCCGGTGACCTGGGGCTGTGGTGTCGACCGGACTCGGGGACCTGGTCCGGTGTCCCGGCATGACCCGGGGACCTGGGGTCGGGGTGGTCACCAGACCGTTGTACCCAGGCCGTTGACCCGACATGACCCTGTGACCCGGGGCCTGGGTAAAAATCCAACCCGGGGACCCGGGCATGGGACGTGACATGACCCGACCTGGGTCCGGGGTCCCGACCTGACCCGGTGACCTGGAGCCGGTGTCCCCACGTGACCCGCTGACCTGGGTCCGGGGTCCCCACGTGACCCGGTGACCTGGAGCCGATGTCCCCACGTGACCCGGGGTCCTGGTGCCGGGGTCCCCACGTGACCCGCTGACCTGGGTCCGGTGTCCCCACGTCACCCGGTGACCTGGGGCCGGTGTCCCCACGTGACCCGCTGACCTGGGTCCGGGGTCCCCATGTAACCCGGTGACCTGGGGCCGATGTCCCCACGTGACCTGGGGTCCTGGTGCCGGGGTCCCCACGTGACCCGCTGACCTGGGTCCGGGGTCCCCACGTGACCCGCTGACCTGGGTCCGGGGTCCCCACGTGACGCGGTGACCTGGGGCCGGTGTCCCCACGTGACCCGCTGACCTGGGTCCGGGGTCCCCACGTGACCCGCTGACCTGGGTCCGGTGTCCCCACGTGACCCGCTGACCTGGGTCCGGGGTCCCCACGTGACCCGGTGACCTGGGGCCGGGGTCACCACGTGACCCGCTGACCTGGGTCCGGGGTCCCCACGTGACCCGCTGACCTGGGGCCGGGGTCCCCACGAGACCCGGTGTCCTGGTGCCGGGGTGGTCACCGGAACGTGGGAACCAGGCCGGGTGCGCGTCATGACCCGCTGACCCGGGGCCGGGTTAACGACCTGTCCAGGGGACCCGGGCCGGGGACCCGACAGGACCCCGTGATCCTTCGCTGGTGTCCCGATGCAACCCGGGGAACCGGGCCGGGGACCCCACGTGACCCGGGGACCTGGGTCCGGGGTCCCGACCTGACCCTGTGACCTGGGGCCAGGGTAACCACCTGACCCGGGAACCCGGGCCGGGGACCCGGTATGACTCCGTCTCCCGGGACCGGGGTGGTCACCTGACACTGGTACCCGGGACAGCGACCCGACATGACCCGGTGACCCGGGGCCGGGGTAACGACCTGTCCAGGCGACCTGGGCCGGGGACCCGACAGGACCCGGTGATCTGGGGCTTGGGTAAAAACCCGTCCCGGGGACCCGGGCTGGGTCCCGACATGACCCGGTGACCTGGTTCCGGGGTGCCGACCTGACCCGGTGACCTGGGGCTGTGGTGTCGACCGGACTCGGGGACCTGGTCCGGTGTCCCGGCATGACCCGGGGACCTGGGGTCGGGGTGGTCACCAGACCGTTGTACCCAGGCCGTTGACCCGACATGACCCTGTGACCCGGGGCCTGGGTAAAAATCCAACCCGGGGACCCGGGCATGGGACGTGACATGACCCGACCTGGGTCCGGGGTCCCGACCTGACCCGGTGACCTGGAGCCGGTGTCCCCACGTGACCCGCTGACCTGGGTCCGGGGTCCCCACGTGACCCGGTGACCTGGGGCCGATGTCCCCACGTGACCCGGGGTCCTGGTGCCGGTGTCCCCACGTGACCCGCTGACCTGGGTCCGGGGTCCCCACGTGACCCGGTGACCTGGGGCCGATGTCCCCACGTGACCCGGGGTCCTGGTGCCGGGGTCCCCACGTGACCCGCTGACCTGGTTCCGGGGTCCCCACTTGACCCGGTGACCTGGGGCCGATGTCCCCACGTGACCCGGGGTCCTGGTGCCGGGGTCCCCACGTGACCCGGTGACCTGGGTCCGGTGTCCCCACGTGACCCGGGGTCCTGGGTCCGGTGTCCCCACGTGACCCGGTGACCTGGGGCCGGTGTCCCCACGTGACCCGGTCACCTGGGGCCGGTGTCCCCACGTGACCCGGGGTCCTGGGTCCGGGGTCCCCACGTGACCCGCTGACCTGGGTCCGGGGTCCCCACGTGACCCGGTGACCTGGGGCCGGTGTCCCCACGTGACCCGCTGACCTGGGGCCGGTGTCCCCACGTGACCCACTGACCTGGGTCCGGGGTCCCCACGTGACCCGGTGACCTGGGGCCGCTGTCCCCACGTGACCCGCTGACCTGGGGCCGGTGTCCCCACGTGACCCGCTGACCTGGGTCCGGGGTCCCCACGTGACCCGTTGACCTGGGGCCGGTGTCCCCACGTGACCCGGTGACCTGGGTTCGGTGTCCCCACGTGACCCGGGGTCCTGGTGCCGGGGTCCCCACGTGACCCGCTGACCTGGGTCCGGGGTCCCCACGTGACCCGCTGACCTGGGGCCGGTGTCCCCACGTGACCCACTGACCTGGGTCCGGTGTCCCCACGTGACCCGGGGTCCTGGTGCCGGGGTGGTCATCGGAACCTGGGAACCAGGCTGGGTGCGCGTCATGACCCGGTGACCCGGGGCCGGGTTAACGACCTGTCCAGCGGACCCGGGCCGGGGACCCGACAGGACCCGGTGATCCTTCGCTGGTGTCCCGATGCAACCCGGGGACCCGGGCCGGGGACCCCACGAGACCCGGGGACCTGGGTCCGGGGTCCCGACCTGACCCAGTGACCTGGGGCCAGGGTAACCACCTGACCCGGGGACCCGGGCCGGGGACCCGGTATGACTCCGTCTCCCGGGGCCGGGGTGGTCACCTGACACTGGTACCCGGGACAGCGACCCGACATGACCCGGTGACCCGGGGCCGGGGTAACGACCTGACCCGGTGACCTGGGGCTGTGGTGTCGACCGGACTCGGGGACCTGGTCCGGTGTCCCGGCATGACCCGGGGACCTGGGGTCGGGGTGGTCACCAGACCGTTGTACCCAGGCCGTTGACCCGACATGACCCTGTGACCCGGGGCCTGGGTAAAAATCCAACCCGGGGACCCGGGCATGGGACGTGACATGACCCGACCTGGGTCCGGGGTCCCGACCTGACCCGGTGACCTGGAGCCGGTGTCCCCACGTGACCCGCTGACCTGGGTCCGGGGTCCCCACGTGACCCGGTGACCTGGAGCCGATGTCCCCACGTGACCCGGGGTCCTGGTGCCGGGGTCCCCACGTGACCCGCTGACCTGGGGCCGGTGTCCCCACGTCACCCGGTGACCTGGGGCCGGTGTCCCCACGTGACCCGCTGACCTGGGTCCGGGGTCCCCACGTAACCCGGTGACCTGGGGCCGATGTCCCCACGTGACCTGGGGTCCTGGTGCCGGGGTCCCCACGTGACCCGCTGACCTGGGGCCGGGGTCCCCACGTGACCCGGGGTCCTGGTGCCGGGGTGGTCATCGGAACCTGGGAACCAGGCTGGGTACCAGACATGACCAGGTGACCTGGGTCCGGGGTCCCCACGTGACCCGCTGACCTGGGGCCGGGGTCCCAACGAGACCCGGTGTCCTGGTGCCGGGGTGGTCACCGGAACGTGGGAACCAGGCCGGGTGCGCGTCATGACCCGGTGACCCGGGGCCGGGTTAACGACCTGTCCAGGGGACCCGGGCCGGGGACCCGACAGGACCCCGTGATCCTTCGCTGGTGTCCCGATGCAACCCGGGGAACCGGGCCGGGGACCCCACGTGACCCGGGGACCTGGGTCCGGGGTCCCGACCTGACCCTGTGACCTGGGGCCAGGGTAACCACCTGACCCGGGAACCCGGGCCGGGGACCCGGTATGACTCCGTCTCCCGGGGCCGGGGTGGTCACCTGACACTGGTACCCGGGACAGCGACCCGACATGACCCGGTGACCCGGGGCCGGGGGTAACGACCTGTCCAGGGGACCTGGGCCGTTGACCCGACAGGACCCGGTGATCTGGGGCTTGGGTAAAAACCCGTCCCGGGGACCCGGGCTGGGTCCCGACATGACCCGGTGACCTGGTTCCGGGGTGCCGACCTGACCCGGTGACCTGGGGCTGTGGTGTCGACCGGACTCGGGGACCTGGTCCGGTGTCCCGGCATGACCCGGGGACCTGGGGTCGGGGTGGTCACCAGACCGTTGTACCCAGGCCGTTGACCCGACATGACCCTGTGACCCGGGGCCTGGGTAAAAATCCAACCCGGGGACCCGGGCATGGGACGTGACATGACCCGACCTGGGTCCGGGGTCCCGACCTGACCCGGTGACCTGGAGCCGGTGTCCCCACGTGACCCGCTGACCTGGGTCCGGGGTCCCCACGTGACCCGGTGACCTGGGGCCGATGTCCCCACGTGACCCGGGGTCCTGGTGCCGGTGTCCCCACGTGACCCGCTGACCTGGGTCCGGGGTCCCCACGTGACCCGGTGACCTGGGGCCGATGTCCCCACGTGACCCGGGGTCCTGGTGCCGGGGTCCCCACGTGACCCGCTGACCTGGTTCCGGGGTCCCCACTTGACCCGGTGACCTGGGGCCGATGTCCCCACGTGACCCGGGGTCCTGGTGCCGGGGTCCCCACGTGACCCGGTGACCTGGGTCCGGTGTCCCCACGTGACCCGGGGTCCTGGGTCCGGTGTCCCCACGTGACCCGGTGACCTGGGGCCAGTGTCCCCACGTGACCCGGTCACCTGGGGCCGGTGTCTCCACGTGACCCGGGGTCCTGGGTCCGGGGTCCCCACGTGACCCGCTGACCTGGGTCCGGGGTCCCCACGTGACCCGGTGACCTGGGGCCGGTGTCCCCACGTGACCCGCTGACCTGGGGCCGGTGTCCCCACGTGACCCACTGACCTGGGTCCGGGGTCCCCACGTGACCCGGTGACCTGGGGCCGGTGTCCCCACGTGACCCGCTGACCTGGGGCCGGTGTCCCCACGTGACCCGCTGACCTGGGTCCGGGGTCCCCACGTGACCCGGTGACCTGGGGCCGGTGTCCCCACGTGACCCGGTGACCTGGGTTCGGTGTCCCCACGTGACCCGGGGTCCTGGTGCCGGGGTCCCCACGTGACCCGCTGACCTGGGTCCGGGGTCCCCACGTGACCCGCTGACCTGGGGCCGGTGTCCCCACGTGACCCGCTGACCTGGGTCCGGTGTCCCCACGTGACCCGGGGTCCTGGTGCCGGGGTGGTCATCGGAACCTGGGAACCAGGCTGGGTGCGCGTCATGACCCGGTGACCCGGGGCCGGGTTAACGACCTGTCCAGGGGACCCGGGCCGGGGACCCGACAGGACCCCGTGATCCTTCGCTGGTGTCCCGATGCAACCCGGGGACCCGGGCCGGGGACCCCACGAGACCCGGGGACCTGGGTCCGGGGTCCCGACCTGACCCAGTGACCTGGGGCCAGGGTAACCACCTGACCCGGGGACCCGGGCCGGGGACCCGGTATGACTCCGTCTCCCGGGGCCGGGGTGGTCACCTGACACTGGTACCCGGGACAGCGACCCGACATGACCCGGTGACCCGGGGCCGGGGTAACGACCTGACCCGGTGACCTGGGGCTGTGGTGTCGACCGGACTCGGGGACCTGGTCCGGTGTCCCGGCATGACCCGGGGACCTGGGGTCGGGGTGGTCACCAGACCGTTGTACCCAGGCCGTTGACCCGACATGACCCTGTGACCCGGGGCCTGGGTAAAAATCCAACCCGGGGACCCGGGCATGGGACGTGACATGACCCGACCTGGGTCCGGGGTCCCGACCTGACCCGGTGACCTGGAGCCGGTGTCCCCACGTGACCCGCTGACCTGGGTCCGGGGTCCCCACGTGACCCGGTGACCTGGAGCAGATGTCCCCACGTGACCCGGGGTCCTGGTGCCGGGGTCCCCACGTGACCCGCTAACCTGGGTCCGGTGTCCCCACGTCACCCGGTGACCTGGGGCCGGTGTCCCCACGTGACCCGCTGACCTGGGTCCGGGGTCCCCACGTGACCCGCTGACCTGGTTCCGATGTCCCCACGTGACCTGGGGTCCTGGTGCCGGGGTCCCCACGTGACCCGCTGACCTGGGTCCGGGGTCCCCACGTGACCCGGGGTCCTGGTGCCGGGGTGGTCATCGGAACCTGGGAACCAGGCTGGGTACCAGACATGACCAGGTGACCTGGGTCCGGGGTTCCCTCGTGACCCGCTGACCTGGGGCCGGGGTCCCCACGAGACCCGGTGTCCTGGTGCCGGGGTGGTCACCGGAACGTGGGAACCAGGCCGGGTGCGCGTCATGACCCGGTGACCCGGGGCCGGGTTAACGACCTGTCCAGGGGACCCGGGCCGGGGACCCGACAGGACCCCGTGATCCTTCGCTGGTGTCCCGATGCAACCCGGGGAACCGGGCCGGGGACCCCACGAGACCCGGGGACCTGGGTCCGGGGTCCCGACCTGACCCAGTGACCTGGGGCCAGGGTAACCACCTGACCCGGGGACCCGGGCCGGGGACCCGGTATGACTCCGTCTCCCGGGGCCGGGGTGGTCACCTGACACTGGTACCCGGGACAGCGACCCGACATGACCCGGTGACCCGGGGCCGGGGTAACGACCTGTCCAGGGGACCTGGGCCGGGGACCCGACAGGACCCGGTGATCTGGGGCTTGGGTAAAAACCCGTCCCGGGGACCCGGGCTGGGTCCCGACATGACCCGGTGACCTGGTTCCGGGGTGCCGACCTGACCCGGTGACCTGGGGCTGTGGTGTCGACCGGACTCGGGGACCTGGTCCGGTGTCCCGGCATGACCCGGGGACCTGGGGTCGGGGTGGTCACCAGACCGTTGTACCCAGGCCGTTGACCCGACATGACCCTGTGACCCGGGGCCTGGGTAAAAATCCAACCCGGGGACCCGGGCATGGGACGTGACATGACCCGACCTGGGTCCGGGGTCCCGACCTGACCCGGTGACCTGGAGCCGGTGTCCCCACGTGACCCGCTGACCTGGGTCCGGGGTCCCCACGTGACCCGGGGTCCTGGGTCCGGGGTCCCCACGTGACCCGGTGACCTGGGGCCGGTGTCCCCACATGACCCGGTGACCTGGGGCCGGTGTCCCCACGTGACCCGGGGTCCTGGTTCCGGGGTCCCCACGTGACCCGCTGACCTGGGTCCGGGGTCCCCACATGACCCGGTGACCTGGGGCCGGTGTCCCCACGTGACCCGGTCACCTGGGGCCGATGTCCCCACGTGACCCGGGGTCCTGGGTCCGGGGTCCCCACGTGACCCGGTGACCTGGGGCCGGTGTCCCCACCTGACCCGGTCACCTAGGGCCGGTGTCCCCACGTGACCCGCTGACCTGGGTCCGGGGTCCGCACGTGACCCGCTGACCTGGGTCCGGGGTCCCCACGTGACCCGGTGACCTGGGGCCGGTGTCCCCACGTGACCCGCTGACCTGGGTCCGGTGTCCCCACGTGACCCGGGGTCCTGGTGCCGGGGTGGTCATCGGAACCTGGGAACCAGGCTGGGTGCGCGTCATGACCCGGTGACCCGGGGCCGGGTTAACGACCTGTCCAGCGGACCCGGGCCGGGGACCTGACAGGACCCGGTGATCCTTCGCTGGTGTCCCGATGCAACCCGGGGACCCGGGCCGGGGACCCCACGAGACCCGGGGACCTGGGTCCGGGGTCCCGACCTGACCCGGTGACCTGGGGCCAGGGTAACCACCTGACCCGGGGACCCGGGCCGGGGACCCGGTATGACTCCGTCTCCCGGGGCCGGGGTGGTCACCTGACACTGGTACCCGGGACAGCGACCCGACATGACCCGGTGACCCGGGGCCGGGGTGCCGACCTGACCCGGTGACCTGGGGCTGTGGTGTCGACCGGACTCGGGGACCTGGTCCGGTGTCCCGGCATGACCCGGGGACCTGGGGTCGGGGTGGTCACCAGACCGTTGTACCCAGGCCGTTGACCCGACATGACCCTGTGACCCGGGGCCTGGGTAAAAATCCAACCCGGGGACCTGGGCATGGGACGTGACTTGACCCGACCTGGGTCCGGGGTCCCGACCTGACCCGGTGACCTGGGGCCGGTGTCCCCACGTGACCCGCTGACCTGGGACCGGGGTCCCCACGTGACCCGCTGACCTGGGTCCGGGGTCCCCACGTGACCCGCTGACATGGGTCCGGGGTCCCCACGTAACCCGGTGACCTGGGGCCGGTGTCCCCACGTGACACGGGGTCCTGGTGCCGGGGTCCCCACGTGACCCGGTGACTTGGGTCCGGTGTCCCCACGTGACCCGCTGACCTGGGTCCGGGGTCCCCACGTGACGCGGTGACCTGGGGCCGGTGTCCCCACGTGACCCGGTCACCTGGGGCCGGTGTCCCCACGTGACCCGGGGTCCTGGGTCCGGGGTCCCCACGTGACCCGGTGACCTGGGGCCGGTGTCCCCACGTGACCCGCTGACCTGGGTCCTGGGTCCCCACGTGATCCGGTGACCTGGGGCCGGTGTTCCCACGTGACCCGGGGTCCTGGGTCCGGGGTCACCACGTGACCCGGGGTCCTGGTGCCGGGGTCCCCACGTGACCCGGTGACATGGGTCCGGTGTCCCCACATGACCCGCTACCCTGGGTCCGGTGTTCCCACTTGATCCGGTTACCTGGGGCCGGTGTTCCCACGTAGCCTGGGGTCCTGGGTCCGGGGTCCCCACGTGACCCGGGGTCCTGGTGCCGGGGTCCCCACGTGACCCGGTGACCTGGGGCCGGTGACCCCACGTGACCCGCTGACCTGGGTCCGGGGTCCGCACGTGACCCGGTGACCTGGGGCCGGTGTCCCCACGTGACCCGGTCACCTGGGGCCGGTGTCCCCACGTGACCCGCTGACCTGGGTCCGGGGTAACCACGTGACCCGCTGACCTGGGTCCGGTGTCCCCACGTCACCCGGGGTCCTGGTGCCGGGGTCCCCACGTGACCCGCTGACCTGGGTCCGGGGTCCCCACGTGACCCGGTGACCTGGGTCCGGTGTCCCCACGTGACCCGCTGACCTGGGGCCGGGGTCCCCACGTGACCCGGTGACCTGGTTCCGGGGTGCCGACCTGACCCGGTGACCTGGGGCTGTGGTGTCGACCGGACTCGGGGACCTGGTCCGGTGTCCCGGCATGACCCGGGGACCTGGGGTCGGGGTGGTCACCAGACCGTTGTACCCAGGCCGTTGACCCGACATGACCCTGTGACCCGGGGCCTGGGTAAAAATCCAACCCGGGGACCCGGGCATGGGACGTGACATGACCCGACCTGGGTCCGGGGTCCCGACCTGACCCGGTGACCTGGAGCCGGTGTCCCCACGTGACCCGCTGACCTGGGGCCGGGGTCCCCACGTGACCCGGTGACCTGGGACCGATGTCCCCACGTGACCCGGGGTCCTGGTGCCGGGGTCCCCACGTGACCCGCTGACCTGGGGCCGGTGTCCCCACGTGACCCGGTGACCTGGGGCCGGTGTCCCCACGTGACCCGCTGACCTGGGTCCGGGGTCCCCACGTGACCCGGTGACCTGGGGCTGATGTCCCCACGTGACCTGGGGTCCTGGTGCCGGGATCCCCACGTGACCCGGGGTCCTGGGTCCGGTGTCCCCACGTGACTCGGTGACCTGGGTCCGGGGTCCCCACGTGACCCGCTGACCTGGGGCCGGGGTCCCCATGTGACCCGGTGACCTGGGGCCGATGTCCCCACGTGACCCGGGGTCCTGGTGCCGGGGTCCCCACGTGACCCGCTGACCTGGGTCCGGGGTCCCCACGTGACCCGGTCACCTGGGGCCGGTGTCCCCACGTGACCCGCTGACCTGGGGCCGGTGTCCCCACGTGACCCGCTGACCTGGGTCCGGGGTCCCCACGTGACCCGCTGACCTGGGGCCGGTGTCCCCACGTGACCCGCTGACCTGGGGCCGGGGTCCCCACGTGACCCGGTGACCTGGGGCCGGTGTCCCCACGTGACCCGGTCACCTGGGGCCGGTGTCCCCACGTGACCCGCTGACCTGGGTCCGGGGTCCCCACGTGACCCGCTGACCTGGGTCCGGGGTCCCCACGTGACCCGCTGACCTGGGGCCGGTGTCCCCACGTGACCCGCTGACCTGGGTCCGGTGTCCCCACGTGACCCGGGGTCCTGGTGCCGGGGTGGTCATCGGAACCTGGGAACCAGGCTGGGTGCGCGTCATGACCCGGTGACCCGGGGCCGGGTTAACGACCTGTCCAGGGGACCCGGGCCGGGGACCCGACAGGACCCCGTGATCCTTCGCTGGTGTCCCGATGCAACCCGGGGACCCGGGCCGGGGACCCCACGAGACCCGGGGACCTGGGTCCGGGGTCCCGACCTGACCCAGTGACCTGGGGCCAGGGTAACCACCTGACCCGGGGACCCGGGCCGGGGACCCGGTATGACTCCGTCTCCCGGGGCCGGGGTGGTCACCTGACACTGGTACCCGGGACAGCGACCCGACATGACCCGGTGACCCGGGGCCGGGGTAACGACCTGACCCGGTGACCTGGGGCTGTGGTGTCGACCGGACTCGGGGACCTGGTCCGGTGTCCCGGCATGACCCGGGGACCTGGGGTCGGGGTGGTCACCAGACCCTTGTACCCAGGCCGTTGACCCGACATGACCCTGTGACCCGGGGCCTGGGTAAAAATCCAACCCGGGGACCCGGGCATGGGACGTGACATGACCCGACCTGGGTCCGGGGTCCCGACCTGACCCGGTGACCTGGAGCCGGTGTCCCCACGTGACCCGCTGACCTGGGTCCGGGGTTCCCACGTGACCCGGTGACCTGGAGCCGATGTCCCCACGTGACCCGGGGTCCTGGTGCCGGGGTCCCCACGTGACCCGCTGACCTGGTTCCGGTGTCCCCACATCACCCGGTGACCTGGGGCCGGTGTCCCCACGTGACCCGCTGACCTGGGTCCGGGGTCCCCACGTGACCCAGTGACCTGGGGCCGATGTCCCCACGTGACCTGGGGTCCTGGTGCCAAGGTCCCCACGTGACCCGCTGACCTGGGTCCGGGGTCCCCACGTGACCCGGGGTCCTGGTGCCGGGGTGGTCATCGGAACCTGGGAACCAGGCTGGGTACCAGACATGACCAGGTGACCTGGGTCCGGGGTCCCCACGTGACCCGCTGACCTGGGGCCGGGGTCCCCACGAGACCCGGTGTCCTGGTGCCGGGGTGGTCACCGGAACGTGGGAACCAGGCCGGGTGCGCGTCATGACCCGGTGACCCGGGGCCGGGTTAACGACCTGTCCAGCGGACCCGGGCCGGGGACCCGACAGGACCCCGTGATCCTTCGCTGGTGTCCCGATGCAACCCGGGGAACCGGGCCGGGGACCCCACGAGACCCGGGGACCTGGGTCCGGGGTCCCGACCTGACCCGGTGACCTGGGGCCAGGGTAACCACCTGACCCGGGAACCCGGGCCGGGGACCCGGTATGACTCCGTCTCCCGGGGCCGGGGTGGTCACCTGACACTGGTACCCGGGACAGCGACCCGACATGACCCGGTGACCCGGGGCCGGGGTAACGACCTGTCCAGGGGACCTGGGCCGGGGACCCGACAGGACCCGGTGATCTGGGGCTTGGGTAAAAACCCGTCCCGGGGACCCGGGCTGGGTCCCGACATGACCCGGTGACCTGGTTCCGGGGTGCCGACCTGACCCGGTGACCTGGGGCTGTGGTGTCGACCGGACTCGGGGACCTGGTCCGGTGTCCCGGCATGACCCGGGGACCTGGGGTCGGGGTGGTCACCAGACCGTTGTACCCAGGCCGTTGACCCGACATGACCCTGTGACCCGGGGCCTGGGTAAAAATCCAACCCGGGGACCCGGGCATGGGACGTGACATGACCCGACCTGGGTCCGGGGTCCCGACCTGACCCGGTGACCTGGAGCCGGTGTCCCCACGTGACCCGCTGACCTGGGTCCGGGGTCCCCACGTGACCCGGTGACCTGGGGCCGATGTCCCCACGTGACCCGGTGACCTGGTGCCGATGTCCCCACGTGACCCGGGGTCCTGGTGCCGGGGTCCCCACGTGACCCGGTGACCTGGGTCCTGTGTCCCCACGTGACCCGGGGTCCTGGGTCCGGGGTCCCCACGTGACCCGGTGACCTGGGGCCGGTGTCCCCACGTGACCCGGTCACCTGGGGCCGGTGTCCCCACGTGACCCGGGGTCCTGGGTCCGGGGTCCCCACGTGACCCGCTGACCTGGGTCCGGGGTCCCCACGTGACCCGGTGACCTGGGGCCGGTGTCCCCACGTGACCCGCTGACCTGGGGCCGGTGTCCCCACGTGACCCGCTGACCTGGGTCCGGGGTCCCCACGTGACCCGGTGACCTGGGGCCGATGTCCCCACGTGACCCGGTCACCTGGGGCCGGTGTCCCCACGTGACCCGCTGACCTGGGTCCGGGGTCCCCACGTGACCCGCTGACCTGGGTCCGGGGTCCCCACGTGACCTGCTGACCTGGGGCCGGTGTCCCCACGTGACCCGCTGACCTGGGTCCGGTGTCCCCACGTGACCCGGGGTCCTGGTGCCGGGGTGGTCATCGGAACCTGGGAACCAGGCTGGGTGCGCGTCATGACCCGGTGACCCGGGGCCGGGGTAACAACCTGACCCGGGGACCCGGGCCGGGGACCCGGTATGACTCCGTCTCCCGGGGCCGGGGTGGTCACCTGACACTGGTACCCGGGACAGCGACCCGACATGACCCGGTGACCCGGGGCCGGGGTAACGACCTGTCCAGGGGACCTGGGCCGGGGACCCGACAGGACCCGGTGATCTGGGGCTTGGGTAAAAACCCGTCCCGGGGACCCGGGCTGGGTCCCGACATGACCCGGTGACCTGGTTCCGGGGTGCCGACCTGACCCGGTGACTTGGGGCTGTGGTGTCGACCGGACTCGGGGACCTGGTCCGGTGTCCCAGCATGACCCGGGGACCTGGGGTCGGGGTGGTCACCAGACCGTTGTACCCAGGCCGTTGACCCGACATGACCCTGTGACCCGGGGCCTGGGTAAAAATCCAACCCGGGGCCTGGGTAAAAATCCAACCCGGGGACCCGGGCATGGGACGTGACATGACCCGACCTGGGTCTGGGGTCCCGACCTGACCCGGTGACCTGGAGCCGGTGTCCCCACGTGACCCGCTGACCTGGGTCCGGGGTCCCCACGTGACCCGGTGACCTGGAGCCGATGTCCCCACGTGACCCGGGGTCCTGGTGCCGGGGTCCCCACGTGACCCGCTGACCTGGGGCCGGTGTCCCCACGTCACCCGGTGACCTGGGGCCGGTGTCCCCACGTGACCCGCTGACCTGGGTCCGGGGTCCCCACGTGACCCGGTGACCTGGGGCCGATGTCCCCACGTGACCTGGGGTCCTGGTGCCGGGGTCCCCACGTGACCCGCTGACCTGGTTCCGGGGTCCCCACGTGACCCGGTGACCTGGGGCCGATGTCCCCACCTGACCCGGGGTCCTGGTGCAGGGGTCCCCACGTGACCCGGTGACCTGGGTCCGGTGTCCACACGTGACCCGGTCACCTGGGGCCGGTGTCCCCACGTGACCCGGGGTCCTGGGTCCGGGGTCCCCACGTGACCCGCTGACCTGGGTCCGGGGTCCCCACGTGACCCGGTGACCTGGGGCCGGTGTCCCCACGTGACCCGCTGACCTGGGGCCGGTGTCCCCACGTGACCCGCTGACCTGGGTCCGGGGTCCCCACGTGACCCGGTGACCTGGGGCCGGTGTCCCCACATGACCCGGTCACCTGGGGCCGGTGTCCCCACGTGACCCGCTGACCTGGGTCCGGGGTCCCCACGTGACCCGGTGACCTGGGGCCGGTGTCCCCACTTGACCCGCTGACCTGGGTCCAGTGTCCCCACGTGACCCGGGGTCCTGGTGCCGGGGTGGTCATAGGAACCTGGGAACCAGGCTGGGTGCGCGTCATGACCCGGTGACCCGGAGCCGGGTTAACGACCTGTCCAGCGGACCCGGGCCGGGGACCCGACAGGACCCGGTGATCCTTCGCTGGTGTCCCGATGCAACCCGGGGACCCGGGCCGGGGACCCCACGAGACCCGGGGACCTGGGTCCGGGGTCCCGACCTGACCCAGTGACCTGGGGCCAGGGTAACCACCTGACCCGGGGACCCGGGCCGGGGACCCGGTATGACTCCGTCTCCCGGGGCCGGGGTGGTCACCTGACACTGGTACCCGGGACAGCGACCCGACATGACCCGGTGACCCGGGGCCGGGGTAACGACCTGACCCGGTGACCTGGGGCTGTGGTGTCGACCGGACTCGGGGACCTGGTCCGGTGTCCCGGCATGACCCGGGGACCTGGGGTCGGGGTGGTCACCAGACCGTTGTACCCAGGCCGTTGACCCGACATGACCCTGTGACCCAGGGCCTGGGTAAAAATCCAACCCGGGGACCCGGGCATGGGACGTGACATGACCCGACCTGGGTCCGGGGTCCCGACCTGACCAGGTGACCTGGAGCCGGTGTCCCCACGTGACCCGCTGACCTGGGTCCGGGGTCCCCACGTCACCCGGTGACCTGGGGCCGGTGTCCCCACGTGACCCGCTGACCTGGGTCCGGGGTCCCCACGTAACCCGGTGACCTGGGGCCGATGTCCCCACGTGACCTGGGGTCCTGGTGCCGGGGTCCCCACGTGACCCGGGGTCCTGGGTCCGGGGTCCCCACGTGACCCGGTGACCTGGGTCCGGTGTCCCCACGTGACCCGCTGAACTGGGTCCGGGGTCCCCACGTGACCCGCTGACCTGGGGCCGGGGTCCCCACGTGACCCGGTGACCTGGGGCCGATGTCCCCACGTGACCTGGGGTCCTGGTGCCGGGGTCCCCACGTGACCCGCTGACCTGGTTCCGGGGTCCCCACGTGACCCGGTGACCTGGGGCCGATGTCCCCACGTGACCCGGGGTCCTGGTGCCGGGGTCCCCACGTGACCCGGTGACCTGGGGCCGGTGTCCCCACGTGACCCGCTGACCTGGGTCCGGGGTCCCCACGTGACCCGGTGACCTGGGGCCGGTGTCCCCACGTGACCCGGTCACCTGGGGCCGGTGTCCCCACGTGACCCGGGGTCCTGGGTCCGGGGTCCCCACGTGACCCGCTGACCTGGGTCCGGGGTCCCCACGTGACCCGGTGACCTGGGGCCGGTGTCCCCACGTGACCCGCTGACCTGGGGCCGGTGTCCCCACGTGACCCGCTGACCTGGGTCCGGGGTCCCCACGTGACCCGGTGACCTGGGGCCGTTGTCCCCACGTGACCCGGTCACCTGGGGCCGGTGTCCCCACGTGACCCACTGACCTGGGTCCGGGGTCCCCACGTGACCTGCTGACCTGGGTCCGGGGTCCCCACGTGACCCGGTGACCTGGGGCCGGTGTCCCCACGTGACCCGCTGACCTGGGTCCGGTGTCCCCACGTGACCAGGGGTCCTGGTGCCGGGGTGGTCATCGGAACCTGGGAACCAGGCTGGGTGCGCGTCATGACCCGGTGACCCGGGGCCGGGTTAACGACCTGTCCAGCGGACCCGGGCCGGGGACCTGACAGGACCCGGTGATCCTTCGCTGGTGTCCCGATGCAACCCGGGGACCCGGGCCGGGGACCCCACGAGACCCGGGGACCTGGGTCCGGGGTCCCGACCTGACCCAGTGACCTGGGGCCAGGGTAACCACCTGACCCGGGGACCCGGGCCGGGGACCCGGTATGACTCCGTCTCCTGGGGCCGGAGTGGTCACCTGACACTGGTACCCGGGACAGCGACCCGACATGACCCGGTGACCCGGGGCCGGGGGTAACGACCTGACCCGGTGACCTGGGGCTGTGGTGTCGACCGGACTCGGGGACCTGGTCCGGTGTCCCGGCATGACCCGGGGACCTGGGGTCGGGGTGGTCACCAGACCGTTGTACCCAGGCCGTTGACCCGACATGACCCTGTGACCCGGGGCCTGGGTAAAAATCCAACCCGGGGACCCGGGCATGGGACGTGACATGACCCGACCTGGGTCCGGGGTCCCGACCTGACCCGGTGACCTGGAGCCGGTGTCCCCACGTGACCCGCTGACCTGGGTCCGGGGTCCCCACGTGACCCGGTGACCTGGAGCCGATGTCCCCACGTGACCCGGGGTCCTGGTGCCGGGGTCCCCACGTGACCCGCTGACCTGGGGCCGGTGTCCCCACGTCACCCGGTGACCTGGGGCCGGTGTCCCCACGTGACCCGCTGACCTGGGTCCGGGGTCCCCACGTGACCCGCTGACCTGGGGCCGATGTCCCCACGTGACCTGGGGTCCTGGTGCCGGGGTCCCCACGTGACCCGCTGACCTGGGGCCGGGGTCCCCACGTGACCCGGGGTCCTGGTGCCGGGGTGGTCATCGGAACCTGGGAACCAGGCTGGGTACCAGACATGACCAGGTGACCTGGGTCCGGGGTCCCCACGTGACCCGCTGACCTGGGGCCGGGGTCCCCACGAGACCCGGTGTCCTGGTGCCGGGGTGGTCACCGGAACGTGGGAACCAGGCCGGGTGCGCGTCATGACCCGCTGACCCGGGGCCGGGTTAACGACCTGTCCAGGGGACCCGGGCCGGGGACCCGACAGGACCCCGTGATCCTTCGCTGGTGTCCCGATGCAACCCGGGGACCCGGGCCGGGGACCCCACGTGACCCGGGGACCTGGGTCCGGGGTCCTGACCTGACCCGGTGACCTGGGGCCAGGGTAACCACCTGACCCGGGGACCCGGGCCGGGGACCCGGTATGACTCCGTCTCCCGGGGCCGGGGTGGTCACCTGACACTGGTACCCGGGACAGCGATCCGACATGACCCGGTGACCCGGGGCCGGGGTAACGACCTGTCCAGGGGACCTGGGCCGGGGACCCGACAGGACCCGGTGATCTGGGGCTTGGGTAAAAACCCGTCCCGGGGACCCGGGCTGGGTCCCGACATGACCCGGTGACCTGGTTCCGGGGTGCCGACCTGACCCGGTGACCTGGGGCTGTGGTGTCGACCGGACTCGGGGACCTGGTCCGGTGTCCCGGCATGACCCGGGGACCTGGGGTCGGGGTGGTCACCAGACCGTTGTACCCAGGCCGTTGACCCGACATGACCCTGTGACCTGGGGCCTGGGTAAAAATCCAACCCGGGGACCCGGGCATGGGACGTGACATGACCCGACCTGGGTCCGGGGTCCCGACCTGACCCGGTCACCTGGAGCCGGTGTCCCCACGTGACCCGCTGACCTGGGTCCGGGGTCCCCACGTGACCCGCTGACCTGGGGCCGGGGTCACCACGTGACCCGGGGTCCTGGTGCCGGGGTGGTCATCGGATCCTGGGAACCAGGCTGGGTACCAGACATGACCAGGTGACCTGGGTCCGGGGTCCCCACGTGACCCGCTGACCTGGGGCCGGGGTCCCCACGAGACCCGGTGTCCTGGTGCCGGGGTGGTCACCGGAACGTGGGAACCAGGCCGGGTGCGCCTCATGACCCGGTGACCCGGGGCCGGGTTAACGACCTGTCCAGGGGACCCGGGCCGGGGACCCGACAGGACCCCGTGATCCTTCGCTGGTGTCCCGATGCAACCCGGGGACCCGGGCCGGGGACCCCACGTGACCCGGGGACCTGGGTCCGGGGTCCCGATCTGACCCCGTGACCTGGGGCCAGGGTAACCACCTGACCCGGGAACCCGGGCCGGGGACCCGGTATGACTCCGTCTCCCGGGGCCGGGGTGGTCACCTGACACTGGTACCCGGGACAGCGACCCGACATGACCCGGTGACCCGGGGCCGGGGTAACGACCTGTCCAGGGGACCTGGGCCGGGGACCCGACAGGACCCGGTGATCTGGGGCTTGGGTAAAAACCCGTCCCGGGGACCCGGGCTGGGTCCCGACATGACCCGGTGACCTGGTTCCGGGGTGCCGACCTGACCCGGTGACCTGGGGCTGTGGTGTCGACCGGACTCGGGGACCTGGTCCGGTGTCCCGGCATGACCCGGGGACCTGGGGTCGGGGTGGTCACCAGACCGTTGTACCCAGGCCGTTGACCCGACATGACCCTGTGACCCGGGGCCTGGGTAAAAATCCAACCCGGGGACCCGGGCATGGGACGTGACATGACCCGACCTGGGTCCGGGGTCCCGACCTGACCCGGTGACCTGGAGCCGGTGTCCCCACGTGACCCGCTGACCTGGGTCCGGGGTCCCCACGTGACCCGGTGACCTGGGGCCGATGTCCCCACGTGACCAGGGGTCCTGGTGCCGGGGTCCCCACGTGACCCGCTGACCTGGGTCCGGGGTCCCCACGTGACCCGGTGACCTGGTGCCGATGTCCCCACGTGACCCGGGGTCCTGGTGCCGGGGTCCCCACGTGACCCGGTGACCTGGGTCCGGTGTCCCCACGTGACCCGGGGTCCTGGGTCCGGGGTCCCCACGTGACCCGGTGACCTGGGGCCGGTGTCCCCACGTGACCCGGTCACCTGGGGCCGGTGTCCCCACGTGACCCGGGGTCCTGGGTCCGGGGTCCCCACGTGACCCGCTGACCTGGGTCCGGGGTCCCCACGTGACCCGGTGACCTGGGGCCGGTGTCCCCACGTGACCCGGTCACCTGGGGCCGGTGTCCCCACGTGACCCGGGGTCCTGGGTCCGGGGTCCCCACGTGACCCGCTGACCTGGGTCCGGGGTCCCCACGTGACCCGGTGACCTGGGGCCGGTGTCCCCACGTGACCCGCTGACCTGGGGCCGGTGTCCCCACGTGACCCGCTGACCTGGGTCCGGGGTCCCCACGTGACCCGGTGACCTGGGGCCGGTGTCCCCACGTGACCCGCTGACCTGGGGCCGGTGTCCCCACGTGACCCGCTGACCTGGGTCCGGGGTCCCCACGTGACCCGCTGACCTGGGTCCGGGGTCCCCACGTGACCCGCTGACCTGGGGCCGGTGTCCCCACGTGACCCGCTGACCTGGGTCCGGTGTCCCCACGTGACCCGGGGTCCTGGTGCCGGGGTGGTCATCGGAACCTGGGAACCAGGCTGGGTGCGCGTCATGACCCGGTGACCCGGGGCCGGGTTAACGACCTGTCCAGCGGACCCGGGCCGGGGACCCGACAGGACCCGGTGATCCTTCGCTGGTGTCCCGATGCAACCCGGGGACCCGGGCCGGGGACCCCACGAGACCCGGGGACCTGGGTCCGGGGTCCCGACCTGACCCAGTGACCTGGGGCCAGGGTAACCACCTGACCCGGGGACCCGGGCCGGGGACCCGGTATGACTCCGTCTCCCGGGGCCGGGGTGGTCACCTGACACTGGTACCCGGGACAGCGACCCGACATGACCCGGTGACCCGGGGCCGGGGTAACGACCTGTCCAGGGGACCTGGGCCGGGGACCCGACAGGACCCGGTGATCTGGGGCTTGGGTAAAAACCCGTCCCGGGGACCCGGGCTGGGTCCCGACATGACCCGGTGACCTGGTTCCGGGGTGCCGACCTGACCCGGTGACCTGGGGCTGTGGTGTCGACCGGACTCGGGGACCTGGTCCGGTGTCCCGGCATGACCCGGGGACCTGGGGTCGGGGTGGTCACCAGACCGTTGTACCCAGGCCGTTGACCCGACATGACCCTGTGACCCGGGGCCTGGGTAAAAATCCAACCCGGGGACCCGGGCATGGGACGTGACATGACCCGACCTGGGTCCGGGGTCCCGACCTGACCCGGTGACCTGGAGCCGGTGTCCCCACGTGACCCGCTGACCTGGGTCCGGGGTCCCCACGTGACCCGGTGACCTGGGGCCGATGTCCCCACGTGACCCGGGGTCCTGGTGCCGGGGTCCCCACGTGACCCGGGGTCCTGGTGCCGGGGTCCCCACGTGACCCGCTGACCTGGGTCCGGTGTCCCCACGTGACCCGGGGTCCTGGGTCCGGGGTCCCCACGTGACCCGGTGACCTGGGGCCGGTGTCCCCACGTGACCCGGTCACCTGGGGCCGGTGTCCCCACGTGACCCACTGACCTGGGTCCGGGGTCCCCACGTGACCTGCTGACCTGGGTCCGGGGTCCCCACGTGACCCGGTGACCTGGGGCCGGTGTCCCCACGTGACCCGCTGACCTGGGTCCGGTGTCCCCACGTGACCCGGGGTCCTGGTGCCGGGGTGGTCATCGGAACCTGGGAACCAGGCTGGGTGCGCGTCATGACCCGGTGACCCGGGGCCGGGTTAACGACCTGTCCAGCGGACCCGGGCCGGGGACCTGACAGGACCCGGTGATCCTTCGCTGGTGTCCCGATGCAACCCGGGGACCCGGGCCGGGGACCCCACGAGACCCGGGGACCTGGGTCCGGGGTCCCGACCTGACCCAGTGACCTGGGGCCAGGGTAACCACCTGACCCGGGGACCCGGGCCGGGGACCCGGTATGACTCCGTCTCCTGGGGCCGGAGTGGTCACCTGACACTGGTACCCGGGACAGCGACCCGACATGACCCGGTGACCCGGGGCCGGGGTAACGACCTGACCCGGTGACCTGGGGCTGTGGTGTCGACCGGACTCGGGGACCTGGTCCGGTGTCCCGGCATGACCCGGGGACCTGGGGTCGGGGTGGTCACCAGACCGTTGTACCCAGGCCGTTGACCCGACATGACCCTGTGACCCGGGGCCTGGGTAAAAATCCAACCCGGGGACCCGGGCATGGGACGTGACATGACCCGACCTGGGTCCGGGGTCCCGACCTGACCCGGTGACCTGGAGCCGGTGTCCCCACGTGACCCGCTGACCTGGGTCCGGGGTCCCCACGTGACCCGGTGACCTGGAGCCGATGTCCCCACGTGACCCGGGGTCCTGGTGCCGGGGTCCCCACGTGACCCGGTGACCTGGGGCCGGTGTCCCCACGTCACCCGGTGACCTGGGGCCGGTGTCCCCACGTGACCCGCTGACCTGGGTCCGGGGTCCCCACGTGACCCGGTGACCTGGTGCCGGTGTCCCCACGTGACCCGCTGACCTGGGTCCGGGGTCCCCACGTGACCCGCTGACCTGGGGCCGGGGTCACCACGTCACCCGGGGTCCTGGTGCCGGGGTGGTCATCGGATCCTGGGAACCAGGCTGGGTACCAGACATGACCAGGTGACCTGGGTCCGGGGTCCCCACGTGACCCGCTGACCTGGGGCCGGGGTCCCCACGAGACCCGGTGTCCTGGTGCCGGGGTGGTCACCGGAACGTGGGAACCAGGCCGGGTGCGCCTCATGACCCGGTGACCCGGGGCCGGGTTAACGACCTGTCCAGGGGACCCGGGCCGGGGACCCGACAGGACCCCGTGATCCTTCGCTGGTGTCCCGATGCAACCCGGGGACCCGGGCCGGGGACCCCACGTGACCCGGGGACCTGGGTCCGGGGTCCCGATCTGACCCCGTGACCTGGGGCCAGGGTAACCACCTGACCCGGGAACCCGGGCCGGGGACCCGGTATGACTCCGTCTCCCGGGGCCGGGGTGGTCACCTGACACTGGTACCCGGGACAGCGACCCGACATGACCCAGTGACCCGGGGCCGGGGGTAACGACCTGTCCAGGGGACCTGGGCCGGGGACCCGACAGGACCCGGTGATCTGGGGCTTGGGTAAAAACCCGTCCCGGGGACCCGGGCTGGGTCCCGACATGACCCGGTGACCTGGTTCCGGGGTGCCGACCTGACCCGGTGACCTGGGGCTGTGGTGTCGACCGGACTCGGGGACCTGGTCCGGTGTCCCGGCATGACCCGGGGACCTGGGGTCGGGGTGGTCACCAGACCGTTGTACCCAGGCCGTTGACCCGACATGACCCTGTGACCCGGGGCCTGGGTAAAAATCCAACCCGGGGACCCGGGCATGGGACGTGACATGACCCGACCTGGGTCCGGGGTCCCGACCTGACCCGGTGACCTGGAGCCGGTGTCCCCACGTGACCCGCTGACCTGGGTCCGGGGTCCCCACGTGACCCGGTGACCTGGGGCCGATGTCCCCACGTGACCCGGGGTCCTGGTGCCGGGGTCCCCACGTGACCCGCTGACCTGGGTCCGGGGTCCCCACGTGACCCGGTGACCTGGTGCCGATGTCCCCACGTGACCCGGGGTCCTGGTGCCGGGGTCCCCACGTGACCCGGTGACCTGGGTCCGGTGTCCCCACGTGACCCGGGGTCCTGGGTCCGGGGTCCCCACGTGACCCGGTGACCTGGGGCCGGTGTCCCCACGTGACCCGGTCACCTGGGGCCGGTGTCCCCACGTGACCCGGGGTCCTGGGTCCGGGGTCCCCACGTGACCCGGGGTCCTGGGTCCGGGGTCCCCACGTGACCCGGTGACCTGGGGCCGGTGTCCCCACGTGACCCGGTCACCTGGGGCCGGTGTCCCCACGTGACCCGGGGTCCTGGGTCCGGGGTCCCCACGTGACCCGCTGACCTGGGTCCGGGGTCCCCACGTGACCCGGTGACCTGGGGCCGGTGTCCCCACGTGACCCGCTGACCTGGGTCCGGGGTCCCCACGTGACCCGGTGACCTGGGGCCGGTGTCCCCACGTGACCCGCTGACCTGGGGCCGGTGTCCCCACGTGACCCGCTGACCTGGGTCCGGGGTCCCCACGTGACCCGGTGACCTGGGGCCGGTGTCCCCACGTGACCCGCTGACCTGGGTCCGGTGTCCCCACGTGACCCGAGGTCCTGGTGCCGGGGTGGTCATCGGAACCTGGGAACCAGGCTGGGTGCGCGTCATGACCCGGTGACCCGGGGCCGGGTTAACGACCTGTCCAGCGGACCCGGGCCGGGGACCCGACAGGACCCGGTGATCCTTCGCTGGTGTCCCGATGCAACCCGGGGACCCGGGCCGGGGACCCCACGAGACCCGGGGACCTGGGTCCGGGGTCCCGACCTGACCCAGTGACCTGGGGCCAGGGTAACCACCTGACCCGGGGACCCGGGCCGGGGACCCGGTATGACTCCGTCTCCCGGGGCCGGGGTGGTCACCTGACACTGGTACCCGGGACAGCGACCCGACATGACCCGGTGACCCGGGGCCGGGGTAACGACCTGTCCAGGGGACCTGGGCCGGGGACCCGACAGGACCCGGTGATCTGGGGCTTGGGTAAAAACCCGTCCCGGGGACCCGGGCTGGGTCCCGACATGACCCGGTGACCTGGTTCCGGGGTGCCGACCTGACCCGGTGACCTGGGGCTGTGGTGTCGACCGGACTCGGGGACCTGGTCCGGTGTCCCGGCATGACCCGGGGACCTGGGGTCGGGGTGGTCACCAGACCGTTGTACCCAGGCCGTTGACCCGACATGACCCTGTGACCCGGGGCCTGGGTAAAAATCCAACCCGGGGACCCGGGCATGGGACGTGACATGACCCGACCTGGGTCCGGGGTCCCGACCTGACCCGGTGACCTGGAGCCGGTGTCCCCACGTGACCCGCTGACCTGGGTCCGGGGTCCCCACGTGACCCGGTGACCTGGGGCCGATGTCCCCACGTGACCCGGGGTCCTGGTGCCGGGGTCCCCACGTGACCCGCTGACCTGGGTCCGGGGTCCCCACGTGACCCGGTGACCTGGTGCCGATGTCCCCACGTGACCCGGGGTCCTGGTGCCGGGGTCCCCACGTGACCCGGTGACCTGGGTCCGGTGTCCCCACGTGACCCGGGGTCCTGGGTCCGGGGTCCCCACGTGACCCGGTGACCTGGGGCCGGTGTCCCCACGTGACCCGGTCACCTGGGGCCGGTGTCCCCACGTGACCCGGGGTCCTGGGTCCGGGGTCCCCACGTGACCCGCTGACCTGGGTCCGGGGTCCCCACGTGACCCGGTGACCTGGGGCCGGTGTCCCCACGTGACCCGGTCACCTGGGGCCGGTGTCCCCACGTGACCCGGGGTCCTGGGTCCGGGGTCCCCACGTGACCCGCTGACCTGGGTCCGGGGTCCCCACGTGACCCGGTGACCTGGGGCCGGTGTCCCCACGTGACCCGCTGACCTGGGGCCGGTGTCCCCACGTGACCCGCTGACCTGGGTCCGGGGTCCCCACGTGACCCGGTGACCTGGGGCCGGTGTCCCCACGTGACCCGCTGACCTGGGGCCGGTGTCCCCACGTGACCCGCTGACCTGGGTCCGGGGTCCCCACGTGACCCGGTGACCTGGGGCCGGTGTCCCCACGTGACCCGCTGACCTGGGTCCGGTGTCCCCACGTGACCCGAGGTCCTGGTGCCGGGGTGGTCATCGGAACCTGGGAACCAGGCTGGGTGCGCGTCATGACCCGGTGACCCGGGGCCGGGTTAACGACCTGTCCAGCGGACCCGGGCCGGGGACCCGACAGGACCCGGTGATCCTTCGCTGGTGTCCCGATGCAACCCGGGGACCCGGGCCGGGGACCCCACGAGACCCGGGGACCTGGGTCCGGGGTCCCGACCTGACCCAGTGACCTGGGGCCAGGGTAACCACCTGACCCGGGGACCCGGGCCGGGGACCCGGTATGACTCCGTCTCCCGGGGCCGGGGTGGTCACCTGACACTGGTACCCGGGACAGCGACCCGACATGACCCGGTGACCCGGGGCCGGGGGTAACGACCTGTCCAGGGGACCTGGGCCGGGGACCCGACAGGACCCGGTGATCTGGGGCTTGGGTAAAAACCCGTCCCGGGGACCCGGGCTGGGTCCCGACATGACCCGGTGACCTGGTTCCGGGGTGCCGACCTGACCCGGTGACCTGGGGCTGTGGTGTCGACCGGACTCGGGGACCTGGTCCGGTGTCCCGGCATGACCCGGGGACCTGGGGTCGGGGTGGTCACCAGACCGTTGTACCCAGGCCGTTGACCCGACATGACCCTGTGACCCGGGGCCTGGGTAAAAATCCAACCCGGGGACCCGGGCATGGGACGTGACATGACCCGACCTGGGTCCGGGGTCCCGACCTGACCCGGTGACCTGGAGCCGGTGTCCCCACGTGACCCGCTGACCTGGGTCCGGGGTCCCCACGTGACCCGGTGACCTGGGGCCGATGTCCCCACGTGACCCGGGGTCCTGGTGCCGGGGTCCCCACGTGACCCGGGGTCCTGGTGCCGGGGTCCCCACGTGACCCGCTGACCTGGGTCCGGTGTCCCCACGTGACCCGGGGTCCTGGGTCCGGGGTCCCCACGTGACCCGGTGACCTGGGGCCGGTGTCCCCACGTGACCCGGTCACCTGGGGCCGGTGTCCCCACGTGACCCGGGGTCCTGGGTCCGGGGTCCCCACGTGACCCGCTGACCTGGGTCCGGGGTCCCCACGTGACCCGGTGACCTGGGGCCGGTGTCCCCACGTGACCCGCTGACCTGGGGCCGGTGTCCCCACGTGACCCGCTGACCTGGGTCCGGGGTCCCCACGTGACCCGGTGACCTGGGGCCGGTGTCCCCACGTGACCCGGTGACCTGGGGCCGGTGTCCCCACGTGACCCGCTGACCTGGGTCCGGTGTCCCCACGTGACCCGGGGTCCTGGGTCCGGGGTCCCCACGTGACCCGGTGACCTGGGGCCGGGGTCCCCACGTGACCCGCTGACCTGGGTCCGGTGTCCCCACGTGACCCGGGGTCCTGGTGCCGGGGTGGTCATCGGAACCTGGGAACCAGGCTGGGTGCGCGTCATGACCCGGTGACCCGGGGCCGGGTTAACGACCTGTCCAGCGGACCCGGGCCGGGGACCCGACAGGACCTGGTGATCCTTCGCTGGTGTCCCGATGCAACCCGGGGACCCGGGCCGGGGACCCCACGAGACCCGGGGACCTGGGTCCGGGGTCCCGACCTGACCCAGTGACCTGGGGCCAGGGTAACCACCTGACCCGTGGACCTGGGCCAGGGACCCTGTATGACTCCGTCTCCCGGGGCCGGGGTGGTCACCTGACACTGGTACCCGGGACAGCGACCCGACATGACCCGGTGACCCGGGGCCGGGGTAACGACCTGTCCAGGGGACCTGGGCCGGGGACCCGACAGGACCCGGTGATCTGGGGCTTGGGTAAAAACCCGTCCCGGGGACCCGGGCTGGGTCCCGACATGACCCGGTGACCTGGTTCCGGGGTGCCGACCTGACCCGGTGACCTGGGGCTGTGGTGTCGACCGGACTCGGGGACCTGGTCCGGTGTCCCGGCATGACCCGGGGACCTGGGGTCGGGGTGGTCACCAGACCGTTGTACCCAGGCCGTTGACCCGACATGACCCTGTGACCCGGGGCCTGGGTAAAAATCCAACCCGGGGACCCGGGCATGGGACGTGACATGACCCGACCTGGGTCCGGGGTCCCGACCTGACCCGGTGACCTGGAGCCGGTGTCCCCACGTGACCCGCTGACCTGGGTCCGGGGTCCCCACGTGACCCGGTGACCTGGGGCCGATGTCCCCACGTGACCCGGGGTCCTGGTGCCGGGGTCCCCACGTGACCCGGTGACCTGGGTCCGGTGTCCCCACGTGACCCGGGGTCCTGGGTCCGGGGTCCCCACGTGACCCGGTGACCTGGGGCCGGTGTCCCCACGTGACCCGGTCACCTGGGGCCGGTGTCCCCACGTGACCCGCTGACCTGGGTCCGGGGTCCCCACGTGACCCGGGGTCCTGGGTCCGGGGTCCCCACGTGACCCGGTGACCTGGGGCCGGTGTCCCCACGTGACCCGCTGACCTGGGGCCGGTGTCCCCACGTGACCCGCTGACCTGGGGCCGGGGTCCCCACGTGACCCGGTGACCTGGGGCCGGGGTCCCCATGTGACCCGCTGACCTGGGTCCGGGGTCCCCACGTGACCCGGTGACCTGGGGCCGGTGTCCCCACGTGACCCGCTGACCTGGGTCCGGTGTCCCCACGTGACCCGCTGACCTGGGTCCGGGGTCCCCACGTGACCCGGTCACCTGGGGCCGGTGTCCCCACGTGACCCGCTGACCTGGGTCCGGTGTCCCCACGTGACCCGGGGTCCTGGTGCCGGGGTGGTCATCGGAACCTGGGAACCAGGCCGTGTGCGCGTCATGACCCGGTGACCCGGGGCCGGGTTAACGACCTGTCCAGCGGACCCAGGCCGGGGACCCGACAGGACCCGGTGATCCTTCGCTGGTGTCCCGATGCAACCCGGGGACCCGGGCCGGGGACCCCACGAGACCCGGGGACCTGGGTCCGGGGTCCCGACCTGACCCAGTGACCTGGGGCCAGGGTAACCACCTGACCCGGGGACCCGGGCCGGGGACCCGGTATGACTCCGTCTCCCGGGGCCGGGGTGGTCACCTGACACTGGTACCCGGGACAGCGACCCGACATGACCCGGTGACCCGGGGCCGGGGTAACGACCTGACCCGGTGACCTGGGGCTGTGGTGTCGACCGGACTCGGGGACCTGGTCCGGTGTCCCGGCATGACCCGGGGACCTGGGGTCGGGGTGGTCACCAGACCGTTGTACCCAGGCCGTTGACCCGACATGACCCTGTGACCCGGGGCCTGGGTAAAAATCCAACCCGGGGACCCGGGCATGGGACGTGACATGACCCGACCTGGGTCCAGGGTCCCGACCTGACCCGGTGACCTGGAGCCGGTGTCCCCACGTGACCCGCTGACCTGGGTCCGGGGTCCCCACGTGACCCGGTGACCTGGAGCCGATGTCCCCACGTGACCCGGGGTCCTGGTGCCGGGGTCCCCACGTGACCCGCTGACCTGGGTCCGGTGTCCCCACGTCACCCGGTGACCTGGGGCCGGTGTCCCCACGTGACCCGCTGATCTGGGTCCGGGGTCCCCACGTGACCCGCTGACCTGGGGCCGATGTCCCCACGTGACCTGGGGTCCTGGTGCCGGGGTCCCCACGTGACCCGCTAACCTGGGGCCGGGGTCCCCACGTGACCCGGGGTCCTGGTGCTGGGGTGGTCATCGGAACCTGGGAACCAGGCTGGGTACCAGACATGACGAGGTGACCTGGGTCCGGGGTCCCCACGTGACCCGCTGACCTGGGGCCGGGGTCCCCACGAGACCCGGTGTCCTGGTGCCGGGGTGGTCACCGGAACCTGGGAACCAGGCCGGGTGCGCGTCATGACCCGGTGACCCGGGGCCGGGTTAACGACCTGTCCAGGGGACCCGGGCCGGGGACCCGACAGGACCCGGTGATCCTTCGCTGGTATCCCGATGCAACCCGGGGACCCGGGCCGGAGACCCCACGTGACCCGGGGACCTGGGTCCGGGGTCCCGACCTGACCCTGTGACCTGGGGCCAGGGTAACCACCTGACCCGGGGACCCGGGCCGGGGACCCTGTATGACTCCCTCTCCCGGGGCCGGGGTGGTCACCTGACACTGGTACCCGGGACAGCGACCCGACATGACCCGGTGACCCGGGGCCGGGGTAACGACCTGTCCAGGCGACCTGGGCCGGGGACCCGACAGGACCCGGTGATCTGGGGCTTGGGTAAAAACCCGTCCCGGGGACCCGGGCTGGGTCCCGACATGACCCGGTGACCTGGTTCCGGGGTGCCGACCTGACCCGGTGACCTGGGGCTGTGGTGTCGACCGGACTCGGGGACCTGGTCCGGTGTCCCGGCATGACCCGGGGACCTGGGGTCGGGGTGGTCACCAGACCGTTGTACCCAGGCCGTTGACCCGACATGACCCTGTGACCCGGGGCCTGGGTAAAAATCCAACCCGGGGACCCGGGCATGGGACGTGACATGACCCGACCTGGGTCCGGGGTCCCGACCTGACCCGGTGACCTGGAGCCGGTGTCCCCACGTGACCCGCTGACCTGGGTCCGGGGTCCCCACGTGACCCGGTGACCTGGGGCCGATGTCCCCACGTGACCCGGGGTCCTGGTGCCGGGGTCCCCACGTGACCCGGGGTCCTGGTGCCGGGGTCCCCACGTGACCCGGTGACCTGGGTCCGGTGTCCCCATGTGACCCGGGGTCCTGGGTCCGGGGTCCCCACGTGACCCGGTGACCTGGGGCCGGTGTCCCCACGTGACCCGGTCACCTGGGGCCGGTGTCCCCACGTGACCCGGGGTCCTGGGTCCGGGGTCCCCACGTGACCCGCTGACCTGGGTCCGGGGTCCCCACGTGACCCGCTGACCTGGGGCCAGTGTCCCCACGTGACCCGGTCACCTGGGGCCGGTGTCCCCACGTGACCCGCTGACCTGGGTCCGGGGTCCCCACGTGACCCGGTGACCTGGGGCCGGTGTCCCCACGTGACCCGCTGACCTGGGTCCGGTGTCCCCACGTGACCCGGGGTCCTGGTGCCGGGGTGGTCATCGGAACCTGGGAACCAGGCTGGGTGCGCGTCATGACCCGGTGACCCGGGGCCGGGTTAACGACCTGTCCAGCGGACCCGGGCCCTGGACCCGACAGGACCCGGTGATCCTTCGCTGGTGTCCCGATGCAACCCGGGGACCCGGGCCGGGGACCCCACGTGACCCGGGGACCTGGGTCCGGGGTCCCGACCTGACCCAGTGACCTGGGGCCAGGGTAACCACCTGACCCGGGGACCCGGGCCGGGGACCCTGTATGACTCCGTCTCCCGGGGCCGGGGTGGTCACCTGACACTGGTACCCGGGACAGCGACCCAACATGACCCGGTGACCCGGGGCCGGGGTAACGACCTGTCCAGGGGACCTGGGCCGGGGACCCGACAGGACCCGGTGATCTGGGGCTTGGGTAAAAACCCGTCCCGGGGACCCGGGCTGGGTCCCGACATGACCCGGTGACCTGGTTCCGGGGTGCCGACCTGACCCGGTGACCTGGGGCTGTGGTGTCGACCGGACTCGGGGACCTGGTCCGGTGTCCCGGCATGACCCGGGGACCTGGGGTCGGGGTGGTCACCAGACCGTTGTACCCAGGCCGTTGACCCGACATGACCCTGTGACCCGGGGCCTGGGTAAAAATCCAACCCGGGGACCCGGGCATGGGACGTGACATGACCCGACCTGGGTCCGGGGTCCCGACCTGACCCGGTGACCTGGAGCCGGTGTCCCCACGTGACCCGCTGACCTGGGTCCGGGGTCCCCACGTGACCCGCTGACCTGGGGCCGATGTCCCCACGTGACCCGGGGTCCTGGTGCCGGGGTCCCCACGTGACCCGCTGACCTGGTTCCGGGGTCCCCACGTGACCCGGTGACCTGGGGCCGATGTCCCCACGTGACCCGGGGTCCTGGTGCCGGGGTCCCCACGTGACCCGGTGACCTGGGTCCGGTGTCCCCACGTGACCCGGGGTCCTGGGTCCGGGGTCCCCACGTGACCCGGTCACCTGGGTCCGGGGTCCCCACGTGACCCGGTGACCTGGGGCCGGTGTCCCCACGTGACCCGCTGACCTGGGGCCGGTGTCCCCACGTGACCCGCTGACCTGGGTCCGGGGTCCCCACGTGACCCGGTGACCTGGGGCCGGTGTCCCCACGTGACCCGGTCACCTGGGGCCGGTGTCCCCACGTGACCCGCTGACCTGGGTCCGGGGTCCCCACGTGACCCGGTGACCTGGGGCCGGTGTCCCCACGTGACCCGCTGACCTGGGTCCGGTGTCCCCACGTGACCCGGGGTCCTGGTGCCGGGGTGGTCATCGGAACCTGGGAACCAGGCTGGGTGCACGTCATGACCCGGTGACCCGGGGCCGGGTTAACGACCTGTCCAGCGGACCCGGGCCGGGGACCCGACAGGACCCGGTGATCCTTCGCTGGTGTCCCGATGCAACCCGGGGACCCGGGCCGGGGACCCCACGAGACCCGGGGACCTGGGTCCGGGGTCCCGACCTGACCCAGTGACCTGGGGCCAGGGTAACCACCTGACCCGGGGACCCGGGCCGGGGACCCGGTATGACTCCGTCTCCCGGGGCCGGGGTGGTCACCTGACACTGGTACCCGGGACAGCGACCCGACATGACCCGGTGACCCGGGGCCGGGGTAACGACCTGTCCAGGGGACCTGGGCCGGGGACCCGACAGGACCCGGTGATCTGGGGCTTGGGTAAAAACCCGTCCCGGGGACCCGGGCTGGGTCCCGACATGACCCGGTGACCTGGTTCCGGGGTGCCGACCTGACCCGGTGACCTGGGGCTGTGGTGTCGACCGGACTCGGGGACCTGGTCCGGTGTCCCGGCATGACCCGGGGACCTGGGGTCGGGGTGGTCACCAGACCGTTGTACCCAGGCCGTTGACCCGACATGACCCTGTGACCCGGGGCCTGGGTAAAAATCCAACCCGGGGACCCGGGCATGGGACGTGACATGACCCGACCTGGGTCCGGGGTCCCGACCTGACCCGGTGACCTGGAGCCGGTGTCCCCACGTGACCCGCTGACCTGGGTCCGGGGTCCCCACGTGACCCGGTGACCTGGAGCCGATGTCCCCACGTGACCCGGGGTCCTGGTGCCGGGGTCCCCACGTGACCCGCTGACCTGGGGCCGGGGTCCCCACGTGACCCGGGGTCCTGGTGCCAGGGTGGTCATCGGAACCTGGGAACCAGGCTGGGTACCAGACATGACGAGGTGACCTGGGTCCGGGGTCCCCACGTGACCCGCTGACCTGGGGCCGGGGTCCCCACGAGACCCGGTGTCCTGGTGCCGGGGTGGTCACCGGAACGTGGGAACCAGGCCGGGTGCGCGTCATGACCCGGTGACCCGGGGCCGGGTTAACGACCTGTCCAGGGGACCCGGGCCGGGGACCCGACAGGACCCGGTGATCCTTCGCTGGTGTCCCGATGCAACCCGGGGACCCGGGCCGGGGACCCCACGTGACCCGGGGACCTGGGTCCGCGGTCCCGACCTGACCCGGTGACCGGGGGCAGGGTAACCACCTGACCCGGGGACCCGGGCCGGGGACCCTGTATGACTCCGTCTCCCGGGGCCGGGGTGGTCACCTGACACTGGTACCCGGGACAGCGACCCGACATGACCCGGTGACCCGGGGCCGGGGTAACGACCTGTCCAGGGGACCTGGGCCGGGGACCCGACAGGACCCGGTGATCTGGGGCTTGGGTAAAAACCCGTCCCGGGGACCCGGGCTGGGTCCCGACATGACCCGGTGACCTGGTTCCGGGGTGCCGACCTGACCCGGTGACCTGGGGCTGTGGTGTCGACCGGACTCGGGGACCTGGTCCGGTGTCCCGGCATGACCCGGGGACCTGGGGTCGGGGTGGTCACCAGACCGTTGTACCCAGGCCGTTGACCCGACATGACCCTGTGACCCGGGGCCTGGGTAAAAATCCAACCCGGGGACCCGGGCATGGGACGTGACATGACCCGACCTGGGTCCGGGGTCCCGACCTGACCCGGTGACCTGGAGCCGGTGTCCCCACGTGACCCGCTGACCTGGGTCCGGGGTCCCCACGTGACCCGGTGACCTGGGGCCGATGTCCCCACGTGACCCGGGGTCCTGGTGCCGGTGTCCCCACGTGACCCGCTGACCTGGTTCCGGGGTCCCCACGTGACCCGGTGACCTGGGGCCGATGTCCCCACGTGACCCGGGGTCCTGGTGCCGGGGTCCCCACGTGACCCGGTCACCTGGGGCCGGTGTCCCCACGTGACCCGCTGACCTGGGTCCGGGGTCCCCACGTGACCCGGTGACCTGGGGCCGGTGTCCCCACGTGACCCGGTCACCTGAGGCCGGTGTCCCCACGTGACCCGGGGTCCTGGGTCCGGGGTCCCCACGTGACCCGCTGACCTGGGTCCGGGGTCCCCACGTGACCCGGTGACCTGGGGCCGGTGTCCCCACGTGACCCGGTGACCTGGGTCCGGTGTCCCCACGTGACCCGGTCACCTGGGGCCGGTGTCCCCACGTGACCCGGGGTCCTGGGTCCGGGGTCCCCACGTGACCCGCTGACCTGGGGCCGGGGTCCCCACGTGACCCGGTGACCTGGGGCCGGTGTCCCCACGTGACCCGGTGACCTGGGGCCGGTGTCCCCACGTGACCCGCTGACCTGGGTCCGGGGTCCCCACGTGACCCGCTGACCTGGGGCCGGTGTCCCCACGTGACCCGCTGACCTGGGGCCGGTGTCCCCACGTGACCCGCTGACCTGGGTCCGGGGTCCCCACGTGACCCGGTGACCTGGGGCCGGTGTCCCCACGTGACCCGCTGACCTGGGTCCGGGGTCCCCACGTGACCCGCTGACCTGGGTCCGGGGTCCCCACGTGACCCGGTGACCTGGGGCCGGTGTCCCCACGTGACCCGCTGACCTGGGTCCGGTGTCCCCACGTGACCCGGGGTCCTGGTGCCGGGGTGGTCATCGGAACCTGGGAACCAGGCTGGGTGCGCGTCATGACCCGGTGACCCGGGGCCGGGGTAACCACCTGACCCGGGGACCCGGGCCGGGGACCCGGTATGACTCCGTCTCCCGGGGCCGGGGTGGTCACCTGACACTGGTACCCGGGACAGCGACCCAACATGACCCGGTGACAAGGAGCCGGGGTAACGACCTGTCCAGGGGACCTGGGCCGGGGACCCGACAGGACCCGGTGATCTGGGGCTTGGGTAAAAACCCGTCCCGGGGACCCAGGCTGGGTCCCGACATGACCCGGTGACCTGGTTCCGGGGTGCCGACCTGACCCGGTGACCTGGGGCTGTGGTGTCGACCGGACTCGGGGACCTGGTCCGGTGTCCCGGCATGACCCGGGGACCTGGGGTCGGGGTGGTCACCAGACCGTTGTACCCAGGCCGTTGACCCGACATGACCCTGTGACCCGGGGCCTGGGTAAAAATCCAACCCGGGGACCCGGGCATGGGACATGACATGACCCGACCTGGGTCCGGGGTCCCGACCTGACCCGGTGACCTGGAGCCGGTGTCCCCACATGACCCGCTGACCTGGGTCCGGGGTCCCCACGTGACCCGCTGACCTGGGGCCGATGTCCCCACGTGACCCGGGGTCCTCGTGCCGGGGTGGTCATCGGAACCTGGGAACCAGGCTGGGTACCAGACATGACGAGGTGACCTGGGTCCGGGGTCCCCACGTGACCCGCTGACCTGGGGCCGGGGTCCCCACGAGACCCGGTGTCCTGGTGCCGGGGTGGTCACCGGAACGTGGGAACCAGGCCGGGTGCGCGTCATGACCCGGTGACCCGGGGCCGGGTTAACGACCTGTCCAGGGGACCCGGGCCGGGGACCCGACAGGACCCGGTGATCCTTCGCTGGTGTCCCGATGCAACCCGGGGACCCGGGCCGGGGACCCCACGTGACCCGGGGACCTGGGTCCGCGGTCCCGACCTGACCCGGTGACCGGGGGCAGGGTAACCACCTGACCCGGGGACCCGGGCCGGGGACCCTGTATGACTCCGTCTCCCGGGGCCGGGGTGGTCACCTGACACTGGTACCCGGGACAGCGACCCGACATGACCCGGTGACCCGGGGCCGGGGTAACGACCTGTCCAGGGGACCTGGGCCGGGGACCCGACAGGACCCGGTGATCTGGGGCTTGGGTAAAAACCCGTCCCGGGGACCCGGGCTGGGTCCCGACATGACCCGGTGACCTGGTTCCGGGGTGCCGACCTGACCCGGTGACCTGGGGCTGTGGTGTCGACCGGACTCGGGGACCTGGTCCGGTGTCCCGGCATGACCCGGGGACCTGGGGTCGGGGTGGTCACCAGACCGTTGTACCCAGGCCGTTGACCCGACATGACCCTGTGACCCGGGGCCTGGGTAAAAATCCAACCCGGGGACCCGGGCATGGGACGTGACATGACCCGACCTGGGTCCGGGGTCCCGACCTGACCCGGTGACCTGGAGCCGGTGTCCCCACGTGACCCGCTGACCTGGGTCCGGGGTCCCCACGTGACCCGGTGACCTGGGGCCGATGTCCCCACGTGACCCGGGGTCCTGGTGCCGGTGTCCCCACGTGACCCGCTGACCTGGTTCCGGGGTCCCCACGTGACCCGGTGACCTGGGGCCGATGTCCCCACGTGACCCGGGGTCCTGGTGCCGGGGTCCCCACGTGACCCGGTCACCTGGGGCCGGTGTCCCCACGTGACCCGCTGACCTGGGTCCGGGGTCCCCACGTGACCCGGTGACCTGGGGCCGCTGTCCCCACGTGACCCGGTCACCTGAGGCCGGTGTCCCCACGTGACCCGGGGTCCTGGGTCCGGGGTCCCCACGTGACCCGCTGACCTGGGTCCGGGGTCCCCACGTGACCCGGTGACCTGGGGCCGGTGTCCCCACGTGACCCGGTGACCTGGGTCCGGTGTCCCCACGTGACCCGGTCACCTGGGGCCGGTGTCCCCACGTGACCCGGGGTCCTGGGTCCGGGGTCCCCACGTGACCCGCTGACCTGGGTCCGGGGTCCCCACGTGACCCGGTGACCTGGGGCCGGTGTCCCCACGTGACCCGGTGACCTGGGGCCGGTGTCCCCACGTGACCCGCTGACCTGGGTCCGGGGTCCCCACGTGACCCGCTGACCTGGGGCCGGTGTCCCCACGTGACCCGCTGACCTGGGGCCGGTGTCCCCACGTGACCCGCTGACCTGGGTCCGGGGTCCCCACGTGACCCGGTGACCTGGGGCCGGTGTCCCCACGTGACCCGCTGACCTGGGTCCGGGGTCCCCACGTGACCCGCTGACCTGGGTCCGGGGTCCCCACGTGACCCGGTGACCTGGGGCCGGTGTCCCCACGTGACCCGCTGACCTGGGTCCGGTGTCCCCACGTGACCCGGGGTCCTGGTGCCGGGGTGGTCATCGGAACCTGGGAACCAGGCTGGGTGCGCGTCATGACCCGGTGACCCGGGGCCGGGGTAACCACCTGACCCGGGGACCCGGGCCGGGGACCCGGTATGACTCCGTCTCCCGGGGCCGGGGTGGTCACCTGACACTGGTACCCGGGACAGCGACCCAACATGACCCGGTGACAAGGAGCCGGGGTAACGACCTGTCCAGGGGACCTGGGCCGGGGACCCGACAGGACCCGGTGATCTGGGGCTTGGGTAAAAACCCGTCCCGGGGACCCAGGCTGGGTCCCGACATGACCCGGTGACCTGGTTCCGGGGTGCCGACCTGACCCGGTGACCTGGGGCTGTGGTGTCGACCGGACTCGGGGACCTGGTCCGGTGTCCCGGCATGACCCGGGGACCTGGGGTCGGGGTGGTCACCAGACCGTTGTACCCAGGCCGTTGACCCGACATGACCCTGTGACCCGGGGCCTGGGTAAAAATCCAACCCGGGGACCCGGGCATGGGACATGACATGACCCGACCTGGGTCCGGGGTCCCGACCTGACCCGGTGACCTGGAGCCGGTGTCCCCACGTGACCCGCTGACCTGGGTCCGGGGTCCCCACGTGACCCGCTGACCTGGGGCCGATGTCCCCACGTGACCCGGGGTCCTCGTGCCGGGGTGGTCATCGGAACCTGGGAACCAGTCTGGGTACCAGACATGACCCGGTCACCTGGGTCCGGGGTCCCCACGTGACCCGGTGTCCTGGTGCCGGGGTGGTCACCGGAACGTGGGAACCAGGCCGGGTGCGCGTCATGACCCGGTGACCCGGGGCCGGGTTAACGACCTGTCCAGGGGACCCGGGCCGGGGACCCGACAGGACCCCGTGATCCTTTTCTGGTGTCCCGATGCAACCCGGGGAACCGGGCCGGGGACCCCACGTGACCCGGGGACCTGGGTCCGGGGTCCCGACCTGACCCGGTGACCTGGGGCCAGGGTAACCACCTGACCCGGGGACCCGGGCCGGGGACCCGGTATGACTCCGTCTCCCGGGGCCGGGGTGGTCACCTGACACTGGTACCCGGGACAGCGACCCGACATGACCCGGTGACCCGGAGCCGGGGTAACGACCTGTCCAGGGGACCTGGGCCGGGGACCCGACAGGACCCGGTGATCTGGGGCTTGGGTAAAAACCCGTCCCGGGGACCCAGGCTGGGTCCCGACATGACCCGGTGACCTGGTTCCGGGGTGCCGACCTGACCCGGTGACCTGGGGCTGTGGTGTCGACCGGACTCGGGGACCTGGTCCGGTGTCCCGGCATGACCCGGGGACCTGGGGTCGGGGTGGTCACCAGACCGTTGTACCCAGGCCGTTGACCCGACATGACCCTGTGACGCGGGGCCTGGGTAAAAATCCGACCCGGGGCCTGGGTAAAAATCCAACCCGGGGACCAGGGCATGGGACGTGACATGACCCGACCTGGGTCCGGGGTCCCGACCTGACCCGGTGACCTGGAGCCGGTGTCCCCACGTGACCCGCTGACCTGGGTCCGGGGTCCCCACGTGACCCGGTGACCTGGGGCCGATGTCCCCACGTGACCCGGGGTCCTGGTGCCGGGGTCCCCACGTGACCCGGTGACCTGGGGCTGGTGTCCCCACGTGACCCGCTGACCTGGGTCCGGGGTCCCCACGTGACCCGGTGACCTGGGGCCGGTGTCCCCACGTGACCCGGTGACCTGGGTCCGGTGTCCCCACGTGACCCGGTCACCTGGGGCCGGTGTCCCCACGTGACCCGGGGTCCTGGGTCCGGGGTCCCCACGTGACCCGCTGACCTGGGTCCGGGGTCCCCACGTGACCCGGTGACCTGGGGCCGGTGTCCCCACGTGACCCGCTGACCTGGGGCCGGTGTCCCCACGTGACCCGCTGACCTGGGTCCGGGGTCCCCACGTGACCCGCTGACCTGGGGCCGGTGTCCCCACGTGACCCGCTGACCTGGGGCCGGTGTCCCCACGTGACCCGCTGACCTGGGTCCGGGGTCCCCACGTGACCCGGTGACCTGGGGCCGGTGTCCCCACGTGACCCGCTGACCTGGGTCCGGGGTCCCCACGTGACCCGCTGACCTGGGTCCGGGGTCCCCACGTGACCCGGTGACCTGGGGCCGGTGTCCCCACGTGACCCGCTGACCTGGGTCCGGTGTCCCCACGTGACCCGGGGTCCTGGTGCCGGGGTGGTCATCGGAACCTGGGAACCAGGCTGGGTGCGCGTCATGACCCGGTGACCCGGGGCCGGGGTAACCACCTGACCCGGGGACCCGGGCCGGGGACCCGGTATGACTCCGTCTCCCGGGGCCGGGGTGGTCACCTGACACTGGTACCCGGGACAGCGACCCAACATGACCCGGTGACAAGGAGCCGGGGTAACGACCTGTCCAGGGGACCTGGGCCGGGGACCCGACAGGACCCGGTGATCTGGGGCTTGGGTAAAAACCCGTCCCGGGGACCCAGGCTGGGTCCCGACATGACCCGGTGACCTGGTTCCGGGGTGCCGACCTGACCCGGTGACCTGGGGCTGTGGTGTCGACCGGACTCGGGGACCTGGTCCGGTGTCCCGGCATGACCCGGGGACCTGGGGTCGGGGTGGTCACCAGACCGTTGTACCCAGGCCGTTGACCCGACATGACCCTGTGACGCGGGGCCTGGGTTAAAATCCGACCCGGGGCCTGGGTAAAAATCCAACCCGGGGACCCGGGCATGGGACGTGACATGACCCGACCTGGGTCCGGGGTCCCGACCTGACCCGGTGACCTGGAGCCGGTGTCCCCACGTGACCCGCTGACCTGGGTCCGGGGTCCCCACGTGACCCGGTGACCTGGGGCCGATGTCCCCACGTGACCCGGGGTCCTGGTGCCGGGGTCCCCACGTGACCCGGTGACCTGGGGCTGGTGTCCCCACGTGACCCGCTGACCTGGGTCCGGGGTCCCCACGTGACCCGGTCACCTGGGGCCGGTGTCCCCACGTGACCCGGTCACCTGGGGCCGGTGTCCCCACGTGACCCGGGGTCCTGGGTCCGGGGTCCCCACGTGACCCGCTGACCTGGGTCCGGGGTCCCCACGTGACCCGGTGACCTGGGGCCGGTGTCCCCACGTGACCCGCTGACCTGGGGCCGGTGTCGCCACGTGACCCGCTGACCTGGTGCCGGGGTCCCCACGTGACCCGCTGACCTGGGGCCGGTGTCCCCACGTGACCCGGTCACCTGGGGCCGGTGTCCCCACGTGACCCGCTGACCTGGGTCCGGGGTCCCCACGTGACCCGGTGACCTGGGGCCGGTGTCCCCACGTGACCCGGGGTCCTGGTGCCGGGGTGGTCATCGGAACCTGGGAACCAGGCTGCGTGCGCGTCATGACCCGGTGACCCGGGGCCGGGTTAACGACCTGTCCAGCGGACCCGGGCCGGGGACCCGACAGGACCCGGTGATCCTTCGCTGGTGTCCCGATGCAACCCGGGGACCCGGGCCGGGGACCCCACGAGACCCGGGGACCTGGGTCCGGGGTCCCGACCTGACCCAGTGACCTGGGGCCAGGGTAACCACCTGACCCGGGGACCCGGGCCGGGGACCCGGTATGACTCCGTCTCCCGGGGCCGGGGTGGTCACCTGACACTGGTACCCGGGACAGCGACCCGACATGACCCGGTGACCCGGGGCCGGGGTAACGACCTGACCCGGTGACCTGGGGCTGTGGTGTCGACCGGACTCGGGGACCTGGTCCGGTGTCCCGGCATGACCCGGGGACCTGGGGTCAGGGTGGTCACCAGACCGTTGTACCCAGGCCGTTGACCCGACATGACCCTGTGACCCAGGGCCTGGGTAAAAATCCAACCCTGGGACCCGGGCATGGGACGTGACATGACCCGACCTGGGTCCGGGGTCCCGACCTGACCCGGTGACCTGGAGCCGGTGTCCCCACGTGACCCGCTGACCTGGGTCCGGGGTCCCCACGTGACCCGGTGACCTGGAGCCGATGTCCCCACGTGACCCGGGGTCCTGGTGCCGGGGTCCCCACGTGACCCGCTGACCTGGGGCCGGTGTCCCCACGTCACCCGGTGACCTGGGGCCGGTGTCCCCACGTGACCCGCTGACCTGGGTCCGGTGTCCCCACGTGACCCGGTGACCTGGGGCCGGTGTCCCCACGTGACCCGGTCACCTGGGGCCGGTGTCCCCACGTGACCCGGTGACCTGGGGCCGGTGACCCCACGTGACCCGCTGACCTGGGTCCGGGGTCCCCACGTGACCCGCTGACCTGGGGCCGGTGTCCCCACGTGACCCGGTGACCTGGGCCGGTGACCCCACGTGACCCGGTCACCTGGGGCCGGTGTCCCCACGTGACCCGGGGTCCTGGGTCCGGGGTCCCCACGTGACCCGCTGACCTGGGTCCGGGGTCCCCACGTGACCAGGTGACCTGGGGCCGGTATCCCCACGTGACCCGCTGACCTGGGTCCGGGGTCCCCACGTGACCCGGTGACCTGGGGCCGGTGTCCCCACGTGACCCGCTGACCTGGGTCCGGGGTCCCCACGTGACCCGGTGAGCTGGGGCCGGTGTCCCCACGTGACCCGCTGACCTGGGTCCGGTGTCCCCACGTGACCCGGGGTCCTGGTGCCGGGGTCCCCACGTGACCCGGTGACCTGGGGCCGGTGTCCCCACGTGACCCGCTGACCTGGGTCCGGTGTCCCCACGTGACCCGGGGTCCTGGTGCCGGGGTGGTCATCGGAACCTGGGAACCAGGCTGGGTGCGCGTCATGACCCGTGTGACCCGGGGCCGGGGTAACCACCTGACCCGGGGACCAGGGACAGCGACCCGACATGACCCGGTGACCCGGAGCCGGGGTAACGACCTGTCCAGGGGACCTGGGCCGGGGACCCGACAGGACCCGGTGATCTGGGGCTTGGGTAAAAACCCGTCCCGGGGACCCGGGCTGGGTCCCGACATGACCCGGTGACCTGGTTCCGGGGTGCCGACCTGACCCGGTGACCTGGGGCTGTGGTGTCGACCGGACTCGGGGACCTGGTCCGGTGTCCCGGCATGACCCGGGGACCTGGGGTCGGGGTGGTCACCAGACCGTTGTACCCAGGCCGTTGACCCGACATGACCCTGTGACCCGGGGCCTGGGTAAAAATCCAACCCGGGGACCCGGGCATGGGACGTGACATGACCCGACCTGGGTCCGGGGTCCCGACCTGACCCGGTGACCTGGAGCCGGTGTCCCCACGTGACCCGCTGACCTGGGTCCGGGGTCCCCACGTGACCCGCTGACCTGGGGCCGGGGTCCCCACGTGACCCGGGGTCCTGGTGCCGGGGTGGTCATCGGAACCTGGGAACCAGGCTGGGTACCAGACATGACCAGGTGACCTGGGTCCGGGGTCCCCACGTGACCCGCTGACCTGGGGCCGGGGTCCCCACGAGACCCGGTGTCCTGGTGCCGGGGTGGTCACCGGAACGTGGGAACCAGGCCGGGTGCGCGTCATGACCCGGTGACCCGGGGCCGGGTTAACGACCTGTCCAGGGGACCCAGGCCGGGGACCCGACAGGACCCCGTGATCCGTCGCTGGTGTCCCGATGCAACCCGGGGAACCGGGCCGGGGACCCCACGTGACCCGGGGACCTGGGTCCGGGGTCCCGACCTGACCCGGTGACCTGGGGCCAGGGTAACCACCTGACCCGGGGACCCAGGCCGGGGACCCGGTATGACTCCGTCTCCCGGGGCCGGGGTGGTCACCTGACACTGGTACCCGGGACAGCGACCCGACATGACCCGGTGACCCGGAGCCGGGGTAACGACCTGTCCAGGGGACCTGGGCCGGGGACCCGACAGGACCCGGTGATCTGGGGCTTGGGTAAAAACCCGTCCCGGGGACCCAGGCTGGGTCCCGACATGACCCGGTGACCTGGTTCCGGGGTGCCGACCTGACCCGGTGACCTGGGGCTGTGGTGTCGACCGGACTCGGGGACCTGGTCCGGTGTCCCGGCATGACCCGGGGACCTGGGGTCGGGGTGGTCACCAGACCGTTGTACCCAGGCCGTTGACCCGACATGACCCTGTGACGCGGGGCCTGGGTAAAAATCCGACCCGGGGCCTGGGTAAAAATCCAACCCAGGGACCCGGGCATGGGACGTGACATGACCCGACCTGGGTCCGGGGTCCTGACCTGACCCGGTGACCTGGAGCCGGTGTCCCCACGTGACCCGCTGACCTGGGTCCGGGGTCCCCACGTGACCCGGTGACCTGGGGCCGATGTCCCCACGTGACCCGGGGTCCTGGTGCCGGGGTCCCCACGTGACCCGGTGACCTGGGGCTGGTGTCCCCACGTGACCCGCTGACCTGGGTCCGGGGTCCCCACGTGTCCCGGTCACCTGGGGCCGGTGTCCCCACGTGACCCGGTCACCTGGGGCCGGTGTCCCCACGTGACCCGGGGTCCTGGGTCCGGGGTCCCCACGTGACCCGCTGACCTGGGTCGGGGGTCCCCACGTGACCCGGTGACCTGGGGCCGGTGTCCCCACGTGACCCGCTGACCTGGGGCCGGTGTCGCCACGTGACCCGCTGACCTGGTGCCGGGGTCCCCACGTGACCCGCTGACCTGGGGCCGGTGTCCCCACGTGACCCGGTCACCTGGGGTCGGTGTCCCCACGTGACCCGCTGACCTGGGTCCGGGGTCCCCACGTGACCCGCTGACCTGGGGCCGGTGTCCCCACGTGACCCGGGGTCCTGGTGCCGGGGTGGTCATCGGAACCTGGGAACCAGGCTGGGTGCGCGTCATGACCCGGTGACCCGGGGCCGGGTTAACGACCTGTCCAGCGGACCCGGGCCGGGGACCCGACAGGACCCGGTGATCCTTCGCTGGTGTCCCGATGCAACCCGGGGACCCGGGCCGGGGACCCCACGAGACCCGGGGACCTGGGTCCGGGGTCCCGACCTGACCCAGTGACCTGGGGCCAGGGTAACCACCTGACCCGGGGACCCGGGCCGGGGACCCGGTATGACTCCGTCTCCCGGGGCCGGGGTGGTCACCTGACACTGGTACCCGGGACAGCGACCCGACATGACCCGGTGACCCGGGGCCGGGGTCCCGACCTGACCCGGTGACCTGGAGCCGGTGTCCCCACGTGACCCGCTGACCTGGGTCCGGGGTCCCCACATGACCCGGTGACCTGGAGCCGATGTCCCCACGTGACCCGGGGTCCTGGTGCCGGGGTCCCCACGTGACCCGCTGACCTGGGGCCGGTGTCCCCACGTCACCCGGTCACCTGGGGCCGGTATCCCCACGTGACCCGCTGACCTGGGTCCGGGGTCCCCACGTGACCCGGTGACCTGGGGCCGATGTCCCCACGTGACCTGGGGTCCTGGTGCCGGGGTCCCCACGTGACCCGCTGACCTGGGGCCGGGGTCCCCACGTGACCCGGGGTCCTGGTGCCAGGGTGGTCATCGGAACCTGGGAACCAGGCTGGGTACCAGACATGACCAGGTGACCTGGGTCCGGGGTCCCCACGTGACCCGCTGACCTGGGGCCGGGGTCCCCACGTGACCCGGTCACCTGGGGCCGGTGTCCCCACGTGACCCGGTCACCTGGGGCCGGTGTCCCCACGTGACCCGCTGACCTGGGTCCGGGGTCCCCACGTGACCCGGTGACCTGGGGCCGGTGTCCCCACGTGACCCGCTGACCTGGGTCCGGTGTCCCCACGTGACCCGGGGTCCTGGTGCCGGGGTGGTCATCGGAACCTGGGAACCAGGCTGGGTGCGCGTCATGACCCGGTGACCCGGGGCCGGGGAAACCACCTGACCCGGGGACCCGGGCCGGGGACCCGGTATGACTCCGTCTCCCGGGGCCGGGGTGGTCACCTGACACTGGTACCCGGGACAGCGACCCGACATGACCCGGTGACCCGGAGCCGGGGTAACGACCTGTCCAGGGGACCTGGGCCGGGGACCCGACAGGACCCGGTGATCTGGGGCTTGGGTAAAAACCCGTCCCGGGGACCCGGGCTGGGTCCCGACATGACCCGGTGACCTGGTTCCGGGGTGCCGACCTGACCCGGTGACCTGGGGCTGTGGTGTCGACCGGACTCGGGGACCTGGTCCGGTGTCCCGGCATGACCCGGGGACCTGGGGTCGGGGTGGTCACCAGACCGTTGTACCCAGGCCGTTGACCCGACATGACCCTGTGACCCGGGGCCTGGGTAAAAATCCAACCCGGGGACCCGGGCATGGGACGTGACATGACCCGACCTGGGTCCGGGTTCCCGACCTGACCCGGTCACCTGGAGCCGGTGTCCCCACGTGACCCGCTGACCTGGGTCCGGGGTCCCCACGTGACCCGCTGACCTGGGGCCGGGGTCCCCATGTGACCCGGGGTCCTGGTGCCGGGGTGGTCATCGGAACCTGGGAACCAGGCTGGGTACCAGACATGACCAGGTGACCTGGGTCCGGGGTCCCCACGTGACCCGCTGACCTGGGGCCGGGGTCCCCACGAGACCCGGGGTCCTGGTGCCGGGGTGGTCACCGGAACGTGGGAACCAGGCCGGGTGCGCGTCATGACCCGGTGACCCGGGGCCGGGTTAACGACCTGTCCAGGGGACCCGGGCCGGGGACCCGACAGGACCCGGTGATCCTTCGCTGGTGTCCCGATGCAACCCGGGGAACCGGGCCGGGGACCCCACGTGACCCGGGGACCTGGGTCCGGGGTCCCGACCTGACCCGGTGACCTGGGGCCAGGGTAACCACCTGACCCGGGGACCCGGGCCGGGGACCCGGTATGACTCTGTCTCCCGGGGCCGGGGTGGTCACCTGACACTGGTACCCGGGACAGCGACCCGACATGACCCGGTGACCCGGGGCCGGGGTAACGACCTGACCCGGTGACCTGGGGCTGTGGTGTCGACCGGACTCGGGGACCTGGTCCGGTGTCCTGGCATGACCCGGGGACCTGGGGTCGGGGTGGTCACCAGACCGTTGTACCCAGGCCGTTGACCCGACATGACCCTGTGACCCAGGGCCTGGGTAAAAATCCAACCCGGGGACCCGGGCATGGGACGTGACATGACCCGACCTGGGTCCGGGGTCCCGACCTGACCCGGTGACCTGGAGCCGGTGTCCCCACGTGACCCGCTGACCTGGGTCCGGGGTCCCCACGTGACCCGGTGACCTGGAGCCGATGTCCCCACGTGACCCGGGGTCCTGGTGCCGGGGTCCCCACGTGACCCGCTGACCTGGGGCCGGTGTCCCCACGTCAACCGGTGACCTGGGGCCGGTGTCCCCACGTGACCCGCTGACCTGGGTCCGGGGTCCCCACGTGACCCGCTGACCTGGGGCCGATGTCCCCACGTGACCTGGGGTCCTGGTGCCGGGGTCCCCACGTGACCCGCTGACCTGGGGCCGGGGTCCCCACGTGACCCGGGGTCCTGGTGCCGGGGTGGTCATCGGAACCTGGGAACCAGGCTGGGTACCAGACATGACCAGGTGACCTGGGTCCGGGGTCCCCACGTGACCCGCTGACCTGGGGCCGGGGTCCCCATGAGACCCGGTGTCCTGGTGCCGGGGTGGTCACCGGAACGTGGGAACGAGGCCGGGTGCGCGTCATGACCCGGTGACCCAGGGCCGGGTTAACGACCTGTCCAGGGGACCCGGGCCGGGGACCCGACAGGACCCGGTGATCCTTCGCTGGTGTCCCGATGCAACCCGGGGACCCGGGCCGGGGACCCCACGTGACCCGGGGACCTGGGTCCGGGGTCCCGACCTGACCCGGTGACCTGGGGCCAGGGTAACCACCTGACCCGGGGACCCGGGCCGGGGACCCGGTATGACTCTGTCTCCCGGGGCCGGGGTGGTCACCTGACACTGGTACCCGGGACAGCGACCCGACATGACCCGGTGACCCGGGGCCGGGGTAACGACCTGTCCAGGGGACCTGGGCCGGGGACCCGACAGGACCCGGTGATCTGGGGCTTGGGTAAAAACCCGTCCCGGGGACCCGGGCTGGGTCCCGACATGACCCGGTGACCTGGTTCCGGGGTGCCGACCTGACCCGGTGACCTGGGGCTGTGGTGTCGACCGGACTCGGGGACCTGGTCCGGTGTCCCGGCATGACCCGGGGACCTGGGGTCGGGGTGGTCACCAGACCGTTGTACCCAGGCCGTTGACCCGACATGACCCTGTGACCCGGGGCCTGGGTAAAAATCCAACCCGGGGACCCGGGCATGGGACGTGACATGACCCGACCTGGGTCCGGGGTCCCGACCTGACCCGGTGACCTGGAGCCGGTGTCCCCACGTGACCCGCTGACCTGGGTCCGGGGTCCCCACGTGACCCGCTGACCTGGGGCCTGGGTCACCACGTGACCCGGGGTCCTGGTGCCGGGGTCCCCACGTGACCCGCTGACCTGGTTCCGGGGTCCCCACGTGACCCGGTGACCTGGGGCCGATGTCCCAACGTGACCCGGGGTCCTGGTGCCGGGGTCCCCACGTGACCCGGTGACCTGGGTCCGGGGTCCCCACGTGACCCGGGGTCCTGGGTCCGGTGTCCCCACGTGACCCGGTGACCTGGGGCCGGTGTCCCCACGTGACCCGGTCACGTGGGGCCGGTGTCCCCACGTGACCCGGGGTCCTGGGTCCGGGGTCCCCACGTGACCCGCTGACCTGGGTCCGGTGTCCCCACGTGACCCGCTGACCTGGGGCCGGTGTCCCCACGTGACCCGCTGACCTGGGGTCGGTGTCCCCACGTGACCCGCTGACCTGGGTCCGGGGTCCCCACGTGACCCGGTGACCTGGGGCCGGTGTCCCCACGTGACCCGCTGACCTGGGGCCGGGGTCCCCACGTGACCCGGGGTCCTGGTGCCGGGGTCCCCACGTGACCCGGTGACCTGGGGCCGGTGTCCCCACGTGACCCGCTGACCTGGGTCCGGGGTCCCCACGTGACCCGGTGACCTGGTGCCGGGGTGGTCATCGGAACCTGGGAACCAGGCTGGGTGCGCGTCATGACCCGGTGACCCGGGGCCGGGTTAACGACCTGTCCAGCGGACCCGGGCCGGGGACCCGACAGGACCCGGTGATCCTTCGCTGGTGTCCCGATGCAACCCGGGGACCCGGGCCGGGGACCCCACGAGACCCGGGGACCTGGGTCCGGGGTCCCGACCTGACCCAGTGACCTGGGGCCAGGGTAACCACCTGACCCGGGGACCCGGGCCGGGGACCCGGTATGACTCCGTCTCCCGGGGCCGGGGTGGTCACCTGACACTGCTACCCGGGAGAGCGACCCGACATGACCCGGTGACCCGGGGCCGGGGTAACGACCTGACCCAGTGACCTGGGGCTGTGGTGTCGACCGGACTCGGGGACCTGGTCCGGTGTCCCGGCATGACCCGGGGACCTGGGGTCGGGGTGGTCACCAGACCGTTGTACCCAGGCCGTTTACCCGACATGACCCTGTGACCCGGGGCCTGGGTAAAAATCCAACCCGGGGACCCGGGCATGGGACGTGACATGACCCGACCTGGGTCCGGGGTCCCGACCTGACCCGGTGACCTGGAGCCGGTGTCCCCACGTGACCCGCTGACCTGGGTCCGGGGTCCCCACGTGACCTGGTGACCTGGGGCCGATGTCCCCACGTGACCCGGGGTCCTGGTGCCGGGGTCCCCACGTGACCCGCTGACCGGGGTCAGGTGTCCCCACGTCACCCGGTGACCTGGGGCCGGTGTCCCCACGTGACCCGCTGACCTGGGTCCGGGGTCCCCACGTAACCCGGTGACCTGGGGCCGATGTCCCCACGTGACCTGGGGTCCTGGTGCCGGGGTCCCCACGTGACCCGGGGTCCTGGGTCCGGGGTCCCCACGTGACCCGGTGACCTGGGTCCGGTGTCCCCACGTGACCCGCTGACCTGGGTCCGGGGTCCCCACGTGACCCGCTGACCTGGGGCCGGGGTCCCCACGTGACCCGGTGACCTGGGGCCGATGTCCCCACGTGACCCGGGGTCCTGGTGCCGGGGTCCCCACGTGACCCGCTGACCTGGGTCCGGGGTCCCCACGTGACCCGCTGACCTGGGTCCGGGGTCCCCACGTGACCTGCTGACCTGGGGCCGGGGTCCCCACGTGACCCGGTGACCTGGGGCCGATGTCCCCACGTGACCCGGGGTCCTGGTGCCGGGGTCCCCACTTGACCCGCTGACCTGGGTCCGGGGTCCCCACGTGACCCGCTGACCTGGGTCCGGGGTCCCCACGTGACCCGGTGACCTGGGGCCGGTGTCCCCACGTGACCCGGTGACCTGGGTCCGGGGTCCCCACGTGACCCGGTGACCTGGGGCCGGTGTCCCCACTTGACCCGCTGACCTGGGTCCGGGGTCCCCACGTGACCCGGTGACCTGGGGCCGGTGTCCCCACGTGACCCAGTCACCTGGGGCCGGTGTCCCCACGTGACCCGCTGACCTGGGTCCGGGGTCCCCACGTGACCCGCTGACCTGGGGCCGGTGTCCCCACGTGACCCGGGGTCCTGGTGCCGGGGTGGTCATCGGAACCTGGGAACCAGGCTGGGTGCGCGTCATGACCCGGTGACCCGGGGCCGGGTTAACGACCTGTCCAGCGGACCCGGGCCGGGGACCCGACAGGACCCCGTGATCCTTCGCTGGTGTTCCGATGCAACCCGGGGACCCGGGCCGGGGACCCCACGAGACCCGGGGACCTGGGTCCGGGGTCCCGACCTGACCCAGTGACCTGGGGCCAGGGTAACCACCTGACCCGGGGACCCGGGCCGGGGACCCGGTATGACTCCGTCTCCCGGGGCCGGGGTGGTCACCTGACACTGGTACCCGGGACAGCGACCCGACATGACCCAGTGACCCGGGGCCGGGGTAACGACCTGACCCGGTGACCTGGGGCTGTGGTGTCGACCGGACTCGGGGACCTGGTCCGGTGTCCCGGCATGACCCGGGGACCTGGGGTCGGGGTGGTCACCAGACCGTTGTACCCAGGCCGTTGACCCGACATGACCCTGTGACCCGGGGCCTGGGTAAAAATCCAAGCCGGTGACCAGGGCATGGGACGTGACATGACCCGACCTGGGTCCGGGGTCCCGACCTGACCCGGTGACCTGGAGCCGGTGTCCCCACGTGACCCGCTGACCTGGGTCCGGGGTCCCCACGTGACCCGGTGACCTGGGGCCGATGTCCCCACGTGACCCGGGGTCCTGGTGCCGGGGTCCCCACGTGACCCGCTGACCTGGGGCCGGTGTCCCCACGTCACCCGGTGACCTGGGGCCGGTGTCCCCACGTGACCCGCTGACCTGGGTCCGGGGTCCCCACGTGACCCGCTGACCTGGGGCCGATGTCCCCACGTGACCTGGGGTCCTGGTGCCGGGGTCCCCACGTGACCCGCTGACCTGGGTCCGGGGTCCCCACGTGACCCGGGGTCCTGGTGCCGGGGTGGTCATCGGAACCTGGGAACCAGGCTGGGTACCAGACATGACCAGGTGACCTGGGTCCGGGGTCCCCACGTGACCCGCTGACCTGGGGCCGGGGTCCCCACGAGACCCGGTGTCCTGGTGCCGGGGTGGTCACCGGAACCTGGGAACCAGGCCGGGTGCGCGTCATGACCCGGTGACCCGGGGCCGGGTTAACGACCTGTCCAGGGGACCCGGGCCGGGGACCCGACAGGACCCGGTGATCTGGGGCTTGGGTAAAAACCCGTCCCGGGGACCCGGGCTGGGTCCCGACATGACCCGGTGACCTGGTTCCGGGGTGCCGACCTGACCCGGTGACCTGGGGCTGTGGTGTCGACCGGACTCGGGGACCTGGTCCGGTGTCCCGGCATGACCCGGGGACCTGGGGTCGGGGTGGTCACCAGACCGTTGTACCCAGGCCGTTGACCCGACATGACCCTGTGACCCGGGGCCTGGGTAAAAATCCAACCCGGGGACCCGGGCATGGGACGTGACATGACCCGACCTGGGTCCGGGGTCCCGACCTGACCCGGTGACCTGGAGCCGGTGTCCCCACGTGACCCGCTGACCTGGGTCCGGGGTCCCCACGTGACCCGGTCACCTGGGGCCGATGTCCCCACGTGACCCGGGGTCCTGGTGCCGGTATCCCCACGTGACCCGCTGACCTTGTTCCGGGGTCCCCACGTGACCCGGTGACCTGGTGCCGATGTCCCCACGTGACCCGGGGTCCTGGTGCCGGGGTCCCCACGTGACCCGGTGACCTGGGTCCGGTGTCCCCACGTGACCCGGGGTCCTGGGTCCGGTGTCCCCACGTGACCCGGTGACCTGGGGCCGGTGTCCCCACGTGACCCGGGGTCCTGGGTCCGGGGTCCCCACGTGACCCGCTGACCTGGGTCCGGGGTCCCCACGTGACCCGCTGACCTGGGGCCGGTGTCCCCACGTGACCCGCTGACCTGGGGCCGGTGTCCCCACGTGACCCGCTGACCTGGGTCCGGGGTCCCCACGTGACCCGGTGACCTGGGGCCGGGGTCCCCACGTGACCCGCTGACCTGGGTCCGGGGTCCCCACGTGACCCGTTGACCTGGGTCCGGGGTCCCCACGTGACCCGCTGACCTGGGTCCGGGGTCCCCACGTGACCCGCTGACCTGGTGCCGGTGTCCCCACGTGACCCGCTGACCTGGGTCCGGTGTCCCCACGTGACCCGGGGTCCTGGTGCCGGGGTGGTCATCGGAACCTGGGAACCAGGCTGGGTGCGCGTCATGACCCGGTGACCCGGGGCCGGGGTAACCACCTGACCCGGGGACCCGGGCCGGGGACCCGGTATGACTCCGTCTCCCGGGGCCGGGGTGGTCACCTGACACTGGTACCCGGGACAGCGACCCGACATGACCCGGTGACCCGGAGCCGGGGTAACGACCTGTCCAGGGGACCTGGGCCGGGGACCCGACAGGACCCGGTGATCTGGGGCTTGGGTAAAAACCCGTCCCGGGGACCCGGGCTGGGTCCCGACATGACCCGGTGACCTGGTTCCGGGGTGCCGACCTGACCCGGTGACCTGGGGCTGTGGTGTCGACCGGACTCGGGGACCTGGTCCGGTGTCCCGGCATGACCCGGGGACCTGGGGTCGGGGTGGTCACCAGACCCTTGTACCCAGGCCGTTGACCCGACATGACCCTGTGACCCGGGGCCTGGGTAAAAATCCAACCCGGGGACCCGGGCATGGGACGTGACATGACCCGACCTGGGTCCGGGGTCCCGACCTGACCCGGTGACCTGGAGCCGGTGTCCCCACGTGACCCGCTGACCTGGGTCCGGGGTCCCCACGTGACCCGGTGACCTGGGGCCGATGTCCCCACGTGACCCGGGGTCCTGGTGCCGGGGTCCCCACGTGACCCGCTGACCTGGGTCCGGGGTCCCCACGTGACCCGGTGACCTGGGGCCGATGTCCCCACGTGACCCGGGGTCCTGGTGCCGGGGTCCCCACGTGACCCGGTGACCTGGGTCCGGTGTCCCCACGTGACCCGGGGTCCTGGGTCCGGTGTCCCCACGTGACCCGGTGACCTGGGTCCGGTGTCCCCACGTGACCCGGTCACCTGGGGCCGGTGTCCCCACGTGACCCGGGGTCCTGGGTCCGGGGTCCCCACGTGACCCGCTGACCTGGGTCCGGGGTCCCCACGTGACCCGGTGACCTGGGGCCGGTGTCCCCACGTGACCCGCTGACCTGGGTCCGGGTTCCCCACGTGACCCGCTGACCTGGGTCCGGGGTCCCCACGTGACCCGGTGACCTGGGGCCGGTGTCCCCACGTGACCCGGTCACCTGGGGTCGGTGTTCCCACGTGACCCGCTGACCTGGGTCCGGGGTCCCCACGTGACCCGCTGACCTGGGCCCGGGGTCCCCACGTGACCCGGTGACCTGGGGCCGGTTTCCCCACGTGACCCGCTGACCTGGGTCCGGTGTCCCCACGTGACCCGGGGTCCTGGTGCCGGGGTGGTCATCGGAACCTGGGAACCAGGCTGGGTGCGCGTCATGACCCGGTGACCCGGGGCCGGGTTAACGACCTGTCCAGCGGACCCGGGCCGGGGACCCGACAGGACCCGGTGATCCTTCGCTGGTGTCCCGATGCAACCCGGGGACCCGGGCCGGGGACCCCACGAGACCCGGGGACCTGGGTCCGGGGTCCCGACCTGACCCAGTGACCTGGGGCCAGGGTAACCACCTGACCCGGGGACCCGGGCCGGGGACCCGGTATGACTCCGTCTCCCGGGGCCGGGGTGGTCACCTGACACTGGTACCCGGGACAGCGACCCGACATGACCCGGTGACCCGGGGCCAGGGTAACGACCTGACCCGGTGACCTGGGGCTGTGGTGTCGACCGGACTCGGGGACCTGGTCCGGTGTCCCGGCATGACCCGGGGACCTGGGGTCGGGGTGGTCACCAGACCGTTGTACCCAGGCCGTTGACCCGACATGACCCTGTGACCCGGGGCCTGGGTAAAAATCCAACCCGGGGACCCGGGCATGGGACGTGACATGACCCGACCTGGTTCCGGGGTCCCCACGTGACCCGGTGACCTGGAGCCGGTGCCCCACGTGACCCGCTGACCTGGGTCCGGGGTCCCCACGTGACCCACTGACCTGGGGCCGATGTCCCCACGTGACCTGGGGTCCTGGTGCCGGGGTCCCCACGTGACCCGCTGACCTGGGGCCGGGGTCCCCACGTGACCCGGGGTCCTGGTGCCGGGGTGGTCATCGGAACCTGGGAACCAGGCTGGGTACCAGACATGACCAGGTGACCTGGGTCCGGGGTCCCCACGTGACCCGCTGACCTGGGGCCGGGGTCCCCACGAGACCCGGTGTCCTGGTGCCGGGGTGGTCACCGGAACGTGGGAACCAGGCCGGGTGCGCGTCATGACCCGGTGACCCGGGGCCGGGTTAACGACCTGTCCAGGGGACCCGGGCCGGGGACCCGACAGGACCCCGTGATCCTTCGCTGGTGTCCCGATGCAACCCGGGGAACCGGGCCGGGGACCCCACGTGACCCGGGGACCTGGGTCCGGAGTCCCGACCTGACCCGGTGACCTGGGGCCAGGGTAACCACCTGACCCGGGGACCTGGGCCGGGGACCCGGTATGACTCCGTCTCCCGGGGCCGGGGTGGTCACCTGACACTGGTACCCGGGACAGCGACCCGACATGACCCAGTGACCCGGGGCCGGGGTAACGACCTGTCCAGGGGACCTGGGCCGGGGACCCGACAGGACCCGGTGATCTGGGGCTTGGGTAAAAACCCGTCCCGGGGACCCGGGCTGGGTCCCGACATGACCCGGTGACCTGGTTCCGGGGTGCCGACCTGACCCGGTGACCTGGGGCTGTGGTGTCGACCGGACTCGGGGACCTGGTCCGGTGTCCCGGCATGACCCGGGGACCTGGGGTCGGGGTGGTCACCAGACCGTTGTACCCAGGCCGTTGACCCGACATGACCCTGTGACCCGGGGCCTGGGTAAAAATCCAACCCGGGGACCCGGGCATGGGACGTGACATGACCCGACCTGGGTCCGGGGTCCCGACCTGACCCGGTGACCTGGAGCAGGTGTCCCCACGTGACCCGCTGACCTGGGTCCGGGGTCCCCACGTGACCCGGTGACCTGGGGCCGGTGTCCCCACGTGACCCGGTCACCTGGGGCCGGTGTCCCCACGTGACCCGCTGACCTGGTTCCGGGGTCCCCACGTGACCCGGTGACCTGGGGCCGATGTCCCCACGTGACCCGGTGACCTGGGTCCGGGGTCCCCACGTGACCCGCTGACCTGGGGCCGATGTCCCCACGTGACCTGAGGTCCTGGTGCCGGGGTCCCCACGTGACCCGCTGACCTGGGGCCGGGGTCCCCATGTGACCCGGGGTCCTGGTGCCGGGGTGGTCATCGGAACCTGGGAACCAGGCTGGGTACCAGACATGACCAGGTGACCTGGGTCCGGGGTCCCCACGTGACCCGCTGACCTGGGGCCGGGGTCCCCACGAGACCCGGTGTCCTGGTGCCGGGGTGGTCACCGGAACGTGGGAACCAGGCCGGGTGCGCGTCATGACCCGGTGACCCGGGGCCGGGTTAACGACCTGTCCAGGGGACCCGGGCCGGGGACCCGACAGGACCCGGTGATTTGGGGCTTGGGTAAAAACCCGTCCCGGGGACCCGGGCTGGGTCCCGACATGACCCGGTGACATGGGGCCGATGTCCCCACGTGACCCGGGGTCCTGGTGCCGGGGTCCCCACGTGACCCGCTGACCTGGTTCCGGGGTCCCCACGTGACCCGGTGACCTGGTGCCGATGTCCCCACGTGACCCGGGGTCCTGGTGCCGGGGTCCCCACGTGACCCGGTGACCTGGGTCCGGTGTCCCCACGTGACCCGGTGACCTGGGGCCGGTGTCCCCACGTGACCCGGGGTCCTGGGTCCGGGGTCCCCACGTGACCCGCTGACCTGGGTCCGGGGTCCCCACGTGACCCGGTGACCTGGGGCCGGTGTCCCCACGTGACCCGCTGACCTGGGGCCGGTGTCCCCACGTGACCCGCTGACCTGGGTCCGGGGTCCCCACGTGACCCGCTGACCTGGGGCCGGTGTCCCCACGTGACCCGCTGACCTGGGGCCGGTGTCCCCACGTGACCCGCTGACCTGGGTCCGGGGTCCCCACGTGACCCGGTCACCTGGGGCCGGTGTCCCCACGTGACCCGGTCACCTGGGGCCGGTGTCCCCACGTGACCCGCTGACCTGGGTCCGGGGTCCCCACGTGACCCGCTGACCTGGGGCCGGTGTCCCCACGTGACCCGCTGACCTGGGTCCGGTGTCCCCACTTGACCCGGGGTCCTGGTGCCGGGGTGGTCATCGGAACCTGGGGACCAGGCTGGGTGCGCGTCATGACCCGGTGACCCGGGGCCGGGTTAACGACCTGTCCAGCGGACCCGGGCCGGGGACCCGACAGGACCCCGTGATCCTTCGCTGGTGTCCCGATGCAACCCGGGGACCCGGGCCGGGGACCCCACGAGACCCGGGGACCTGGGTCCGGGGTCCCGACCTGACCCAGTGACCTGGGGCCAGGGTAACCACCTGACCCGGGGACCCGGGCCGGGGACCCGGTATGACTCCGTCTCCCGGGGCCGGGGTGGTCACCTGACACTGGTACCCGGGACAGCGACCCGACATGACCCGGTGACCCGGGGCCGGGGTAACGACCTGACCCGGTGACCTGGGGCTGTGGTGTCGACCGGACTCGGGGACCTGGTCCGGTGTCCCGGCATGACCCGGGGACCTGGGGTCGGGGTGGTCACCAGACCGTTGTACCCAGGCCGTTGACCCGACATGACCCAGTGACCCGGGGCCTGGGTAAAAATCCAACCCGGGGACCCGGGCATGGGACGTGACATGACCCGACCTGGGTCCGGGGTCCCGACCTGACCCGGTGACCTGGAGCCGGTGTCCCCACGTGACCCGCTGACCTGGGTCCGGGGTCCCCACGTGACCCGGTGACCTGGAGCCGATGTCCCCACGTGACCCGGGGTCCTGGTGCCGGGGTCCCCACGTGACCCGCTGACCTGGGGCCGGTGTCCCCACGTGACCCGGTGACCTGGGGCCGGTGTCCCCACGTGACCCGCTGACCTGGGTCCGGGGTCCCCACGTGACCCGGTGACCTGGGGCCGATGTCCCCACGTGACCTGGGGTCCTGGTGCCGGGGTCCCCACGTGACCCGCTGACCTGGGGCCGGTGTCCCCACGTGACCCGGGGTCCTGGTGCCGGGGTGGTCATCGGAACCTGGGAACCAGGCTGGGTACCAGACATGACCAGGTGACCTGGGTCCGGGGTCCCCACGTGACCCGCTGACCTGGGGCCGGGGTCCCCACGAGACCCGGTGTCCTGGTGCCGGGGTGGTCACCGGAACGTGGGAACCAGGCCGGGTGCGCGTCATGACCCGGTGACCCGGGGCCGGGTTAACGACCTGTCCAGGGGACCCGGGCCGGGGACCCGACAGGACCCGGTGATCTGGGGCTTGGGTAAAAACCCGTCCCGGGGACCCGGGCTGGGTCCCGACATGACCCGGTGACATGGGGCCGATGTCCCCACGTGACCCGGTGACCTGGGTCCGGTGTCCCCACGTGACCCGGTGACCTGGGGCCGGTGTCCCCACGTGACCCGGGGTCCTGGGTCCGGGGTCCCCACGTGACCCGCTGACCTGGGTCCGGGGTCCCCACGTGACCCGGTGACCTGGGGCCGGTGTCCCCACGTGACCCGCTGACCTGGGGCCGGTGTCCCCACGTGACCCGCTGACCTGGGTCCGGGGTCCCCACGTGACCCGGTCACCTGGGGCCGGTGTCCCCACGTGACCCGGTGACCTGGGGCCGGTGTCCCCACGTGACCCGCTGACCTGGGTCCGGGGTCCCCACGTGACCCGGTCACCTGGGGCCGGTGTCCCCACGTGACCCGGTCACCTGGGGCCGGTGTCCCCACGTGACCCGCTGACCTGGGTCCGGGGTCCCCACGTGACCAGGTGACCTGGGGCCGGTGTCCCCACGTGACCCGCTGACCTGGGTCCGGTGTCCCCACTTGACCCGGGGTCCTGGTGCCGGGGTGGTCATCGGAACCTGGGGACCAGGCTGGGTGCGCGTCATGACCCGGTGACCCGGGGCCGGGTTAACGACCTGTCCAGAGGACCCGGGCCGGGGACCCGACAGGACCCCGTGATCCTTCGCTGGTGTCCCGATGCAACCCGGGGACCCGGGCCGGGGACCCCACGAGACCCGGGGACCTGGGTCCGGGGTCCCGACCTGACCCGGTGACCCGGGGCCGGGGTAACCACCTGACCCGGGGACCCGGGCCGGGGACCCGGTATGACTCCATCTCCCGGGGCCGGGGTGGTCACCTGACACTGGTACCCGGGACAGCGACCCGACATGACCCGGTGACCCGGAGCCGGGGTAACGACCTATCCAGGGGACCTGGGCCGGGGACCCGACAGGACCCGGTGATCTGGGGCTTGGGTAAAAACCCGTCCCGGGGACCCGGGCTGGGTCCCGACATGACCCGGTGACCTGGTTCCGGGGTGCCGACCTGACCCGGTGACCTGGGGCTGTGGTGTCGACCGGACTCGGGGACCTGGTCCGGTGTCCCGGCATGACCCGGGGACCTGGGGTCGGGGTGGTCACCAGACCGTTGTACCCAGGCCGTTGACCCGACATGACCCTGTGACCCGGGGCCTGGGTAAAAATCCAACCCGGGGACCCGGGCATGGGACGTGACATGACCCGACCTGGGTCCGGGGTCCCGACCTGACCCGGTGACCTGGAGCCGGTGACCCCACGTGACCCGCTGACCTGGGTCCGGGGTCCCCACGTGACCCGGTGACCTGGGGCCGATGTCCCCACGTGACCCGGGGTCCTGGTGCCGGGGTCCCCACGTGTCCCGCTGACCTGGTTCCGGGGTCCCCACGTGACCCGGTGACCTGGGGCTGATGTCCCCACGTGACCCGGGGTCCTGGTGCCGGGGTCCCCACGTGACCCGCTGACCTGGGTCCGGGGTCCCCACGTGACCCGCTGACCTGGGTCCGGGGTCCCCACGTGACCCGGTGACCTGGGGCCGATGTCCCCACGTGACCTGGGGTCCTGGTGCCGGGGTCCCCACGTGACCCGCTGACCTGGGGCCGGGGTCCCCACGTGACCCGGGGTCCTGGTGCCGGGGTGGTCATCGGAACCTGGGAACCAGGCTGGGTACCAGACATGACCAGGTGACCTGGGTCCGGGGTCCCCACGTGACCCGCTGACCTGGGGCCGGGGTCCCCACGAGACCCGGTGTCCTGGTGCCGGGGTGGTCACCGGAACGTGGGAACCAGGCCGGGTGCGCGTCATGACCCGGTGACCCGGGGCCGGGTTAACGACCTGTCCAGGGGACCCGGGCCGGGGACCCGACAGGACCCGGTGATCTGGGGCTTGCGTAAAAACCCGTCCCGGGGACCCGGGCTGGGTCCCGACATGACCCGGTGACATGGGGCCGATGTCCCCACGTGACCCGGGGTCCTGGTGCCGGGGTCCCCACGTGACCCGCTGACCTGGTTCAGGGGTCCCCACGTGACCCGGTGACCTGGTGCCGATGTCCCCACGTGACCCGGGGTCCTGGTGCCGGGGTCCCCACGTGACCCGGTGACCTGGGTCCGGTGTCCCCACGTGACCCGGTGACCTGGGGCCGGTGTCTCCACGTGACCCGGGGTCCTGGGTCCGGTGTCCCCACGTGACCCGCTGACCTGGGTCCGGGGTCCCCACGTGACCCGGTGACCTGGGGCCGGTGTCCCCACGTGACCCGCTGACCTGGGGCCGGTGTCCCCACGTGACCCGCTGACCTGGGTCCGGGGTCCCCACGTGACCCGCTGACCTGGGGCCGGTGTCCCCACGTCACCCGGTGACCTGGGGCCGGTGTCCCCACGTGACCCGCTGACCTGGGTCCGGTGTCCCCACGTGACCCGCTGACCTGGGTCCGGGGTCCCCACGTGACCCGGTCACCTGGGGCCGGTGTCCCCACGTGACCCGGTCACCTGGAGCCGGTGTCCCCACGTGACCCGCTGACCTGGGTCCGGGGTCCCCACGTGACCCGGTGACCTTGGGGCCGGTGTCCCCACGTGACCCGCTGACCTGGGTCCGGTGTCCCCACTTGACCCGGGGTCCTGGTGCCGGGGTGGTCATCGGAACCTGGGGACCAGGCTGGGTGCGCGTCATGACCCGGTGACCCGGGGCCGGGTTAACGACCTGTCCAGCGGACCCGGGCCGGGGACCAGACAGGACCCCGTGATCATTCGCTGGTGTCCCGATGCAACCCGGGGACCCGGGCCGGGGACCCCACGAGACCCGGGGACCTGGGTCCGGGGTCCCGACCTGACCCGGTGACCCGGGGCCGGGGTAACCACCTGACCCGGGGACCCGGGCCGGGGACCCGGTATGACTCCATCTCCCGGGGCCGGGGTGGTCACCTGACACTGGTACCCGGGACAGCGACCCGACATGACCCGGTGACCCGGAGCTGGGGTAACGACCTGTCCAGGGGACCTGGGCCGGGGACCCGACAGGACCCGGTGATCTGGGGCTTGGGTAAAAACCCGTCCCGGGGACCCGGGCTGGGTCCCGACATGACCCGGTGACCTGGTTCCGGGGTGCCGACCTGACCCGGTGACCTGGGGCTGTGGTGTCGACCGGACTCGGGGACCTGGTCCGGTGTCCCGGCATGACCCGGGGACCTGGGGTCGGGGTGGTCACCAGACCGTTGTACCCAGGCCGTTGACCCGACATGACCCTGTGACCCGGGGCCTGGGTAAAAATCCAACCCGGGGACCCGGGCATGGGACGTGACATGACCCGACCTGGGTCCGGGGTCCCGACCTGACCCGGTGACCTGGAGCCGGTGACCCCACGTGACCCGCTGACCTGGGTCCGGGGTCCCCACGTGACCCGGTGACCTGGGGCCGATGTCCCCACGTGACCCGGGGTCCTGGTGCCGGGGTCCCCACGTGACCCGCTGACCTGGTTCCGGTGTCCCCACGTGACCCGGTGACCTGGGGCCGATGTCCCCACGTGACCCGGGGTCCTGGTGCCGGGGTCCCCACGTGACCCGCTGACCTGGGTCCGGTGTCCCCACGTGACCCGCTGACCTGGGTCCGGGGTCCCCACGTGACCCGGTGACCTGGGGCCGATGTCCCCACGTGACCTGGGGTCCTGGTGCCGGGGTCCCCACGTGACCCGCTGACCTGGGGCCGGGGTCCCCACGTGACCCGGGGTCCTGGTGCCGGGGTGGTCATCGGAACCTGGGAACCAGGCTGGGTACCAGACATGACCAGGTGACCTGGGTCCGGGGTCCCCACGTGACCCGCTGACCTGGGGCCGGGGTCCCCACGAGACCCGGTGTCCTGGTGCCGGGGTGGTCACCGGAACGTGGGAACCAGGCCAGGTGCGCGTCATGACCCGGTGACCCGGGGCCGGGTTAACGACCTGTCCAGGGGACCCGGGCCGGGGACCCGACAGGACCCGGTGATCTGGGGCTTGGGTAAAAACCCGTCCCGGGGACCCGGGCTGGGTCCCGACATGACCCGGTGACCTGGTTCCGGGGTGCCGACCTGACCCGGTGACCTGGGGCTGTGGTGTCGACCGGACTCAGGGACCTGGTCCGGTGTCCCGGCATGACCCGGGGACCTGGGGTCGGGGTGGTCACCAGACCGTTGTACCCAGGCCGTTGACCCGACATGACCCTGTGACCCGGGGCCTGGGTAAAAATCCAACCCGGGGACCCGGGCATGGGACGTGACATGACCCGACCTGGGTCCGGGGTCCCGACCTGACCCGGTGACCTGGAGCCGGTGTCCCCACGTGACCCGCTGACCTGGGTCCGGGGTCCCCACGTGACCCGGTGACCTGGGGCCGATGTCCCCACGTGACCCGGGGTCCTGGTGCCGGGGTCCCCACGTGACCCGCTGACCTGGTTCCGGGGTCCCCACGTGACCCGGTGACCTGGTGCCGATGTCCCCACGTGACCCGGGGTCCTGGGTCCGGGGTCCCCACGTGACCCGGTGACCTATGTCCGGTGTCCCCACGTGACCCGGGGTCCTGGGTCCGGTGTCCCCACGTGACCCGGTGACCTGGGGCCGGTGTCCCCACGTGACCCGGGGTCCTGGGTCCGGGGTCCCCACGTGACCCGCTGACCTGGGTCCGGGGTCCCCACGTGACCCGTTGACCTGGGGCCGGTGTCCCCACGTGACCCGCTGACCTGGGGCCGGTGTCCCCACGTGACCCGCTGACCTGGGTCCGGGGTCCCCACGTGACCCGGTGACCTGGGGCCGATGTCCCCACGTGACCCGGGGTCCTGGTGCCGGGGTCCCCACGTGACCCGCTGACCTGGGTCCGGTGTCCCCACGTGACCCGGTGACCTGGGGCCGGTGTCCCCACGTGACCCACTGACCTGGGTCCGGGGTCCCCACGTAACCCGGTGACCTGGGGCCGATGTCCCCACGTGACCTGGGGTCCTGGTGCCGGGGTCCCCACGTGACCCGCTGACCTGGTGCCGGGGTCCCCACGTGACCCGGTCACCTGGGGCCGGTGTCCCCACGTGACCCGGTGACCTGGGTCCGGGGTCCCCACGTGACCTGGGGTCCTGGTGCCGGGGTCCCCACGTGACCCGCTGACCTGGGTCCGGGGTCCCCACGTGACCCGGTGACCTGGGGCCGGTGTCCCCACGTGACCCGGTCACCTGGGGCCGGTGTCCCCACGTGACCCGCTGACCTGGGTCCGGGGTCCCCACGTGACCCGCTGACCTGGGTCCGGGGTCCCCACGTGACCCGGTGACCTGGGGCCGGTGTCCCCACGTGACCCGCTGACCTGGGTCCGGTGTCCCCACGTGACCCGGGGTCCTGGTGCCGGGGTGGTCATCGGAACCTGGGAACCAGGCTGGGTGCGCGTCATGACCCGGTGACCCGGGGCCAGGTTAACGACCTGTCCAGCGGACCCGGGCCGGGGACCCGACAGGACCCGGTGATCCTTCGCTGGTGTCCCGATGCAACCCGGGGACCCGGGCCGGGGACCCCACGAGACCCGGGGACCTGGGTCCGGGGTCCCGACCTGACCCGGTGACCTGGGGCTGTGGTGTCGACCGGACTCGGGGACCTGGTCCGGTGTCCCGGCATGACCCGGGGACCTGGGGTCGGGGTGGTCACCAGACCGTTGTACCCAGGCCGTTGACCCGACATGACCCTGTGACCCGGGGCCTGGGTAAAAATCCAACCCGGGGACCCGGGCATGGGACGTGACATGACCCGACCTGGGTCCGGGGACCCGACCTGACCCGGTGACCTGGAGCCGGTGTCCCCACGTGACCTGCTGACCTGGGTCCGGGGTCCCCACGTGACCCGGTGACCTGGAGCCGATGTCCCCACGTGACCCGGGGTCCTGGTGCCGGGGTCCCCACGTGACCCGCTGACCTGGGTCCGGTGTCCCCACGTCACCCGGTGACCTGGGGCCGGTGTCCCCACGTGACCTGCTGACCTGGGTCCGGGGTCCCCACGTGACCCGGTGACCTGGGGCCGATGTCCCCACGTGACCCGGGGTCCTGGGTCCGGTGTCCCCACGTGACCCGGTGACCTGGGGCCGGTGTTCCCACGTGACCCGGGTTCCTGGGTCCGGGGTCCCCACGTGACCCGCTGACCTGGGTCCGGGGTCCCCACGTGACCCGGTGACCTGGGGCCGGTGTCCCCACGTGACCCGCTGACCTGGGTCCGGGGTCCCCACGTGACCCGCTGACCTGGGTCCGGGGTCCCCACGTGACCCGCTGACCTGGGGCCGGTGTCCCCACGTGACCCGCTGACCTGGGGCCGGTGTCCCCACGTGACCCGCTGACCTGGGTCCGGGGTCCCCACGTGACCCGGTGACCTGGGGCCGGGGTCCCCACGTGACCCGGTCACCTGGGGCCGGTGTCCCCACGTGACCCGGGGTCCTGGGTCCGGGGTCCCCACGTGACCCGCTGACCTGGGTCTGGGGTCCCCACGTGACCCGGTGACCTGGGGCCGGTGTCCCCACGTGACCCGCTGACCTGGGTCCGGTGTCCCCACGTGACCCGGGGTCCTGGTGCCGGGGTGGTCATCGGAACCTGGAAACCAGGCTGGGTGCGCGTCATGACCCGGTGACCCGGGGCCGGGGTAACCACCTGACCCGGGGACCCAGGCCGGGGACCCGGTATGACTCCGTCTCCCGGGGCCGGGGTGGTCACCTGACACTGGTACCCGGGACAGCGACCCGACATGACCCGGTGACCCGGAGCCGGGGTAACGACCTGTCCAGGGGACCTGGGCCGGGGACCCGACAGGACCCGGTGATCTGGGGCTTGGGTAAAAACCCGTCCCGGGGACCCGGGCTGGGTCCCGACCTGACCCGGTGACCTGGGGCTGTGGTGTCGACCGGACTCGGGGACCTGGTCCGGTGTCCCGGCATGACCCGGGGACCTGGGGTCGGGGTGGTCACCAGACCGTTGTACCCAGGCCGTTGACCCGACATGACCCTGTGACCCGGGGCCTGGGTAAAAATCCAACCCGGGGACCCGGGCATGGGACGTGACATGACCCGACCTGGGTCCGGGGTCCCGACCTGACCCGGTGACCTGGAGCCGGTGTCCCCACGTGACCCGCTGACCTGGGTCCGGGGTCCCCACGTGACCCGCTGACCTGGGGCCGGGGTCACCACGTGACCCGGGGTCATGGTGCCGGGGTGGTCATCGGAACCTGGGAACCAGGCTGGGTACCAGACATGACCAGGTGACCTTTGTCCGGGGTCCCCACGTGACCCGCTGACCTGGGGCCGGGGTCCCCACGAGACCCGGTGTCCTGGTGCCGGGGTGGTCACCGGAACGTGGGAACCAGGCCGGGTGCGCGTCATGACCCGGTGACCCGGGGCCGGGTTAACGACCTGTCCAGGGGACCCGGGCCGGGGACCCGACAGGACCCGGTGATCCTTCGCTGGTGTCCCGATGCAACCCGGGGACCCGGGCCGGGGACCCCACGTGACCCGGGGACCTGGGTCCGGGGTCCCGATCTGACCCGGTGACCTGGGGCCAGGGTAACCACCTGACCCGGGAACCCGGGCCGGGGACCCGGTATGACTCCGTCTCCCGGGGCCGGGGTGGTCACCTGACACTGGTACCCGGGACAGCGACCCGACATGACCCGGTGACCCGGGGCCGGGGTAACGACCTGTCCAGGGGACCTGGGCCGGGGACCCGACAGGACCCGGTGATCTGGGGCTTGGGTAAAAACCCGTCCCGGGGACCCGGGCTGGGTCCCGACATGACCCGGTGACCTGGTTCCGGGGTGCCGACCTGACCCGGTGACCTGGGGCTGTGGTGTCGACCGGACTCGGGGACCTGGTCCGGTGTCCCGGCATGACCCGGGGACCTGGGGTCGGGGTGGTCACCAGACCGTTGTACCCAGGCCGTTGACCCGACATGACCCTGTGACCCGGGGCCTGGGTAAAAATCCAACCCGGGGACCCGGGCATGGGACGTGACATGACCCGACCTGGGTCCGGGGTCCCGACCTGACCCGGTGACCTGGAGCCGGTGTCCCCACGTGACCCGCTGACCTGGGTCCGGGGTCCCCACGTGACCCGCTGACCTGGGGCCTGGGTCACCACGTGACCCGGGGTCCTGGTGCCGGGGTCCCCACGTGACCCGGTGACCTGGGTCCGGTGTCCCCACGTGACCCGGGGTCCTGGGTCCGGGGTCCCCACGTGACCCGGTGACCTGGGGCCGGTGTCCCCACGTGACCCGCTGACCTGGGGCCGGTGTCCCCACGTGACCCGGGGTCCTGGGTCCGGGGTCCCCACGTGACCCGCTGACCTGGGTCCGGGGTCCCCACGTGACCCGGTGACCTGGGGCCGGTGTCCCCACGTGACCCGCTGACCTGGGGCCGGTGTCCCCACGTGACCCGGTGACCTGGGACCGGTGTCCCCACGTGACCCGCTGACCTGGGGCCGGTGTCCCCACGTGACCCGCTGACCTGGGTCCGGGGTCCCCACGTGACCCGGTGACCTGGGGCCGGTGTCCCCACGTGACCCGGTCACCTGGGGCCGGTGTCCCCACGTGACCCGCTGACCTGGGTCCGGGGTCCCCACGTGACCCGCTGACCTGGGTCCGGGGTCCCCACGTGACCCGGTGACCTGGGGCCGGTGTCCCCACGTGACCCGCTGACCTGGGTCCGGTGTCCCCACGTTACCCGGGGTCCTGGTGCCGGGGTGGTCATCGGAACCTGGGAACCAGGCTGGGTGCGCGTCATGACCCGGTGACCGGGGCCGGGTTAACGACCTGTCCAGCGGACCCGGGCCGGGGACCCGACAGGACCCGGTGATCCTTCGCTGGTGTCCCGATGCAACCCGGGGAACCGGGCCGGGGACCCCACGTGACCCGGGGACCTGGGTCCGGGGTCCCGACCTGACCCGGTGACCTGGGGCCAGTGTAACCACCTGACCCGGGGACCCGGGCCGGGGACCCGGTATGACTCCGTCTCCCGGGGCCGGGGTGGTCACCTGACACTGGTACCCGGGACAGCGACCCGACATGACCCGGTGACCCGGAGCTGGGGTAACGACCTGTCCAGGGGACCTGGGCCGGGGACCCGACAGGACCCGGTGATCTGGGGCTTGGGTAAAAACCCGTCCCGGGGACCCGGGCTGGGTCCCGACATGACCCGGTGACCTGGTTCCGGGGTGCCGACCTGACCCGGTGACCTGGGGCTGTGGTGTCGACCGGACTCGGGGACCTGGTCCGGTGTCCCGGCATGACCCGGGGACCTGGGGTCGGGGTGGTCACCAGACCGTTGTACCCAGGCCGTTGACCCGACATGACCCTGTGACCCGGGGCCTGGGTAAAAATCCAACCCGGGGACCAGGGCATGGGACGTGACATGACACGACCTGGGTCCGGGGTCCCGACCTGACCCGGTGACCTGGAGCCGGTGTCCCCACGTGACCCGCTGACCTGGGTCCGGGGTCCCCACGTGACCCGGTGACCTGGGGCCGATGTCCCCACGTGACCCGGGGTCCTGGTGCCGGGGTCCCCACGTGACCCGCTGACCTGGGTCCGGGGTTCCCACGTGACCCGCTGACCTGGGTCCGGGGTCCCCACGTGACCCGGTGACCTGGGGCCGGTGTCCCCACGTGACCCGCTGACCTGGGGCCGGTGTCCCCACGTGACCCGCTGACCTGGGTCCGGGGTCCCCACGTGACCCGGTGACCTGGGGCCGGTGTCCCCACGTGACCCGGTCACCTGGGGCCGGTGTCCCCACGTGACCCGCTGACCTGGGTCCGGGGTCCCCACGTGACCCGCTGACCTGGGTCCGGGGTCCCCACGTGACCCGGTGACCTGGGGCCGGGGTCCCCACGTGACCCGGGGTCCTGGTGCCGGGGTGGTCATCGGAACCTGGGAACCAGGCTGGGTGTGCGTCATGACCCGGTGACCCGGGGCCGGGTTAACGACCTGTCCAGCGGACCCGGGCCAGGGACCCGACAGGACCCGGTGATCCTTCGCTGGTGTCCCGATGCAACCCGGGGACCCGGGCCGGGGACCCCACGAGACCCGGGGACCTGGGTCCGGGTTCCCGACCTGACCCAGTGACCTGGGGCCAGGGTAACCACCTGACCCGGGGACCCGGGCCGGGGACCCGGTATGACTCCGTCTCCCGGGGCCGGGGTGGTCACCTGACACTGGTACCCGGGACAGCGACCCGACATGACCCGGTGACCTGGGGCCGGGGTAACGACCTGACCCGGTGACCTGGGGCTGTGGTGTCGACCGGACTCGGGGACCTGGTCCGGTGTCCCGGCATGACCCGGGGACCTGGGGTCGGGGTGGTCACCAGACCGTTGTACCCAGGCCGTTGACCCGACATGACCCTGTGACCCGGGGCCTGGGTAAAAATCCAACCCGGGGACCCGGGCATGGGACGTGACATGACCCGACCTGGGTCCGGGGTCCCGACCTGACCCGGTGACCTGGAGCCGGTGTCCCCACGTGACCCGCTGACCTGGGTCCGGGGTCCCCACGTGACCCGGTGACCTGGAGCCGATGTCCCCACGTGACCCGGGGTCCTGGTGCCGGGGTCCCCACGTGACCCGCTGACCTGGGGCCGGTGTCCCCATGTCACCCGGTGACCTGGGGCCGGTGTCCCCACGTGACCCGCTGACCTGGGTCCGGGGTCCCCACGTGACCCGGTGACCTGGGGCCGATGTCCCCACGTGACCTGGGGTCCTGGTGCCGGGGTCCCCACGTGACCCGCTGACCTGGGTCCGGGGTCCCCACGTGACCCGGGGTCCTGGTGCCGGGGTGGTCATCGGAACCTGGGAACCAGGCTGGGTACCAGACATGACCAGGTGACCTGGGTCCGGGGTCCCCACGTGACCCGCTGACCTGGGGCCGGGGTCCCCACGAGACCCGGTGTCCTGGTGCCGGGGTGGTCACCGGAACGTGGGAACCAGGCCGGGTGCGCGTCATGACCCGGTGACCCGGGGCCGGGGTAACGACCTGTCCAGGGGACCCGGGACAGGGACCCGACAGAACCCGGTGATCTGGGGCTTGGGTAAAAACCCGTCCCGGGGACCCGGGCTGGGTCCCGACATGACCCGGTGACCTGGTTCCGGGGTGCCGACCTGACCCGGTGACCTGGGGCTGTGGTGTCGACCGGACTCGGGGACCTGGTCCGGTGTCCCGGCATGACCCCGGGGACCTGGGGTCGGGGTGGTCACCAGAACGTTGTACCCAGGCCGTTGACCCGACATGACCCTGTGACCCGGGGCCTGGGTAAAAATCCAACCCGGGGACCCGGGCATGGGACGTGACATGACCCGACCTGGGTCCGGGGTCCCGACCTGACCCGGTGACCTGGAGCCGGTGTCCCCACGTGACCCGCTGACCTGGGTCCGGGGTCCCCACGTGACCCGGTGACCTGGGGCCGATGTCCCCACGTGACCCGGGGTCCTGGTGCCGGGGTCCCCACGTGACCCGCTGACCTGGGTCCGGGGTCCCCACGTGACCCGCTGACCTGGGGCCGATGTCCCCACGTGACCCGGGGTCCTGGTGCCGGGGTCACCACGTGACCCGGTGACCTGGGGCCGGTGTCCCCACGTGACCCGGGGTCCTGGGTCCGGGGTCCCCACGTGACCCGGTGACCTGGGGCCGGTGTCCCCACGTGACCCGGTCACCTGGGGCCGGTGTCCCCACGTGACCCGGGGTCCTGGGTCCGGGGTCCCCACGTGACCCACTGACCTGGGTCCGGTGTCCCCACGTGACCCGGTGACCTGGGGCCGGTGTCCCCACGTGACCCGCTGACCTGGGGCTGGTGTCCCCACGTGACCCGCTGACCTGGGTCCGGGGTCTCCACGTGACCCGGTGACCTGGGGCCGGGGTCCCCACGTGACCCACTGACCTGGGGCCGGTGTCCCCACGTGACCCGCTGACCTGGGTCCGGGGTCCCCACGTGACCCGGTGACCTGGGGCCGGTGTCCCCACGTGACCCGGTCACCTGGGGCCGGTGTCCCCACGTGACCCGCTGACCTGGGTCCGGGGTCCCCACGTGACCCGGTGACCTGGGGCCGGTGTCCCCACGTGACCCGCTGACCTGGGGCCGGGGTCCCCACGAGACCCGGTGTCCTGGTGCCGGGGTGGTCACCGGAACGTGGGAACCAGGCTGGGTGCGCGTCATGACCCGGTGACCCGGGGCCGGGTTAACGACCTGTCCAGCGGACCCGGGCCGGGGACCCGACAGGACCCGGTGATCCTTCGCTGGTGTCCCGATGCAACCCGGGGAACCGGGCCGGGGACCCCACGTGACCCGGGGACCTGGGTCCGGGGTCCCGACCTGACCCGGTGACCTGGGGCCAGTGTAACCACCTGACCCGGGGACCCGGGCCGGGGACCCGGTATGACTCCGTCTCCCGGGGCCAGGGTGGTCACCTGACACTGGTACCCGGGACAGCGACCCGACATGACCCGGTGACCCGGAGCCGGGGTAACGACCTGTCCAGGGGACCTGGGCCGGGGACCCGACAGGACCCGGTGATCTGGGGCTTGGGTAAAAACCCGTCCCGGGGACCCGGGCTGGGTCCCGACATGACCCGGTGACCTGGTTCCGGGGTGCCGACCTGACCCGGTGACCTGGGGCTGTGGTGTCGACCGGACTCGGGGACCTGGTCCGGTGTCCCGGCATGACCCGGGGACCTGGGGTCGGGGTGGTCACCAGACCGTTGTACCCAGGCCGTTGACCCGACATGACCCTGTGACCCGGGGCCTGGGTAAAAATCCAACCCGGGGACCCGGGCATGGGACGTGACATGACCCGACCTGGGTCCGGGGTCCCGACCTGACCCGGTGACCTGGAGCCGGTGTCCCCACGTGACCCAGGGTCCTGGTGCCGGGGTCCCCACGTGACCCGCTGACCTGGGTCCGGGGTCCCCACGTGACCCGGTGACCTGGGGCTGATGTCCCCACGTGACCCGGGGTCCTGGTGCCGGGGTCCCCACGTGACCCGCTGACCTGGGGCCGGTGTCCCCACGTGACCCGCTGACCTGGGGCCGGGGTCCCCACGTGACCCGGTGACCTGGGGCCGGTGTCCCCACGTGACCCGGGGTCCTGGTGCCGGGGTCCCCACGTGACCCGGTGACCTGGGGCCGGTGTCCCCACGTGACCCGCTGACCTGGGTCCGGGGTCCCCACGTGACCCGGTGACCTGGGGCCGGTGTCCCCACGTGACCCGGTCACCTGGGGCCGGTGTCCCCACGTGACCCGGGGTCCTGGGTCCGGGGTCCCCACGTGACCCGCTGACCTGGGTCCGGTGTCCCCACGTGACCCGGTGACCTGGGGCCGGTGTCCCCACGTGACCCGCTGACCTGGGGCCGGTGTCCCCACGTGACCCGCTGACCTGGGTCCGGGGTCCCCACGTGACCCGGTGACCTGGGGCCGGTGTCCCCACGTGACCCGGTCACCTGGGGCCGGTGTCCCCACGTGACCCGCTGACCTGGGTCCGGGGTCCCCACGTGACCCGCTGACCTGGGTCCGGGGTCCCCACGTGACCCGGTGACCTGGGGCCGGTGTCCCCACGTGACCCGCTGACCTGGGTCCGGTGTCCCCACGTGACCCGGGGTCCTGGTGCCGGGGTGGTCATCGGAACCTGGGAACCAGGCTGGGTGCGCGTCATGACCCGGTGACCGGGGCCGGGTTAACGACCTGTCCAGCGGACCCGGGCCGGGGACCCGACAGGACCCGGTGATCCTTCGCTGGTGTCCCGATGCAACCCGGGGAACCGGGCCGGGGACCCCACGTGACCCGGGGACCTGGGTCCGGGGTCCCGACCTGACCCGGTGACCTGGGGCCAGTGTAACCACCTGACCCGGGGACCCGGGCCGGGGACCCGGTATGACTCCGTCTCCCGGGGCCGGGGTGGTCACCTGACACTGGTACCCGGGACAGCGACCCGACATGACCCGGTGACCCGGAGCTGGGGTAACGACCTGTCCAGGGGACCTGGGCCGGGGACCCGACAGGACCCGGTGATCTGGGGCTTGGGTAAAAACCCGTCCCGGGGACCCGGGCTGGGTCCCGACATGACCCGGTGACCTGGTTCCGGGGTGCCGACCTGACCCGGTGACCTGGGGCTGTGGTGTCGACCGGACTCGGGGACCTGGTCCGGTGTCCCGGCATGACCCGGGGACCTGGGGTCGGGGTGGTCACCAGACCGTTGTACCCAGGCCGTTGACCCGACATGACCCTGTGACCCGGGGCCTGGGTAAAAATCCAACCCGGGGACCAGGGCATGGGACGTGACATGACACGACCTGGGTCCGGGGTCCCGACCTGACCCGGTGACCTGGAGCCGGTGTCCCCACGTGACCCGCTGACCTGGGTCCGGGGTCCCCACGTGACCCGGTGACCTGGGGCCGATGTCCCCACGTGACCCGGGGTCCTGGTGCCGGGGTCCCCACGTGACCCGCTGACCTGGGTCCGGGGTTCCCACGTGACCCGCTGACCTGGGGCCGATGTCCCCACGTGACCCGGGGTCCTGGTGCCGGGGTCCCCACGTGACCCGGTGACCTGGGGCCGGTGTCCCCACGTGACCCGCTGACCTGGGTCCGGGGTCCCCACGTGACCCGGTGACCTGGGGCCGGTGTCCCCACGTGACCCGGTCACCTGGGGCCGGTGTCCCCACGTGACCCGGGGTCCTGGGTCCGGGGTCCCCACGTGACCCGCTGACCTGGGTCCGGGGTCCCCACGTGACCCGGTGACCTGGGGCCGGTGTCCCCACGTGACCCGGTGACCTGGGGCCGGTGTCCCCACGTGACCCGCTGACCTGGGTCCGGGGTCCCCACGTGACCCGGTGACCTGGGGCCGGTGTCCCCACGTGACCCGGTCACCTGGGGCCGGTGTCCCCACGTGACCCGCTGACCTGGGTCCGGGGTCCCCACGTGACCCGCTGACCTGGGTCCGGGGTCCCCACGTGACCCGGTGACCTGGGGCCGGTGTCCCCACGTGACCCGGGGTCCTGGTGCCGGGGTGGTCATCGGAACCTGGGAACCAGGCTGGGTGTGCGTCATGACCCGGTGACCCGGGGCCGGGTTAACGACCTGTCCAGCGGACCCGGGCCGGGGACCCGACAGGACCCGGTGATCCTTCGCTGGTGTCCCGATGCAACCCGGGGACCCGGGCCGGGGACCCCACGAGACCCGGGGACCTGGGTCCGGGTTCCCGACCTGACCCAGTGACCTGGGGCCAGGGTAACCACCTGACCCGGGGACCCGGGCCGGGGACCCGGTATGACTCCGTCTCCCGGGGCCGGGGTGGTCACCTGACACTGGTACCCGGGACAGCGACCCGACATGACCCGGTGACCTGGGGCCGGGGTAACGACCTGACCCGGTGACCTGGGGCTGTGGTGTCGACCGGACTCGGGGACCTGGTCCGGTGTCCCGGCATGACCCGGGGACCTGGGGTCGGGGTGGTCACCAGACCGTTGTACCCAGGCCGTTGACCCTACATGACCCTGTGACCCGGGGCCTGGGTAAAAATCCAAGCCGGGGACCCGGGCATGGGACGTGACATGACCCGACCTGGGTCCGGGGTCCCGACCTGACCCGGTGACCTGGAGCCGGTGTCCCCACGTGACCCGCTGACCTGGGTCCGGGGTCCCCACGTGACCCGGTGACCTGGAGCCGATGTCCCCACGTGACCCGGGGTCCTGGTGCCGGGGTCCCCACGTGACCCGCTGACCTGGGGCCGGTGTCCCCATGTCACCCGGTGACCTGGGGCCGGTGTCCCCACGTGACCCGCTGACCTGGGTCCGGGGTCCCCACGTGACCCGGTGACCTGGGGCCGATGTCCCCACGTGACCTGGGGTCCTGGTGCCGGGGTCCCCACGTGACCCGCTGACCTGGGTCCGGGGTCCCCACGTGACCCGGGGTCCTGGTGCCGGGGTGGTCATCGGAACCTGGGAACCAGGCTGGGTACCAGACATGACCAGGTGACCTGGGTCCGGGGTCCCCACGTGACCCGCTGACCTGGGGCCGGGGTCCCCACGAGACCCGGTGTCCTGGTGCCGGGGTGGTCACCGGAACGTGGGAACCAGGCCGGGTGCGCGTCATGACCCGGTGACCCGGGGCCGGGGTAACGACCTGTCCAGGGGACCCGGGCCGGGGACCCGACAGAACCCGGTGATCTGGGGCTTGGGTAAAAACCCGTCCCGGGGACCCGGGCTGGGTCCCGACATGACCCGGTGACCTGGTTCCGGGGTGCCGACCTGACCCGGTGACCTGGGGCTGTGGTGTCGACCGGACTCGGGGACCTGGTCCGGTGTCCCGGCATGACCCCGGGGACCTGGGGTCGGGGTGGTCACCAGAACGTTGTACCCAGGCCGTTGACCCGACATGACCCTGTGACCCGGGGCCTGGGTAAAAATCCAACCCGGGGACCCGGGCATGGGACGTGACATGACCCGACCTGGGTCCGGGGTCCCGACCTGACCCGGTGACCTGGAGCCGGTGTCCCCACGTGACCCGCTGACCTGGGTCCGGGGTCCCCACGTGACCCGGTGACCTGGGGCCGATGTCCCCACGTGACCCGGGGTCCTGGTGCCGGGGTCCCCACGTGACCCGCTGACCTGGGTCCGGGGTCCCCACGTGACCCGCTGACCTGGGGCCGATGTCCCCACGTGACCCGGGGTCCTGGTGCCGGGGTCACCACGTGACCCGGTGACCTGGGGCCGGTGTCCCCACGTGACCCGGGGTCCTGGGTCCGGGGTCCCCACGTGACCCGGTGACCTGGGGCCGGTGTCCCCACGTGACCCGGTCACCTGGGGCCGGTGTCCCCACGTGACCCGGGGTCCTGGGTCCGGGGTCCCCACGTGACCCACTGACCTGGGTCCGGTGTCCCCACGTGACCCGGTGACCTGGGGCCGGTGTCCCCACGTGACCCGCTGACCTGGGTCCGGGGTCCCCACGTGACCCACTGACCTGGGTCCGGTGTCCCCACGTGACCCGGGGTCCTGGGTCCGGGGTCCCCACGTGACCCACTGACCTGGGGCCGGTGTCCCCACGTGACCCGCTGACCTGGGGCCGGGGTCCCGACCTGACCCGGTGACCTGGGGCCAGTGTAACCACCTGACCCGGGGACCCGGGCCGGGGACCCGGTATGACTCCGTCTCCCGGGGCCAGGGTGGTCACCTGACACTGGTACCCGGGACAGCGACCCGACATGACCCGGTGACCCGGAGCCGGGGTAACGACCTGTCCAGGGGACCTGGGCCGGGGACCCGACAGGACCCGGTGATCTGGGGCTTGGGTAAAAACCCGTCCCGGGGACCCGGGCTGGGTCCCGACATGACCCGGTGACCTGGTTCCGGGGTGCCGACCTGACCCGGTGACCTGGGGCTGTGGTGTCGACCGGACTCGGGGACCTGGTCCGGTGTCCCGGCATGACCCGGGGACCTGGGGTCGGGGTGGTCACCAGACCGTTGTACCCAGGCCGTTGACCCGACATGACCCTGTGACCCGGGGCCTGGGTAAAAATCCAACCCGGGGACCCGGGCATGGGACGTGACATGACCCGACCTGGGTCCGGGGTCCCGACCTGACCCGGTGACCTGGAGCCGGTGTCCCCACGTGACCCAGGGTCCTGGGTCCGGGGTCCCCACGTGACCCGCTGACCTGGGTCCGGGGTCCCCACCTGACCCGGTGACCTGGGGCCGATGTCCCCACGTGACCCGGGGTCCTGGTGCCGGGGTCCCCACGTGACCCGGTCACCTGGGGCCGGTGTCCCCACGTGACCCGCTGACCTGGGGCCGGGGTCCCCACGTGACCCGGTGACCTGGGGCCGGTGTCCCCACGTGACCCGGGGTCCTGGTGCCGGGGTCCCCACGTGACCCGGTGACCTGGGGCCGGTGTCCCCACGTGACCCGCTGACCTGGGTCCGGGGTCCCCACGTGACCCGGTGACCTGGGGCCGGTGTCCCCACGTGACCCGGTCACCTGGGGCCGGTGTCCCCACGTGACCCGGGGTCCTGGGTCCGGGGTCCCCACGTGACCCGCTGACCTGGGGCCGGTGTCCCCACGTGACCCGGTGACCTGGGGCCGGTGTCCCCACGTGACCCGCTGACCTGGGGCCGGTGTCCCCACGTGACCCGCTGACCTGGGTCCGGGGTCCCCACGTGACCCGGTGACCTGGGGCCGGTGTCCCCACGTGACCCGGTCACCTGGGGCCGGTGTCCCCACGTGACCCGCTGACCTGGGTCCGGGGTCCCCACGTGACCCGCTGACCTGGGTCCGGGGTCCCCACGTGACCCGCTGACCTGGGTCCGGGGTCCCCACGTGACCCGGTGACCTGGGGCCGGTGTCCCCACGTGACCCGGGGTCCTGGTGCCGGGGTGGTCATCGGAACCTGGGAACCAGGCTGGGTGTGCGTCATGACCCGGTGACCCGGGGCTGGGTTAACGACCTGTCCAGCGGACCCGGGCCGGGGACCCGACAGGACCCGGTGATCCTTCGCTGGTGTCCCGATGCAACCCGGGGACCCGGGCCGGGGACCCCACGAGACCCGGGGACCTGGGTCCGGGGTCCCGACCTGACCCAGTGACCTGGGGCCAGGGTAACCACCTGACCCGGGGACCCGGGCCGGGGACCCGGTATGACTCCGTCTCCCGGGGCCGGGGTGGTCACCTGACACTGGTACCCGGGACAGCGACCCGACATGACCCGGTGACCTGGGGCCGGGGTAACGACCTGACCCGGTGACCTGGGGCTGTGGTGTCGACCGGACTCGGGGACCTGGTCCGGTGTCCCGGCATGACCCGGGGACCTGGGGTCGGGGTGGTCACCAGACCGTTGTACCCAGGCCGTTGACCCGACATGACCCTGTGACCCGGGGCCTGGGTAAAAATCCAACCCGGGGACCCGGGCATGGGACGTGACATGACCCGACCTGGGTCCGGGGTCCCGACCTGACCCGGTGACCTGGAGCCGGTGTCCCCACGTGACCCGCTGACCTGGGTCCGGGGTCCCCACGTGACCCGGTGACCTGGAGCCGATGTCCCCACGTGACCCGGGGTCCTGGTGCCGGGGTCCCCACGTGACCCGCTGACCTGGGGCCGGTGTCCCCATGTCACCCGGTGACCTGGGGCCGGTGTCCCCACGTGACCCGCTGACCTGGGTCCGGGGTCCCCACGTGACCCGGTGACCTGGGGCCGATGTCCCCACGTGACCTGGGGTCCTGGTGCCGGGGTCCCCACGTGACCCGCTGACCTGGGTCCGGGGTCCCCACGTGACCCGGGGTCCTGGTGCCGGGGTGGTCATCGGAACCTGGGAACCAGGCTGGGTACCAGACATGACCAGGTGACCTGGGTCCGGGGTCCCCACGTGACCCGCTGACCTGGGGCCGGGGTCCCCACGAGACCCGGTGTCCTGGTGCCGGGGTGGTCACCGGAACGTGGGAACCAGGCCAGGTGCGCGTCATGACCCGGTGACCCGGGGCCGGGGTAACGACCTGTCCAGGGGACCCGGGACAGGGACCCGACAGAACCCGGTGATCTGGGGCTTGGGTAAAAACCCGTCCCGGGGACCCGGGCTGGGTCCCGACATGACCCGGTGACCTGGTTCCGGGGTGCCGACCTGACCCGGTGACCTGGGGCTGTGGTGTCGACCGGACTCGGGGACCTGGTCCGGTGTCCCGGCATGACCCCGGGGACCTGGGGTCGGGGTGGTCACCAGAACGTTGTACCCAGGCCGTTGACCCGACATGACCCTGTGACCCGGGGCCTGGGTAAAAATCCAACCCGGGGACCCGGGCATGGGACGTGACATGACCCGACCTGGGTCCGGGGTCCCGACCTGACCCGGTGACCTGGAGCCGGTGTCCCCACGTGACCCGCTGACCTGGGTCCGGGGTCCCCACGTGACCCGCTGACCTGGGGCCGATGTCCCCACGTGACCCGGGGTCCTGGTGCCGGGGTCCCCACGTGACCCGCTGACCTGGGTCCGGGGTCCCCACGTGACCCGCTGACCTGGGGCCGATGTCCCCACGTGACCCGGGGTCCTGGTGCCGGGGTCACCACGTGACCCGGTGACCTGGGGCCGGTGTCCCCACGTGACCCTGGGTCCTGGGTCCGGGGTCCCCACGTGACCCGGTGACCTGGGGCCGGTGTCCCCACGTGACCCGGTCACCTGGGGCCGGTGTCCCCACGTGACCCGGGGTCCTGGGTCCGGGGTCCCCACGTGACCCACTGACCTGGGTCCGGTGTCCCCACGTGACCCGGTGACCTGGGGCCGGTGTCCCCACGTGACCCGCTGACCTGGGGCTGGTGTCCCCACGTGACCCGCTGACCTGGGTCCGGGGTCTCCACGTGACCCGGTGACCTGGGGCCGGGGTCCCCACGTGACCCACTGACCTGGGGCCGGTGTCCCCACGTGACCCGCTGACCTGGGTCCGGGGTCCCCACGTGACCCGGTGACCTGGGGCCGGTGTCCCCACGTGACCCGGTCACCTGGGGCCGGTGTCCCCACGTGACCCGCTGACCTGGGTCCGGGGTCCCCACGTGACCCGGTGACCTGGGGCCGGTGTCCCCACGTGACCCGCTGACCTGGGGCCGGGGTCCCCACGAGACCCGGTGTCCTGGTGCCGGGGTGGTCACCGGAACGTGGGAACCAGGCTGGGTGCGCGTCATGACCCGGTGACCCGGGGCCGGGTTAACGACCTGTCCAGCGGACCCGGGCCGGGGACCCGACAGGACCCGGTGATCCTTCGCTGGTGTCCCGATGCAACCCGGGGAACCGGGCCGGGGACCCCACGTGACCCGGGGACCTGGGTCCGGGGTCCCGACCTGACCCGGTGACCTGGGGCCAGTGTAACCACCTGACCCGGGGACCCGGGCCGGGGACCCGGTATGACTCCGTCTCCCGGGGCCAGGGTGGTCACCTGACACTGGTACCCGGGACAGCGACCCGACATGACCCGGTGACCCGGAGCCGGGGTAACGACCTGTCCAGGGGACCTGGGCCGGGGACCCGACAGGACCCGGTGATCTGGGGCTTGGGTAAAAACCCGTCCCGGGGACCCGGGCTGGGTCCCGACATGACCCGGTGACCTGGTTCCGGGGTGCCGACCTGACCCGGTGACCTGGGGCTGTGGTGTCGACCGGACTCGGGGACCTGGTCCGGTGTCCCGGCATGACCCGGGGACCTGGGGTCGGGGTGGTCACCAGACCGTTGTACCCAGGCCGTTGACCCGACATGACCCTGTGACCCGGGGCCTGGGTAAAAATCCAACCCGGGGACCCGGGCATGGGACGTGACATGACCCGACCTGGGTCCGGGGTCCCGACCTGACCCGGTGACCTGGAGCCGGTGTCCCCACGTGACCCAGGGTCCTGGTGCCGGGGTCCCCACGTGACCCGCTGACCTGGGTCCGGGGTCCCCACGTGACCCGGTGACCTGGGGCCGATGTCCCCACGTGACCCGGGGTCCTGGTGCCGGGGTCCCCACGTGACCCGGTCACCTGGGGCCGGTGTCCCCACGTGACCCGCTGACCTGGGTCCGGGGTCCCCACGTGACCCGGTGACCTGGGGCCGGTGTCCCCACGTGACCCGGTCACCTGGGGCCGGTGTCCCCACGTGACCCGGGGTCCTGGGTCCGGTGTCCCCACGTGACCCGCTGACCTGGGTCCGGGGTCCCCACGTGACCCGGTGACCTGGGGCCGGTGTCCCCACGTGACCCGCTGACCTGGGGCCGGGGTCCCCACGTGACCCGGTGACCTGGGTCCGGGGTCCCCACGTGACCCGCTGACCTGGGTCCGGGGTCCCCACGTGACCCGGTGACCTGGGGCCGGTGTCCCCACGTGACCCGGGGTCCTGGTGCCGGGGTGGTCATCGGAACCTGGGAACCAGGCTGGGTGCGCGTCATGACCCGGTGACCCGGGGCCGGGTTAACGACCTGTCCAGCGGACCCGGGCCGGGGACCCGACAGGACCCGGTGATCCTTCGCTGGTGTCCCGATGCAACCCGGGGACCCGGGCCGGGGACCCCACGAGACCCGGGGACCTGGGTCCGGGGTCCCGACCTGACCCAGTGACCTGGGGCCAGGGTAACCACCTGACCCGGGGACCCGGGCCGGGGACCCGGTATGACTCCGTCTCCCGGGGCCGGGGTGGTCACCTGACACTGGTACCCGGGACAGCGACCCGACATGACCCGGTGACCCGGGGCCGGGGTAACGACCTGACCCGGTGACCTGGGGCTGTGGTGTCGACCGGACTCGGGGACCTGGTCCGGTGTCCCGGCATGACCCGGGGACCTGGGGTCGGGGTGGTCACCAGACCGTTGTACCCAGGCCGTTGACCCGACATGACCCTGTGACCCGGGGCCTGGGTAAAAATCCAACCCGGGGACCCGGGCATGGGACGTGACATGACCCGACCTGGGTCCGGGGTCCCGACCTGACCCGGTGACCTGGAGCCGGTGTCCCCACGTGACCCGCTGACCTGGGTCCGGGGTCCCCACGTGACCCGGTGACCTGGAGCCGATGTCCCCACGTGACCAGGGGTCCTGGTGCCGGGGTCCCCACGTGACCCGCTGACCTGGGGCCGGGGTCCCCACGTCACCCGGTGACCTGGGGCCGGTGTCCCCACGTGACCCGCTGACCTGGGTTCGGGGTCCCCACGTGACCCGGTGACCTGGGGCCGATGTCCCCACGTGACCTGGGGTCCTGGTGCCGGGGTCCCCACGTGACCCGCTGACCTGGGGCCGGGGTCCCCACGTGACCCGGGGTCCTGGTGCCGGGGTGGTCATCGGAACCTGGGAACCAGGCTGGGTACCAGACATGACCAGGTGACCTGGGTCCGGGGTCCCCACGTGACCCGCTGACCTGGGGCCGGGGTCCCCACGAGACCCGGTGTCCTGGTGCCGGGGTGGTCACCGGAACGTGGGAAACAGGCCGGGTGCGCGTCATGACCCGGTGACCCGGGGCCGGGTTAACGACCTGTCCAGGGGACCCGGGACAGGGACCCGACAGAACCCGGTGATCTGGGGCTTGGGTAAAAACCCGTCCCGGGGACCCGGGCTGGGTCCCGACATGACCCGGTGACCTGGTTCCGGGGTGCCGACCTGACCCGGTGACCTGGGGCTGTGGTGTCGACCGGACTCGGGGACCTGGTCCGGTGTCCCGGCATGACCCGGGGACCTGGGGTCGGGGTGGTCACCAGACCGTTGTACCCAGGCCGTTGACCCGACATGACCCTGTGACCCGGGGCCTGGGTAAAAATCCAACCCGGGGACCCGGGCATGGGACGTGACATGACCCGACCTGGGTCCGGGGTCCCGACCTGACCCGGTGACCTGGAGCCGGTGTCCCCACGTGACCCGCTGACCTGGGTCCGGGGTCCCCACATGACCCGGTGACCTGGGGCCGATGTCCCCACGTGACCCGGGGTCCTGGTGCCGGTATCCCCACGTGACCCGCTGACCTGGTTCCGGGGTCCCCACGTGACCCGGTGACCTGGTGCCGATGTCCCCACGTGACCCGGGGTCCTGGTGCCGGGGTCCCCACGTGACCCGGGGTCCTGGGTCCGGGGTCCCCACGTGACCCGGTGACCTGGGGCCGGTGTCCCCACGTGACCCGGTCACCTGGGGCCGGTGTCCCCACATGACCCGGGGTCCTGGGTCCGGGGTCCCCACGTGACCCGCTGACCTGGGTCCGGGGTCCCCACGTGACCCGGTGACATGGGGCCGGTGTCCCCACGTGACCCGCTGACCTGGGGCCGGTGTCCCCACGTGACCCGGGGTCCTGGTGCCGGGGTGGTCATCGGAACCTGGGAACCAGGCTGGGTGCGCGTCATGACCCGGTGACCCGGGGCCGGGGTAACCACCTGACCCGGGGACCCGGGCCGGGGACCCAGTATGACTCCGTCTCCCGGGGCCGGGGTGGTCACCTGACACTGGTACCCGGGACAGCGACCCGACATGACCCGGTGACCCGGAGCCGGGGTAACGACCTGTCCAGGGGACCTGGTTCCGGGGTGCCGACCTGACCCGGTGACCTGGGGCTGTGGTGTCGACCGGACTCGGGGACCTGGTCCGGTGTCCCGGCATGACCCGGGGACCTGGGGTCGGGGTGGTCACCAGACCGTTGTACCCAGGCTGTTGACCCGACATGACCCTGTGACCCGGGGCCTGGGTAAAAATCCAACCCGGGGACCCGGGCATGGGACGTGACATGACCCGACCTGGGTCCGGGGTCCCGACCTGACCCGGTGACCTGGAGCCGGTGTCCCCACGTGACCCGCTGACCTGGGTCCGGGGTCCCCACGTGACCCGGTGACCTGGGGCCGATGTCCCCACGTGACCCGGGGTCCTGGTGCCGGGGTCCCCACGTGACCCGCTGACCTGGGTCCGGTGTCCCCCACGTGACCCGCTGACCTGGGCCCGATGTCCCCACGTGACCCGGGGTCCTGGTGCCGGGGTCCCCACGTGACCCGGTGACCTGGGGCCGGTGTCCCCACGTGACCCGATGACCTGGGGCCGGTGTCCCCACGTGACCCGGTCACCTGGGGCCGGTGTCCCCACGTGACCCGGGGTACTGGGTCCGGGGTCCCCACGTGACCCGCTGACCTGGGTCCGGGGTCCCCACGTGACCCGGTGACCTGGGGCCGGTGTCCCCACGTGACCCGCTGACCTGGGGCCGGTGTCCCCACGTGACCCGCTGACCTGGGTCCGGGGTCCCCACGTGACCCGCTGACCTGGGGCCGGTGTCCCCACGTGACCCGCTGACCTGGGGCCGGTGTCCCAACGTGACCCGCTGACGTGGGTCCGGGGTCCCCACGTGACCCGGTGACCTGGGGCCGGTGTCCCCACGTGACCCGGGGTCCTGGTGCCGGGGTGGTCATCGGAACCTGGGAACCAGGCTGGGTGCGCGTCATGACCCGGTGACCCGGGGCCGGGTTAACGACCTGTCCAGGGGACCCGGGCCGGGGACCCGACAGGACCCGGTGATCCTTCGCTGGTGTACCGATGCAACCCGGGGACCCGGGCCGGGGACCCCACGAGACCCGGGGACCTGGGTCCGGGGTCCCGACCTGACCCAGTGACCTGGGGCCAGGGTAACCACCTGACCCGGGGACCCGGGCCGGGGACCCGGTATGACTCCGTCTCCCGGGGCCGGGGTGGTCACCTGACACTGGTACCCGGGACAGCGACCCGACATGACCCGGTGACCCGGGGCCGGGGTAACGACCTGACCCGGTGACCTGGGGCTGTGGTGTCGACCGGACTCGGGGACCTGGTCCGGTGTCCCGGCATGACCCGGGGACCTGGGGTCGGGGTGGTCACCAGACCGTTGTACCCAGGCCGTTGACCCGACATGACCCTGCGACCCGGGGCCTGGGTAAAAATCCAACCCGGGGACCCGGGCATGGGACGTGACATGACCCGACCTGGGTCCGGGGTCCCGACCTGACCCGGTGACCTGGAGCCGGTGTCCCCACGTGACCCGCTGACCTGGGTCCGGGGTCCCCACGTGACCCGGTGACCTGGAGCCGATGTCCCCACGTGACCCGGGGTCCTGGTGCCGGGGTCCCCACGTGACCCGCTGACCTGGGGCCGGTGTCCCCACGTCACCCGGTGACCTGGGGCCGGTGTCCCCACGTGACCCGCTGACCTGGGTCCGGGGTCCCCACGTGACCCGGTGACCTGGGGCCGGTGTCCCCACGTGACCCGGTCACCTGGGGCCGGTGTCCCCACGTGACCCGGGGTCCTGGGTCCGGGTTCCCCACGTGACCCGCTGACCTGGGTCCGGGGTCGCCACCTGACCCGGTGACCTGGGGCCGGTGTCCCCACGTGACCCGCTGACCTGGGTCCGGTGTCCCCACGTGACCCGGGGTCCTGGTGCCGGGGTGGTCATCGGAACCTGGGAACCAGGCTGGGTGCGCGTCATGACCCGGTGACCCGGGGCCGGGTTAACGACCTGTCCAGCGGACCCGGGCCGGGGACCCGACAGGACCCGGTGATCCTTCGCTGGTGTCCCGATGCAACCCGGGGACCCGGGCCGGGGACCCCACGTGACCCGGGGACCTGGGTCCGGGGTCCCGACCTGACCCGGTGACCTGGGGCCAGGGTAACCACCTGACCCGGGGACCCGGGCCGGGGACCCGGTATGACTCCGTCTCCCGGGGCCGGGGTGGTCACCTGACACTGGTACCCGGGACAGCGACCCGACATGACCCGGTGACCCGGGGCCGGGGTGCCGACCTGACCCGGTGACCTGGGGCTGTGGTGTCGACCGGACTCGGGGACCTGGTCCGGTGTCCCGGCATGACCCGGGGACCTGGGGTCGGGGTGGTCACCAGACCGTTGTACCCAGGCCGTTGACCCGACATGACCCTGCGACCCGGGGCCTGGGTAAAAATCCAACCCGGGGACCCGGGCATGGGACGTGACATGACCCGACCTGGGTCCGGGGTCCCGACCTGACCCGGTGACCTGGAGCCGGTGTCCCCACGTGACCCGGTCACGTGGGGCCGGGGTCCCCACGTGACCCGGTGACCTGGAGCCGATGTCCCCACGTGACCCGGGGTCCTGGTGCCGGGGTCCCCACGTGACCCGCTGACCTGGGGCCGGTGTCCCCACGTGACCCACTGACCTGGGTCCGGGGTCCCCACGTGACCCGGTGACCTGGGGCCGGTGTCCCCACGTGACCCGCTGACCTGGGTCCGGTGTCCCCACGTGACCCGGGGTCCTGGTTCCGGGGTGGTCATCGGAACCTGGGAACCAGGCTGGGTGCGCGTCATGACCCGGTGACCCGGGGCCGGGTTAACGACCTGTCCAGCGGACCCGGGCCGGGGACCCGACAGGACCCGGTGATCCTTCGCTGGTGTCCCGATGCAACCCGGGGAACCGGGCCGGGGACCCCACGTGACCCGGGGACCTGGGTCCGGGGTCCCGACCTGACCCGGTGACCTGGGGCCAGGGTAACCACCTGACCCGGGGACCCGGGCCGGGGACCCGGTATGACTCCGTCTCCCGGGGCCGGGGTGGTCACCTGACACTGGTACCCGGGACAGCGACCCGACATGACCCGGTGACCCGGAGCCGGGGTAACGACCTGTCCAGGGGACCTGGGCCGGGGACCCGACAGGACCCGGTGATCTGGGGCTTGGGTAAAAACCCGTCCCGGGGACCCGGGCTGGGTCCCGACATGACCCGGTGACCCGGGGCCGGGGTGCCGACCTGACCCGGTGACCTGGGGCTGTGGTGTCGACCGGACTCGGGGACCTGGTCCGGTGTCCCGGCATGACCCGGGGACCTGGGGTCGGGGTGGTCACCAGACCGTTGTACCCAGGCCGTTGACCCGACATGACCCTGCGACCCGGGGCCTGGGTAAAAATCCAACCCGGGGACCCGGGCATGGGACGTGACATGACCCGACCTGGGTCCGGGGTCCCGACCTGACCCGGTGACCTGGAGCCGGTGTCCCCACGTGACCCGCTGACCTGGGTCCGGGGTCCCCACGTGACCCGGTGACCTGGAGCCGATGTCCCCACGTGACCCGGGGTCCTGGTGCCGGGGTCCCCACGTGACCCGGTGACCTGGGGCCGGTGTCCCCACGTGACCCGGTCACCTGGGACCGGTGTCCCCACGTGACCCGGGGTCCTGGGTCCGGGGTCCCCACGTGACCCGCTGACCTGGGTCCGGGGTCCCCACGTGACCCGGTGACCTGGGGCCGGTGTCCCCACGTGACCCGCTGACCTGGGTCCGGTGTCCCCACGTGACCCGGGGTCCTGGTGCCGGGGTGGTCATCGGAACCTGGGAACCAGGCTGGGTGCGCGTCATGACCCGGTGACCCGGGGCCGGGTTAACGACCTGTCCAGCGGACCCGGGCCGGGGACCCGACAGGACCCGGTGATCCTTCGCTGGTGTCCCGATGCAACCCGGGGAACCGGGCCGGGGACCCCACGTGACCCGGGGACCTGGGTCCGGGGTCCCGACCTGACCCGGTGACCTGGGGCCAGGGTAACCACCTGACCCGGGGACCCGGGCCGGGGACCCGGTATGACTCCGTCTCCCGGGGCCGGGGTGGTCACCTGACACTGGTACCCGGGACAGCGACCCGACATGACCCGGTGACCCGGAGCCGGGGTAACGACCTGTCCAGGGGACCTGGGCCGGGGACCCGACAGGACCCGGTGATCTGGGGCTTGGGTAAAAACCCGTCCCGGGGACCCGGGCTGGGTCCCGACATGACCCGGTGACCTGGTTCTGGGGTGCCGACCTGACCCGGTGACCTGGGGCTGTGGTGTCGACCGGACTCGGGGACCTGGTCCGGTGTCCCGGCATGACCCGGGGACCTGGGGTCGGGGTGGTCACCAGACCGTTGTACCCAGGCCGTTGACCCGACATGACCCTGTGACCCGGGGCCTGGGTAAAAATCCAACCCGGGGACCCGGGCATGGGACGTGACATGACCCGACCTGGGTCCGGGGTCCCGACCTGACCCGGTGACCTGGAGCCGGTGTCCCCACGTGACCCGCTGACCTGGGTCCGGGGTCCCCACGTGACCCGGTGACCTGGGGCCGATGTCCCCACGTGACCCGGGGTCCTGGTGCCGGGGTCCCCACGTGACCCGCTGACCTGGGTCCGGGGTCCCCACGTGACCCGCTGACCTGGGGCCGATGTCCCCACGTGACCCGGGGTCCTGGTGCCGGGGTCCCCACGTGACCCGGTGACCTGGGGCCGGTGTCCCCACGTGACCCGGGGTCCTGGGTCCGGGGTCCCCACGTGACCCGGTGACCTGGGGCCGGTGTCCCCACGTGACCCGGTCACCTGGGGCCGGTGTCCCCACGTGACCCGCTGACCTGGGTCCGGGGTCCCCACGTGACCCGGTGACCTGGGGCCGGGGTCCCCACGTGACCCGGGGTCCTGGTGCCGGGGTGGTCATCGGAACCTGGGAACCAGGCTGGGTGCGCGTCATGACCCGGTGACCCGGGGCCGGGTTAACGACCTGTCCAGCGGACCCGGGCCGGGGACCCGACAGGACCCGGTGATCCTTCGCTGGTGTCCCGATGCAACCCGGGGACCCGGGCCGGGGACCCCACGAGACCCGGGGACCTGGGTCCGGGGTCCCGACCTGACCCAGTGACCTGGGGCCAGGGTAACCACCTGACCCGGGGACCCGGGCCGGGGACCCGGTATGACTCCGTCTCCCGGGGCCGGGGTGGTCACCTGACACTGGTACCCGGGACAGCGACCCGACATGACCCGGTGACCCGGGGCCGGGGTAACGACCTGACCCGGTGACCTGGGGCTGTGGTGTCGACCGGACTCGGGGACCTGGTCCGGTGTCCCGGCATGACCCGGGGACCTGGGGTCGGGGTGGTCACCAGACCGTTGTACCCAGGCCGTTGACCCGACATGACCCTGTGACCCGGGGCCTGGGTAAAAATCCAAGCCGGGGACCCGGGCATGGGACGTGACATGACCCGACCTGGGTCCGGGGTCCCGACCTGACCCGGTGACCTGGAGCCGGTGTCCCCACGTGACCCGCTGACCTGGGTCCGGGGTCCCCACGTGACCCGGTGACCTGGAGCCGATGTCCCCACGTGACCCGGGGTCCTGGTGCCGGGGTCCCCACGTGACCCGCTGACCTGGGGCCGGTGTCCCCACGTGACCCGCTGACCTAGGTCCGGGGTCCCCACGTGACCTGGTGACCTGGGGCCGGTGTCCCCACGTGACCCGCTGACCTGGGGCCGGTGTCCCCACGTGACCCGCTGACCTGGGTCCGGGGTCCCCACGTGACCCGGTGACCTGGGGCCGGTGTCCCCACATGACCCGGTCACCTGGGGCTGGTGTCCCCATGTGACCCGCTGACCTGGGTCCGGGGTCCCCACGTGACCCGCTGACCTGGGTCCGGGGTCCCCACGTGACCCGGTGACCTGGGGCCGGTGTCCCCACGTGACCCGCTGACCTGGGTCCGGTGTCCCCACGTGACCCGGGGTCCTGGTGCCGGGGTGGTCATCGGAACCTGGGAACCAGGCTGGGTGCGCGTCATGACCCGGTGACCCGGGGCCGGGGTAACCACCTGACCCGGGGACCCGGGCCGGGGACCCGGTATGACTCCGTCTCCCGGGGCCGGGGTGGTCACCTGACACTGGTACCCGGGACAGCGACCCGACATGACCCGGTGACCCGGAGCCGGGGTAACGACCTGTCCAGGGGACCTGGTTCCGGGGTGCCGACCTGACCCGGTGACCTGGGGCTGTGGTGTCGACCGGACTCGGGGACCTGGTCCGGTGTCCCGGCATGACCCGGGGACCTGGGGTCGGGGTGGTCACCAGACCGTTGTACCCAGGCCGTTGACCCGACATGACCCTGTGACCCGGGGCCTGGGTAAAAATCCAACCCGGGGACCCGGGCATGGGACGTGACATGACCCGACCTGGGTCCGGGGTCCCGACCTGACCCGGTGACCTGGAGCCGGTGTCCCCACGTGACCCGCTGACCTGGGTCCGGGGTCCCCACGTGACCCGGTGACCTGGGGCCGATGTCCCCACGTGACCCGGGGTCCTGGTGCCGGTGTCCCCACGTGACCCGCTGACCTGGGTCCGGGGTCCCCACGTGACCCGGTGACCTGGTGCCGATGTCCCCACGTGACCCGGGGTCCTGGTGCCGGGGTCCCCACGTGACCCGGTGACCTGGGTCCGGTGTCCCCACGTGACCCGGTGACCTGGGGCCGGTGTCCCCACGTGACCCGGTCACCTGGGGCCGGTGTCCCCACGTGACCCGGGGTCCTGGGTCCGGGGTCCCCACGTGACCCACTGACCTGGGTCCGGGGTCCCCACGTGACCCGGTGACCTGGGGCCGGTGTCCCCACGTGACCCGCTGACCTGGGGCCGGTGTCCCCACGTGACCCGCTGACCTGGGTCCGGGGTCCCCACGTGACCCGGTGACCTGGGGCCGGTGTCCCCACGTGACCCGGTCACCTGGGGCCGGTGTCCCCACGTGACCCGCTGACCTGGGTCCGGGGTCCCCACGTGACCCGGTGACCTGGGGCCGGTGTCCCCACGTGACCCGGTCACCTGGGGCCGGTGTCCCCACGTGACCCGCTGACCTGGGTCCGGGGTCCCCACGTGACCCGCTGACCTGGGTCCGGGGTCCCCACGTGACCCGGTGACCTGGGGCCGGTGTCCCCACGTGACCCGCTGACCTGGGTCCGGTGTCCCCACGTGACCCGGGGTCCTGGTGCCGGGGTGGTCATCGGAACCTGGGAACCAGGCTGGGTGCGCGTCATGACCCGGTGACCCGGGGCCGGGTTAACGACCTGTCCAGCGGACCCGGGCCGGGGACCCGACAGGACCCGGTGATCCTTCGCTGGTGTCCCGATGCAACCCGGGGACCCGGGCCGGGGACCCCACGTGACCCGGGGACCTGGGTCCGGGGTCCCGATCTGACCCGGTGACCTGGGGCCAGGGTAACCACCTGACCCGGGGACCCGGGCCGGGGACCCGGTATGACTCCGTCTCCCGGGGCCGGGGTGGTCACCTGACACTGGTACCCGGGACAGCGACCCGACATGACCCGGTGACCCGGGGCCGGGGTAACGACCTGTCCAGGGGACCTGGGCCGGGGACCCGACAGGACCCGGTGATCTGGGGCTTGGGTAAAAACCCGTCCCGGGGACCCGGGCTGGGTCCCGACATGACCCGGTGACCTGGTTCCGGGGTGCCGACCTGACCCGGTGACCTGGGGCTGTGGTGTCGACCGGACTCGGGGACCTGGTCCGGTGTCCCGGCATGACCCGGGGACCTGGGGTCGGGGTGGTCACCAGACCGTTGTACCCAGGCCGTTGACCCGACATGACCCTGTGACCCGGGGCCTGGGTAAAAATCCAACCCGGGGACCCGGGCATGGGACGTGACATGACCCGACCTGGGTCCGGGGTCCCGACCTGACCCGGTGACCTGGAGCCGGTGTCCCCACGTGACCCGCTGACCTGGGTCCGGGGTCCCCACGTGACCCGGTGACCTGGGGCCGATGTCCCCACGTGACCCGGGGTCCTGGTGCCGGGGTCCCCACGTGACCCGGTGACCTGGTTCCGGGGTCCCCACGTGACCCGGTGACCTGGGGCCGATGTCCCCACGTGACCCGGGGTCCTGGTGCCGGGGTCCCCACGTGACCCGGTCACCTGGGGCCGGTGTCCCCACGTGACCCGGGGTCCTGGGTCCGGGGTCCCCACGTGACCCACTGACCTGGGTCCGGGGTCCCCACGTGACCCGGTGACCTGGGGCCGGTGTCCCCACGTGACCCGGTGACCTGGGTCCGGGGTCCCCACGTGACCCGGTGACCTGGGGCCGGTGTCCCCACGTGACCCGGTGACCTGGGGCCGGTGTCCCCACGTGACCCGCTGACCTGGGTCCGGGGTCCCCACGTGACCCGCTGACCTGGGTCCGGTGACCCCACGTGACCCGGTGACCTGGGGCCGGTGTCCCCACGTGACCCGGGGTCCTGGTGCCGGGGTGGTCATCGGAACCTGGGAACCAGGCTGGGTGCGCGTCATGACCCGGTGACCCGGGGCCGGGTTAACGACCTGTCCAGCGGACCCGGGCCGGGGACCCGACAGGACCCGGTGATCCTTCGCTGGTGTCCCGATGCAACCCGGGGACCCGGGCCGGGGACCCCACGAGACCCGGGGACCTGGGTCCGGGGTCCCGACCTGACCCAGTGACCTGGGGCCAGGGTAACCACCTGACACGGGGACCCGGGCCGGGGACCCGGTATGACTCCGTCTCCCGGGGCCGGGGTGGTCACCTGACACTGGTACCCGGGACAGCGACCCGACATGACCCGGTGACCCGGGGCCGGGGTAACGACCTGACCCGGTGACCTGGGGCTGTGGTGTCGACCGGACTCGGGGACCTGGTCCGGTGTCCCGGCATGACCCGGGGACCTGGGGTCGGGGTGGTCACCAGACCGTTGTACCCAGGCCGTTGACCCGACATGACCCTGTGACCCGGGGCCTGGGTAAAAATCCAACCCGGGGACCCGGGCATGGGACGTGACATGACCCGACCTGGGTCCGGGGTCCCGACCTGACCCGGTGACCTGGAGCCGGTGTCCCCACGTGACCCGCTGACCTGGGTCCGGGGTCCCCACGTGACCCGGTGACCTGGAGCCGATGTCCCCACGTGACCCGGGGTCCTGGTGCCGGGGTCCCCACGTGACCCGCTGACCTGGGGTGGGTGTCCCCACGTGACCCGCTGACCTGGGGCCGGGGTCCCCACGTGACCCGGGGTCCTGGGTCCGGGGTCCCCACGTGACCCGCTGACCTGGGGCCGATGTCCCCACGTGACCTGGGGTCCTGGTGCCGGGGTCCCCACGTGACCCGCTGACCTGGGGCCTGGGTCCCCACGTGACCCGGGGTCCTGGTGCCGGGGTGGTCATCGGAACCTGGGAACCAGGCTGGGTACCAGACATGACCAGGTGACCTGGGTCCGGGGTCCCCACGTGACCCGCTGACCTGGGGCCGGGGTCCCCACGAGACCCGGTGTCCTGGTGCCGGGGTGGTCACCGGAACGTGGGAACCAGGCCGGGTGCGCGTCATGACCCGGTGACCTGGGGCCGGGTTAACGACCTGTCCAGCGGACCCGGGCCGGGGACCCGACAGGACCCGGTGATCCTTCGCTGGTGTCCCGATGCAACCCGGGGACCCGGGCCGGGGACCCCACGTGACCCGGTGACCTGGGCCCGGGGTCCCGACCTGACCCGGTGACCTGGGGCCAGGGTAACCTCCTGACCCGGGGACCCGGGCCGGGGACCCGGTATGACTCCGTCTCCCGGGGCCGGGGTGGTCACCTGACACTGGTACCCGGGACAGCGACCCGACATGACCCGGTGACCCGGGGCCGGGGTAACGACCTGTCCAGGGGACCTGGGCCGGGAACCCGACAGGACCCGGTGATCTGGGGCTTGGGTAAAAACCCGTCCCGGGGACCCGGGCTGGGTCCCGACATGACCCGGTGACCTGGTTCCGGGGTGCCGACCTGACCCGGTGACCTGGGGCTGTGGTGTCGACCGGACTCGGGGACCTGGTCCGGTGTCCCAGCATGACCCGGGGACCTGGGGTCGGGGTGGTCACCAGACCGTTGTACCCAGGCCGTTGACCCGACATGACCCTGTGACCCGGGGCCTGGGTAAAAATCCAAGCCGGGGACCCGGGCATGGGACGTGACATGACCCGACCCGGGGCCGATGTCCCCACGTGACCCGGGGTCCTGGTGCCGGGGTCCCCACGTGACCCGCTGACCTGGGTCCGGGGTCCCCACGTGACCCGGTGACCTGGGGCCGATGTCCCCACGTGACCCGGGGTCCTGGTGCCGGGGTCCCCACGTGACCCGGTGACCTGGGGCCGGTGTCCCCACGTGACCCGCTGACCTGGGTCCGGGGTCCCCACGTGACCCGGTGACCTGGGGCCGGTGTCCCCACGTGACCCGGTCACCTGGGGCCGGTGTCCCCACGTGACCCGGTCACCTGGGGCCGGTTTCCCCACGTGACCCGGAGACCTGGGGCCGGGGTCCCCACGTGACCCGGTGACCTGGGGCCGGTGTCCCCACGTGACCCGGTCACCTGGGGCCGGTGTCCCCACGTGACCCGGTGACCTGGGGCCGGGGTCCCCACGTGACCCGCTGACATGGGTCCGGGGTCCCCACGTGACCCGCTGACCTGGGGCCGGGGTCCCCACGTGACCCGGGGTCCTGGTGCCGGGGTGGTCATCGGAACCTGGGAACCAGGCTGGGTGCGCGTCATGACCCGGTGACCCGGGGCCGGGTTAACGACCTGTCCAGCGGACCCGGGCCGGGGACCCGACAGGACCCGGTGATCCTTCGCTGGTGTCCCGATGCAACCCGGGGAGCCGGGCCGGGGACCCCACGTGACCCGGGGACCTGGGTCCGGGGTCCCGACCTGACCCGGTGACCTGGGGCCAGGGTAACCACCTGACCCGGGGACCCGGGCCGGGGACCCGGTATGACTCCGTCTCCCGGGGCCGGGGTGGTCACCTGACACTGGTACCCGGGACAGCGACCCGACATGACCCGGTGACCCGGGGCCGGGGTGCCGACCTGACCCGGTGACCTGGGGCTGTGGTGTCGACCGGACTCGGGGACCTGGTCCGGTGTCCCGGCATGACCCGGGGACCTGGGGTCGGGGTGGTCACCAGACCGTTGTACCCAGGCCGTTGACCCGACATGACCCTGCGACCCGGGGCCTGGGTAAAAATCCAACCCGGGGACCCGGGCATGGGACGTGACATGACCCGACCTGGGTCCGGGGTCCCGACCTGACCCGGTGACCTGGAGCCGGTGTCCCCACGTGACCCGGTCACCTGGGGCCGGGGTCCCCACGTGACCCGGTGACCTGGAGACGATGTCCCCACGTGACCCGGGGTCCTGGTGCCGGGGTCCCCACGTGACCCGCTGACCTGGGGCCGGTGTCCCCACGTGACCCACTGACCTGGGGCCGGGGTCCCCACGTGACCCGGTGACTTGGGTCCGGGGTCCCCACGTGACCCGGTGACCTGGGGCCGGTGTCCCCACGTGACCCGCTGACCTGGGTCCGGGGTCCCCACGTGACCCGCTGACCTGGGTCCGGGGTCCCCACGTGACCCGGTGACCTGGGGCCGGTGTCCCCACGTGACCCGCTGACCTGGGTCCGGTGTCCCCACGTGACCCGGGGTCCTGGTTCCGGGGTGGTCATCGGAACCTGGGAACCAGGCTGGGTGCGCGTCATGACCCGGTGACCCGGGGCCGGGTTAACGACCTGTCCAGCGGACCCGGGCCGGGGACCCGACAGGACCCGGTGATCCTTCGCTGGTGTCCCGATGCAACCCGGGGAACCGGGCCGGGGACCCCACGTGACCCGGGGACCTGGGTCCGGGGTCCCGACCTGACCCGGTGACCTGGGGCCAGGGTAACCACCTGACCCGGGGACCCGGGCCGGGGACCCGGTATGACTCCGTCTCCCGGGGCCGGGGTGGTCACCTGACACTGGTACCCGGGACAGCGACCCGACATGACCCGGTGACCCGGAGCCGGGGTAACGACCTGTCCAGGGGACCTGGGCCGGGGACCCGACAGGACCCGGTGATCTGGGGCTTGGGGAAAAACCCGTCCCGGGGACCCGGGCTGGGTCCCGACATGACCCGGTGACCTGGTTCCGGGGTGCCGACCTGACCCGGTGACCTGGGGCTGTGGTGTCGACCGGACTCGGGGACCTGGTCCGGTGTCCCGGCATGACCCGGGGACCTGGGGTCGGGGTGGTCACCAGACCGTTGTACCCAGGCCGTTGACCCGACATGACCCTGCGACCCGGGGCCTGGGTAAAAATCCAACCCGGGGACCCGGGCATGGGACGTGACATGACCCGACCTGGGTCCGGGGTCCCGACCTGACCCGGTGACCTGGAGCCGGTGTCCCCACGTGACCCGCTGACCTGGGTCCGGGGTCCCCACGTGACCCGGTGACCTGGAGCCGATGTCCCCACGTGACCCGGGGTCCTGGTGCCGGGGTCCCCACGTGACCCGGTGACCTGGGGCCGGTGTCCCCACGTGACCCGGTCACCTGGGACCGGTGTCCCCACGTGACCCGGGGTCCTGGGTCCGGGGTCCCCACGTGACCCGCTGACCTGGGTCCGGGGTCCCCACGTGACCCGGTGACCTGGGGCCGGTGTCCCCACGTGACCCGCTGACCTGGGTCCGGTGTCCCCACGTGACCCGGGGTCCTGGTGCCGGGGTGGTCATCGGAACCTGGGAACCAGGCTGGGTGCGCGTCATGACCCGGTGACCCGGGGCCGGGTTAACGACCTGTCCAGCGGACCCGGGCCAGGGACCCGACAGGACCCGGTGATCCTTCGCTGGTGTCCCGATGCAACCCGGGGAACCGGGCCGGGGACCCCACGTGACCCGGGGACCTGGGTCCGGGGTCCCGACCTGACCCGGTGACCTGGGGCCAGGGTAACCACCTGACCCGGGGACCCGGGCCGGGGACCCGGTATGACTCCGTCTCCCGGGGCCGGGGTGGTCACCTGACACTGGTACCCGGGACAGCGACCCGACATGACCCGGTGACCCGGAGCCGGGGTAACGACCTGTCCAGGGGACCTGGGCCGGGGACCCGACAGGACCCGGTGATCTGGGGCTTGGGTAAAAACCCGTCCCGGGGACCCGGGCTGGGTCCCGACATGACCCGGTGACCTGGTTCCGGGGTGCCGACCTGACCCGGTGACCTGGGGCTGTGGTGTCGACCGGACTCGGGGACCTGGTCCGGTGTCCCGGCATGACCCGGGGACCTGGGGTCGGGGTGGTCACCAGACCGTTGTACCCAGGCCGTTGACCCGACATGACCCTGTGACCCGGGGCCTGGGTAAAAATCCAACCCGGGGACCCGGGCATGGGACGTGACATGACCCGACCTGGGTCCGGGGTCCCGACCTGACCCGGTGACCTGGAGCCGGTGTCCCCACGTGACCCGCTGACCTGGGTCCGGGGTCCCCACGTGACCCGGTGACCTGGGGCCGATGTCCCCACGTGACCCGGGGTCCTGGTGCCGGGGTCCCCACGTGACCCGCTGACCTGGGTCCGGGGTCCCCACGTGACCCGCTGACCTGGGGCCGATGTCCCCACGTGACCCGGGGTCCTGGTGCCGGGGTCCCCACGTGACCCGGTGACCTGGGGCCGGTGTCCCCACGTGACCCGGGGTCCTGGGTCCGGGGTCCCCACGTGACCCGGTGACCTGGGGCCGGTGTCCCCACGTGACCCGGTCACCTGGGGCCGGTGTCCCCACGTGACCCGCTGACCTGGGTCCGGGGTCCCCACGTGACCCGGTGACCTGGGGCCGGGGTCCCCACGTGACCCGGGGTCCTGGTGCCGGGGTGGTCATCGGAACCTGGGAACCAGGCTGGGTGCGCGTCATGACCCGGTGACCCGGGGCCGGGTTAACGACCTGTCCAGCGGACCCGGGCCGGGGACCCGACAGGACCCGGTGATCCTTCGCTGGTGTCCCGATGCAACCCGGGGACCCGGGCCGGGGACCCCACGAGACCCGGGGACCTGGGTCCGGGGTCCCGACCTGACCCAGTGACCTGGGGCCAGGGTAACCACCTGACCCGGGGACCCGGGCCGGGGACCCGGTATGACTCCGTCTCCCGGGGCCGGGGTGGTCACCTGACACTGGTACCCGGGACAGCGACCCGACATGACCCGGTGACCCGGGGCCGGGGTAACGACCTGACCCGGTGACCTGGGGCTGTGGTGTCGACCGGACTCGGGGACCTGGTCCGGTGTCCCGGCATGACCCGGGGACCTGGGGTCGGGGTGGTCACCAGACCGTTGTACCCAGGCCGTTGACCCGACATGACCCTGTGACCCGGGGCCTGGGTAAAAATCCAAGCCGGGGACCCGGGCATGGGACGTGACATGACCCGACCTGGGTCCGGGGTCCCGACCTGACCCGGTGACCTGGAGCCGGTGTCCCCACGTGACCCGCTGACCTGGGTCCGGGGTCCCCACGTGACCCGGTGACCTGGAGCCGATGTCCCCACGTGACCCGGGGTCCTGGTGCCGGGGTCCCCACGTGACCCGCTGACCTGGGGCCGGTGTCCCCACGTGACCCGCTGACCTAGGTCCGGGGTCCCCACGTGACCTGGTGACCTGGGGCCGGTGTCCCCACGTGACCCGCTGACCTGGGGCCGGTGTCCCCACGTGACCCGCTGACCTGGGTCCGGGGTCCCCACGTGACCCGGTGACCTGGGGCCGGTGTCCCCACATGACCCGGTCACCTGGGGCTGGTGTCCCCATGTGACCCGCTGACCTGGGTCCGGGGTCCCCACGTGACCCGCTGACCTGGGTCCGGGGTCCCCACGTGACCCGGTGACCTGGGGCCGGTGTCCCCACGTGACCCGCTGACCTGGGTCCGGTGTCCCCACGTGACCCGGGGTCCTGGTGCCGGGGTGGTCATCGGAACCTGGGAACCAGGCTGGGTGCGCGTCATGACCCGGTGACCCGGGGCCGGGGTAACCACCTGACCCGGGGACCCGGGCCGGGGACCCGGTATGACTCCGTCTCCCGGGGCCGGGGTGGTCACCTGACACTGGTACCCGGGACAGCGACCCGACATGACCCGGTGACCCGGAGCCGGGGTAACGACCTGTCCAGGGGACCTGGTTCCGGGGTGCCGACCTGACCCGGTGACCTGGAGCTGTGGTGTCGACCGGACTCGGGGACCTGGTCCGGTGTCCCGGCATGACCCGGGGACCTGGGGTCGGGGTGGTCACCAGACCGTTGTACCCAGGCCGTTGACCCGACATGACCCTGTGACCCGGGGCCTGGGTAAAAATCCAACCCGGGGACCCGGGCATGGGACGTGACATGACCCGACCTGGGTCCGGGGTCCCGACCTGACCCGGTGACCTGGAGCCGGTGTCCCCACGTGACCCGCTGACCTGGGTCCGGGGTCCCCACGTGACCCGGTGACCTGGGGCCGATGTCCCCATGTGACCCGGGGTCCTGGTGCCGGTGTCCCCACGTGACCCGCTGACCTGGTTCCGGGGTCCCCACGTGACCCGGTGACCTGGTGCCGATGTCCCCACGTGACCCGGGGTCCTGGTGCCGGGGTCCCCACGTGACCCGGTGACCTGGGTCCGGTGTCCCCACGTGACCCGGTGACCTGGGGCCGGTGTCCCCACGTGACCCGGTCACCTGGGGCCGGTGTCCCCACGTGACCCGGGGTCCTGGGTCCGGGGTCCCCACGTGACCCACTGACCTGGGTCCGGGGTCCCCACGTGACCCGGTGACCTGGGGCCGGTGTCCCCACGTGACCCGCTGACCTGGGGCCGGTGTCCCCACGTGACCCGCTGACCTGGGTCCGGGGTCCCCACGTGACCCGGTGACCTGGGGCCGGTGTCCCCACGTGACCCGGTCACCTGGGGCCGGTGTCCCCACGTGACCCGCTGACCTGGGTCCGGGGTCCCCACGTGACCCGGTGACCTGGGGCCGGTGTCCCCACGTGACCCGGTCACCTGGGGCCGGTGTCCCCACGTGACCCGCTGACCTGGGTCCGGGGTCCCCACGTGACCCGCTGACCTGGGTCCGGGGTCCCCACGTGACCCGGTGACCTGGGGCCGGTGTCCCCACGTGACCCGCTGACCTGGGTCCGGTGTCCCCACGTGACCCGGGGTCCTGGTGCCGGGGTGGTCATCGGAACCTGGGAACCAGGCTGGGTGCGCGTCATGACCCGGCGACCCGGGGCCGGGTTAACGACCTGTCCAGCGGACCCGGGCCGGGGACCCGACAGGACCCGGTGATCCTTCGCTGGTGTCCCGATGCAACCCGGGGACCCGGGCCGGGGACCCCACGTGACCCGGGGACCTGGGTCCGGGGTCCCGATCTGACCCGGTGACCTGGGGCCAGGGTAACCACCTGACCCGGGGACCCGGGCCGGGGACCCGGTATGACTCCGTCTCCCGGGGCCGGGGTGGTCACCTGACACTGGTACCCGGGACAGCGACCCGACATGACCCGGTGACCCGGAGCCGGGGTAACGACCTGTCCAGGGGACCTGGGCCGGGGACCCGACAGGACCCGGTGATCTGGGGCTTGGGTAAAAACCCGTCCCGGGGACCCGGGCTGGGTCCCGACATGACCCGCTGACCTGGTTCCGGGGTGCCGACCTGACCCGGTGACCTGGGGCTGTGGTGTCGACCGGACTCGGGGACCTGGTCCGGTGTCCCGGCATGACCCGGGGACCTGGGGTCGGGGTGGTCACCAGACCGTTGTACCCAGGCCGTTGACCCGACATGACCCTGTGACCCGGGGCCTGGGTAAAAATCCAACCCGGGGACCCGGGCATGGGACGTGACATGACCCGACCTGGGTCCGGGGTCCCGACCTGACCCGGTGACCTGGAGCCGGTGTCCCCACGTGACCCGCTGACCTGGGTCCGGGGTCCCCACGTGACCCGGTGACCTGGGGCCGATGTCCCCACGTGACCCGGGGTCCTGGTGCCGGGGTCCCCACGTGACCCGGTGACCTGGTTCCGGGGTCCCCACGTGACCCGGTGACCTGGGGCCGATGTCCCCACGTGACCCGGGGTCCTGGTGCCGGGGTCCCCACGTGACCCGGTCACCTGGGGCCGGTGTCCCCACGTGACCCGGGGTCCTGGGTCCGGGGTCCCCACGTGACCCACTGACCTGGGTCCGGGGTCCCCACGTGACCCGGTGACCTGGTGCCGGTGTCCCCACGTGACCCGCTGACCTTGGGCCGGTGTCCCCACGTGACCCGGTGACCTGGGTCCGGGGTCCCCACGTGACCCGGTGACCTGGGGCCGGTGTCCCCACGTGACCCGGTGACCTGGGGCCGGTGTCCCCACGTGACCCGCTGACCTGGGTCCGGGGTCCCCACGTGACCCGCTGACCTGGGTCCGGTGACCCCACGTGACCCGGTGACCTGGGGCCGGTGTCCCCACGTGACCCGGGGTCCTGGTGCCGGGGTGGTCATCGGAACCTGGGAACCAGGCTGGGTGCGCGTCATGACCCGGTGACCCGGGGCCGGGTTAACGACCTGTCCAGCGGACCCGGGCCGGGGACCCGACAGGACCCGGTGATCCTTCGCTGGTGTCCCGATGCAACCCGGGGACCCGGGCCGGGGACCCCACGAGACCCGGGGACCTGGGTCCGGGGTCCCGACCTGACCCAGTGACCTGGGGCCAGGGTAACCACCTGACACGGGGACCCGGGCCGGGGACCCGGTATGACTCCGTCTCCCGGGGCCGGGGTGGTCACCTGACACTGGTACCCGGGACAGCGACCCGACATGACCCGGTGACCCGGGGCCGGGTAACGACCTGACCCGGTGACCTGGGGCTGTGGTGTCGACCGGACTCGGGGACCTGGTCCGGTGTCCCGGCATGACCCGGGGACCTGGGGTCGGGGTGGTCACCAGACCGTTGTACCCAGGCCGTTGACCCGACATGACCCTGTGACCCGGGGCCTGGGTAAAAATCCAAGCCGGGGACCCGGGCATGGGACGTGACATGACCCGACCTGGGTCCGGGGTCCCGACCTGACCCGGTGACCTGGAGCCGGTGTCCCCACGTGACCCGCTGACCTGGGTCCGGGGTCCCCACGTGACCCGGTGACCTGGAGCCGATGTCCCCACGTGACCCGGGGTCCTGGTGCCGGGGTCCCCACGTGACCCGCTGACCTGGTTCCGGTGTCCCCACGTGACCCGCTGACCTGGGTCCGGGGTCCCCACGTGACCTGGTGACCTGGGGCCGGTGTCCCCACGTGACCCGCTGACCTGGGTCCGGGGTCCCCACGTGACCCGGTGACCTGGGGCCGGTGTCCCCACATGACCCGGTCACCTGGGGCTGGTGTCCCCATGTGACCCGCTGACCTGGGTCCGGGGTCCCCACGTGACCCGGTGACCTGGGGCTGGTGTCCCCACGTGACCCGCTGACCTGGGTCCGGTGTCCCCACGTGACCCGGGGTCCTGGTGCCGGGGTGGTCATCGGAACCTGGGAACCAGGCTGGGTGCGCGTCATGACCCGGTGACCCGGGGCCGGGGTAACCACCTGACCCGGGGACCCGGGCCGGGGACCCGGTATGACTCCGTCTCCCGGGGCCGGGGTGGTCACCTGACACTGGTACCCGGGACAGCGACCCGACATGACCCGGTGACCCGGAGCCGGGGTAACGACCTGTCCAGGGGACCTGGTTCCGGGGTGCCGACCTGACCCGGTGACCTGGGGCTGTGGTGTCGACCGGACTCGGGGACCTGGTCCGGTGTCCCGGCATGACCCGGGGACCTGGGGTCGGGGTGGTCACCAGACCGTTGTACCCAGGCCGTTGACCCGACATGACCCTGTGACCCGGGGCCTGGGTAAAAATCCAACCCGGGGACCCGGGCATGGGACGTGACATGACCCGACCTGGGTCCGGGGTCCCGACCTGACCCGGTGACCTGGAGCCGGTGTCCCCACGTGACCCGCTGACCTGGGTCCGGGGTCCCCACGTGACCCGCTGACCTGGAGCCGATGTCCCCACGTGACCCGGGGTCCTGGTGCCGGGGTCCCCACGTGACCCGCTGACCTGGGGCCGGTGTCCCCACGTGACCCGGGGTCCTGGGTCCGGGGTCCCCACGTGACCCGGTGACCTGGGGCCGGTGTCCCCACGTGACCCGGTCACCTGGGGCCGGTGTCCCCACGTGACCCGGGGTCCTGGGTCCGGGGTCCCCACGTGACCCACTGACCTGGGTCCGGGGTCCCCACGTGACCCATTGACCTGGGGCCGGTGTCCCCACGTGACCCGCTGACCTGGGGCCGGTGTCCCCACGTGACCCGCTGACCTGGGGACGGTGACCCCACGTGACCCGGTGACCTGGGGCCGGTGTCCCCACGTGACCTGGTCACCTGGGGCCGGTGTCCCCACGTGACCCGCTGACCTGGGTCCGGGGTCCCCACGTGACCCGGTGACCTGGGGCCGGTGTCCCCACGTGACCCGGTCACCTGGGGCCGGTGTCCCCACGTGACCCGCTCACCTGGGGCCGGTTTCCCCACGTGACCCGCTGACCTGGGGCCGGGGTCCCCACGTGACCCGGTGACCTGGGGCCGGTGTCCCCACGTGACCCGGTCACCTGGGGCCGGTGTCCCCACGTGACCCGCTGACCTGGGTCCGGGGTCCCCACGTGACCCGCTGACCTGGGTCCGGGGTCCCCACGTGACCCGGTGACCTGGGGCCGGGGTCCCCACGTGACCCGGGGTCCTGGTGCCGGGGTGGTCATCGGAACCTGGGAACCAGGCTGGGTGCGCGTCATGACCCGGTGACCCGGGGCCGGGTTAACGACCTGTCCAGCGGACCCGGGCCGGGGACCCGACAGGACCCGGTGATCCTTCGCTGGTGTCCCGATGCAACCCGGGGAACCGGGCCGGGGACCCCACGAGACCCGGGGACCTGGGTCCGGGGTCCCGACCTGACCCAGTGACCTGGGGCCAGGGTAACCACCTGACACGGGGACCCGGGCCGGGGACCCGGTATGACTCCGTCTCCCGGGGCCGGGGTGGTCACCTGACACTGGTACCCGGGACAGCGACCCGACATGACCCGGTGACCCGGGGCCGGGGTAACGACCTGACCCGGTGACCTGGGGCTGTGGTGTCGACCGGACTCGGGGACCTGGTCCGGTGTCCCGGCATGACCCGGGGACCTGGGGTCGGGGTGGTCACCAGACCGTTGTACCCAGGCCGTTGACCCGACATGACCCTGTGACCCGGGGCCTGGGTAAAAATCCAAGCCGGGGACCCGGGCATGGGACGTGACATGACCCGACCTGGGTCCGGGGTCCCGACCTGACCCGGTGACCTGGAGCCGGTGTCCCCACGTGACCCGCTGACCTGGGTCCGGGGTCCCCACGTGACCCGCTGACCTGGAGCCGATGTCCCCACGTGACCCGGGGTCCTGGTGCCGGGGTCCCCACGTGACCCGCTGACCTGGGGCCGGTGTCCCCACGTGACCCGCTGACCTGGGTCCGGGGTCCCCACGTGACCTGGTGACCTGGGGCCGGTGTCCCCACGTGACCCGCTGACCTGGGGCCGGTGTCCCCACGTGACCCGCTGACCTGGGTCCGGGGTCCCCACGTGACCCGGTGACCTGGGGCCGGTGTCCCCACATGACCCGGTCACCTGGGGCTGGTGTCCCCATGTGACCCGCTGACCTGGGTCCGGGGTCCCCACGTGACCCGCTGACCTGGGTCCGGGGTCCCCACGTGACCCGGTGACCTGGGGCCGGTGTCCCCACGTGACCCGCTGACCTGGGTCCGGTGTCCCCACGTGACCCGGGGTCCTGGTGCCGGGGTGGTCATCGGAACCTGGGAACCAGGCTGGGTGCGCGTCATGACCCGGTGACCCGGGGCCGGGGTAACCACCTGACCCGGGGACCCGGGCCGGGGACCCGGTATGACTCCGTCTCCCGGGGCCGGGGTGGTCACCTGACACTGGTACCCGGGACAGCGACCCGACATGACCCGGTGACCCGGAGCCGGGGTAACGACCTGTCCAGGGGACCTGGTTCCGGGGTCCCGACCTGACCCGGTGACCTGGAGCCGGTGTCCCCACGTGACCCGCTGACCTGGGTCCGGGGTCCCCACGTGACCCGGTGACCTGGGGCCGATGTCCCCATGTGACCCGGGGTCCTGGTGCCGGTGTCCCCACGTGACCCGCTGACCTGGTTCCGGGGTCCCCACGTGACCCGGTGACCTGGTGCCGATGTCCCCACGTGACCCGGGGTCCTGGTGCCGGGGTCCCCACGTGACCCGGTGACCTGGGTCCGGTGTCCCCACGTGACCCGGGGTCCTGGGTCCGGGGTCCCCACGTGACCCGGAGACCTGGGGCCGGTGTCCCCACGTGACCCGGTCACCTGGGGCCGGTGTCCCCACGTGACCCGGGGTCCTGGGTCCGGGGTCCCCACGTGACCCACTGACCTGGGTCCGGGGTCCCCACGTGACCCATTGACCTGGGGCCGGTGTCCCCACGTGACCCGGTCACCTGGGGCCGGTGTCCCCACGTGACCCGCTGACCTGGGGACGGTGACCCCACGTGACCCGGTGACCTGGGGCCGGTGTCCCCACGTGACCCGGTCACCTGGGGCCGGTGTCCCCACGTGACCCGGTCACCTGGGTCCGGGGTCCCCACGTGACCCGGTGACCTGGGGCCGGTGTCCCCACGTGACCCGGTCACCTGGGGCCGGTGTCCCCACGTGACCCGCTGACCTGGGTCCGGGGTCCCCACGTGACCCGGTGACCTGGGGCCGGTGTCCCTACGTGACCCGCTGACCTGGGTCCGGTGTCCCCACGTGACCCGGGGTCCTGGTGCCGGGGTGGTCATCGGAACCTGGGAACCAGGCTGGGTGCGCGTCATGACCCGGTGACCCGGGGCCGGGTTAACGACCTGTCCAGCGGACCCGGGCCGGGGACCCGACAGGACCCGGTGGTCCTTCGCTGGTGTCCCGATGCAACCCGGGGAACCGGGCCGGGGACCCCACGTGACCCGGGGACCTGGGTCCGGGGTCCCGATCTGACCCGGTGACCTGGGGCCAGGGTAACCACCTGACCCGGGGACCCGGGCCGGGGACCCGGTATGACTCCGTCTCCCGGGGCCGGGGTGGTCACCTGACACTGGTACCCGGGACAGCGACCCGACATGACCCGGTGACCCGGAGCCGGGGTAACGACCTGTCCAGGGGACCTGGGCCGGTGACCCCACGTGACCCGGTGATCTGGGGCCGGTGTCCCCACGTGACCCGGGGTCCTGGTGCCGGGGAGGTCATCGGAACCTGGGAACCACGCTGGGTACCACACATGACCAGGTGACCTGGGTCCGGGGTCCCCACGTGACCCTCTGACCTGGGGCCGGTGACCCCACGTGATCCGGTGACCTGGGGCTGGGGTCCCCACGTGACCCGCTGACCTGGGGACGGTGACCCCACGTGACCCGGTCACCTGGGGCCGGGGTCCCCACGGGACCCGGGGTCCTGGTGCCGGGGTGGTCATCGGAACCTGGGAACCAGGCCGGGTGCGCGAGATGACCGGGTGACCTGGGGCCGGGTTATCGACCTGTCCAGGGGACCCGGGCCGGAGACCCGACAGGTCCCGGTGATCTGCGGCTGGGGTAAAAACCCGTCCCGGGGACCCGGGCTGGGTCCCGACCTGCCTTGGTTACCTGGGGCCGGTGTCCCCACGTGACCCGCTGACCTGGGGCCGGTGTCCCCACGTGACCCTCTGCCCTGGGGCCGGGGTCCCCACGTGACCCGCTGACCTGGGGCCGGTGTCCCCACGTGACCCGGTCACCTGAGGCCGGTGTCCCCACGTGACCCGGGGTCCTGGTGCCGGGATGGTCATCGGAACCTTGGAACCAGGCTGGGTGCCACACATGACTAGGTGACCTGGGTCCGGGGTCCCCACGTGACCCTCTGACCTGGGGCCGGTGACCCCACGTGACCCGGTGACCTGGGGCCGGGGTCCCCACGTGACCCGCTGACCTGGGGCCGGTGTCCCCACGTGACCCTCTGACCTGGGGCCGGTGTCCCCACGTGACCCGGTCACCTGGGGCCGGTGTCCCCATGTGACCCGCTGACCTGGGGCCGGTGACCCCACGTGACCCGCTGACCTGGGGCCGGTGACCCCACGTGACCCGCTGACCTGGGGCCGGTGTCCCCACGTGACCCGGTCACCTGGGGCCGGGGTCCCCACGTGACCCGCTGACCTGGGGCCGGTGACCCCACGTGACCCGGTCACCTGGGGCCGGTGTCCCCACGTGACCCGGTCACCTGGGGCCGGTGACCCCACGTGACCTGCTGACCTGGGGCCGTTGACCCCACGTGACCCGGTCACCTGGGGCCGGTGTCCCCACGTGACCCGGGGTCCTGGTCCCGGGGAGGTCATCGGAACCTGGGAACCACGCTGGGTACCACACATGACCAGGTGACCTGGGTCTGGAATCCCCACGTGACCCTCTGACATGGGGCCGGTGACCCCACGTGATCCGGTGACCTGGGGCCGGGGTCCCCACGTGACCCGCTGACCTGGGGACGGTGACCCCACGTGACCCGGTCACCTGGGGCCGGTGTCCCCACGTGACCCGCTGACCTGGGGCCGGGGTCCCCACGTGACCCGCTGACCTGGGGCCGGTGTCCCCATGTGACCCGGTCACCTGGGGCCGGTGTCCCCACGTGACCCGCTGACCTGGGGCCGGTGTCCCCACGTGACCCGCTGACCTGGGTCCGGGATCCCCACGTGACCCGGTCACCTGGGGCCGGTGTCCCCACGTGACCCGGGGTCCTGGTGCCGGGGTGGTCATCGGAACCTGGGAACCAGGCCGGTTACCCGACACGACCCGGTGACCCGGGGCTGTGGTGTCGACGGACTCGTGGACCTGGGTTCGGGATCCCGACCTGACGCGGTAACCTGGGGCCGGTGTCCCCACGTGACCCGCTGACCTGGGGCCGGTGTCCCCACGTGACCCGCTGACCTGGGGCCGGTGACCCCACGTGACCCGCTGACCTGGGGCCGGTGACCCCACGTGACCCGGTCACCTGGGGCCGGGGTCCCCACGGGACCCGGGGTCCTGGTGCCGGGGTGGTCACCGGAACGTGGGAACCAGGCCGGGTGCGCGACATGACCCGGTGACCTGGGGCCGGGTTAACGACCTGTCCAGGGGACCCGGGCCGGGGACCCGACAGGACCCGGTGGTCCTTCGCTGGTGTCCCGATGCAACCGGGGGACCCGGGCCGGGGACCCGGTATGACTCCGTCTCCCGGGGCCGGGGTGGTCACCTGACACTGGTACCCGGGACAGCGACCCGACATGACCCCGTGACCCGGGGCCGGGGTGCCGACCTGTCCAGGGGACCCGACCCGGGTACCCGACAGGACCCGGTGATCTGCGGCTGGGGTAAAAACCCGTCCCGGGGACCCGGGCTGGGTCCCGACATGACCCGGTGACCTGGTTCCGGGGTGCCGACGTGACCCGGTGACCTGGGGCTGTGGTGTCGACCGGACTCGGGGACCTGGTCCGGTGTCCCGTCATGACCCGGGGACCTGGGGTCGGGGTGGTCACCAGACCCTTGTACCCAGGCCGTTGACCCGACATGACCCTGTGACCCGGGGCCTGGGTAAAAATCCAACCCGGGGACCCGGGCATGGGACGTGACATGACCCGACCTGGGTCCGGGGTCCCGAACTGACCCGGTGACCTGGGTCCGGGGACTCGGTATGACCCGGTGACCTGGGGCCGGTGTCCCCACGTGACCCGCTGACCTGGGGCCGGTGACCCCACGTGACCCGGTCACCTGGGGCCGGTGTCCCCACGTGACCCGGGGTCCTGGTGCCGGGGTGGTCATCAGAACCTGGGAACCACGCTGGGTACCACACATGACCAGGTGACCTGGGTCCGGGGTCCCCGCGTGACCCTCTGACCTGGGGCCGGTGACCCCACGTGACCCTCTGCCCTGGGGCCGGGGTCCCCACGTGACCCGGTGACCTGGGGCCGGTGTCCCCACGTGACCCGGTCACCTGGGGCCGGTGTCCCCACGTGACCCGTGGTCCTTGTGCCGGGGTGGTCATCGGAACCTTGGAACCAGGCCGGTTACCCGACACGACCCGGTGACCCGGGGCTGTGGTGTCGACGGACTCGTGGACCTGTGTTCGGGGTCCCGACCTGACGCGGTGACCTGGGGCCGGTGTCCCCACGTGACCCGCTGACCTGGGTCCGGGGTCCCCACGTGACCCGGGGTCCTGGTGCCGGGGTGGTCATCGGAACCTGGGAACCAGGCCGGGTGCGCGACATGACCCGGTGACCTGGGGCCGGGTTAACGACCTGTCCAGGGGACCCGGGCCGGGGACCCGACAGGACCCGGTGGTCCTTCGCTGGTGTCCCGATGCAACCCGGGGACCCGGGCCGGGGACCCGGTATGACTCCGTCTCCCGGGGCCGGGGTGGTCACCTGACACTGGTACCCGGGACAGCGACCCGACATGACCCCGTGACCCGGGGCCGGGGTGCCGACCTGTCCAGGGGACCCGACCCGGGTACCCGACAGGACCCGGTGATCTACGGCTGGGGTAAAAACCCGTCCCGGGGACCCAGGCTGGGTCCCGACATGACCCGGTGACCTGGGTCCGGTGTCCCCACGTGACCCGCTGACCTGGGGCCGGTGACCCCACGTGACCCGCTGACCTGGGGCCGGTGACCCCACGTGACCCGGTCACCTGGGGCCGGTGTCCCCACGTGACCCGGGGCCCTGGTGCCGGGGAGGTCATCGGAACCTGGGAACCACGCTGGGTACCACACATGACCAGTTGACCTGGGTCTGGGATCCCCACGTGACCCTCTGACCTGGAGCCGGTGACCCCACGTGACCCGGTGACCTGGGTCCGGTGTCCCTACGTGACCCGCTGACCTGGGGACGGTGACCCCACGTGACCCGGTGACCTGGGGCCGGTGTCCCCATGTGACCCGGGGTCCTGGTGCCGGGGTGGTCATCGGAACCTGGGAACCAGGCCGGGTGCGCGAGATGACCGGGTGACCTGGGGCCGGGTTATCGACCTGTCCAGGGGACCCGGGCCGGGGACCCGACAGGACCCGGTGATCTGCGGCTGGGGTAAAAACCCGTCCCGGGGACCCGGGCTGGGTCCCGACCTGCCTTGGTTACCTGGGGCCGGTGTCCCCACGTGACCCGGTCACCTGGGGCCGGTGTCCCCACGTGACCCGCTGACCTGGGTCCGGGGTCCCCACGTGACCCGGTGACCTGGGGCCGGTGTCCCCACGTGACCCGGTCACCTGGGGGCGGTGTCCCAACGTGACCCGCTGACCTGGGGCCGGGGTCCCCACGTGACCCGCTGACCTGGGGCCGGTGTCCCCATGTGACCCGGTCACCTGGGGCCGGTGTCCCCACGTGACCCGCTGACCTGGGGCCGGTGACCCAACGTGACCCGCTGACCTGGGTCCGGTGACCCCACGTGACCCGGTCACCTGGGGCCGATGTCCCCACGTGACCCGGGGTCCTGGTGCCGGGGTGGTCATCGGAACCTTGGAACCAGGCTGGGTACCACACATGACTAGTTGACCTGGGTCCGGGGTCCCCACGTGACCCTCTGACCTGGAGCCGGTGACCCCACGTGACCCGCTGACCTGGGGCCGGGTTCCCCACGTGACCCGGTCACCTGGGGCCGGTGTCCCCACGTGACCCGCTGACCTGGGGCCGGGGTCCCCACGTGACCCGGTGACCTGGGGCCGGTGTCCCCACGTGACCCGGTCACCTGAGGCCGGTGTCCCCACGTGACCCGGGGTCCTGGTGCCGGGATGGTCATCGGAACCTTTGAACCAGGCTGGGTGCCACACATGACTAGGTGACCTGGGTCCGGGTACCCCACGTGACCCTCTGACCTGGGGCCGGTGACCCCACGTGACCCGCTGACCTGGGGCCGGGGTCCCCACGTGACCCGGTTACCTGGGGCCGGTGTCCCCACGTGACCCTCTGACCTGGGGCCGGTGTCCCCACGTGACCCGGTCACCTGGGGCCGGTGTCCCCACGTGACCCGCTGACCTGGGGCCGGTGACCCCACGTGACCCGCTGACCTGGGGCCGGTGACACCACGTGACCCGGTCACCTGGGGCCGGTGTCCCCACGTGACCCGGGGTCCTGGTGCCGGGGAGGTCATCGGAACCTGGGAACCACGCTGGGTACCACACATGACCAGGTGACCTGGGTCCGGGGTCCCCACGTGACCCTCTGACCTGGGGCCGGTGACCCCACGTGATCCGGTGACCTGGGGCCGGGGTCCCCACGTGACCCGCTGACCTGGGGCCGGTGACCCCACGTGACCCGGTCACCTGGGGCCGGGGTCCCCACGGGACCCGGGGTCCTGGTGCCGGGGTGGTCATCGGAACCTGGGAACCAGGCCGGGTGCGCGAGATGACCGGGTGACCTGGGGCCAGGTTATCGACCTGTCCAGGGGACCCGGGCCGGGGACCCGACAGGTCCCGGTGATCCGCGGCTGGGGTAAAAACCCGTCCCGGGGACCCGGGCTGGGTCCCGACCTGCCTTGGTTACCTGGGGCCGGTGTCCCCACGTGACCCGGTCACCTGGGGCCGGTGTCCCCACGTGACCCGCTGACCTGGGGCCGGTGACCCCACGTGACCCGCTGACCTGGGGCCGGTGACACCACGTGACCCGGTCACCTGGGGCCGGTGTCCCCACGTGACCCGGGGTCCTGGTGCCAGGGAGGTCATCGGAACCTGGGAACCACGCTGGGTACCACACATGACCAGGTGACCTGGGTCCGGGGTCCCCACGTGACCCTCTGACCTGGGGCCGGTGACCCCACGTGATCCGGTGACCTGGGGCCGGGGTCCCCACGTGACCCGCTGACCTGGGGCCGGTGACCCCACGTGACCCGGTCACCTGGGGCCGGGGTCCCCACGTGACCCGGGGTCCTGGTGCCGGGGTGGTCATCGGAACCTGGGAACCAGGCCGGGTGCGCGAGATGACCGGGTGACCTGGGGCCAGGTTATCGACCTGTCCAGGGGACCCGGGCCGGGGACCCGACAGGTCCCGGTGATCTGCGGCTGGGGTAAAAACCCGTCCCGGGGACCCGGGCTGGGTCCCGACCTGCCTTGGTTACCTGGGGCCGGTGTCCCCACGTGACCCGGTCACCTGGGGCCGGTGTCCCCACGTGACCCGCTGACCTGGGGCCGGGGTCCCCACGTGACCCGGTGACCTGGGGCCGGTGTCCCCACGTGACCCGCTGACCTGGGGCCGGTGTCCCCACGTGACCCGCTGACGTGGGTCCGGGGTCCCCACGTGACCCGGTGACCTGGGGCCGGTGTCCCCACGTGACCCACTGACCTGGGGCCGGTGACCCCACGTGACCCGGTCACCTGGGGCTGGTGACCCCACGTGACCCGGTCACCTGGGGACGGTGTCCCCACGTGACCCGGGGTCCTGGTGCCGGGGTGGTCATCGGAACCTGGGAACCAGGCCGGTTATCCGACACGACCCGGTGACCCGGGGCTGTGGTGTCGACGGACTCGTGGACCTGGGTTCGGGGTCCCGACCTGACGCGGTAACCTGGGGCCGGTGTCCCCACGTGACCCGCTGACCTGGGGCCGGTGTCCCCACGTTACCCGCTGACCTGGGGCCGGTGACCCCATGTGACCCGCTGACCTGGGGCCGGTGACCCCACGTGACCCGGTCACCTGGGGCCGGGGTCCCCACGGGACCCGGGGTCCTGGTGCCGGGGTGGTCACCGGAACGTGGGAACCAGGCCGGGTGCGTGACATGACCCGGTGACCTGGGGCCGGGTTAACGACCTGTCCAGGGGACCCGGGCCGGGGACCCGACAGGAACCGGTGGTCCTTCGCTGGTGTCCCGATGCAACCCGGGGACCCGGGCCCGGGCCCCCACGTGATCCAGTGATCCGGTGCTTTTGTCCCGATGCAACCCGGGGACCCGGGCCGGGGACCCGGTATGACTCCGTCTCCCGGGGCCGGGGTGGTCACCAGACCCTTGTACCCAGGCCGTTGACCCGACATGACCCTGTGACCCGGGGCCTGGGTAAAAATCCAACCCGGGGACCCGGGCATGGGACGTGACATGACCCGACCTGGGTCCGGGGTCCCGAACTGACCCGGTGACCTGGGTCCGGGGACTCGGTATGACCCGCTGACCTGGGGCCGGTGTCCCCACGTGACCCGCTGACCTGGGGCCGGTGACCCTACGTGACCCGCTGACCTGGGGCCGGTGACCCCACGTGACCCGGTCACCTGGGGCCGGTGTCCCCACGTGACCCGGGGTCCTGGTGCCGGGGTGGTCATCGGAACCTGGGAACCACGCTGGGTACCACACATGACCAGGTGACCTGGGTCCGGGGTCCCCGCGTGACCCTCTGACCTGGGGCCGGTGACCCCACGTGACCCTCTGACCTGGGGCCGGGGTCCCCACGTGACCCGGTGACCTGGGTCCGGGGTCCCCACGTGACCCGGTGACCTGGGGCCGGTGTCCCCACGTGACCCGTGGTCCTTGTGCCGGGGTGGTCATCGGAACCTTGGAACCAGGCCGGTTACCCGACACGACCCGGTGACCCGGGGCTGTGGTGTCGACGGACTCGTGGACCTGTGTTCGGGGTCCCGACCTGACGCAGTGACCTGGGGCCGGTGTCCCCACGTGACCCGGGGTCCTGGTGCCGGGGTGGTCATCGGAACCTGGGAACCACGCTGGGTACCACACATGACCAGGTGACCTGGGTCCGGGGTCCCCACGTGACCCTCTGACCTGGGGCCGGTGACCCCACGTGACCCTCTGCCCTGGGGCCGGGGTCCCCACGTGACCCGGTGACCTGGGGCCGGTGTCCCCACGTGACCCGGTGACCTGGGGCCGGTGTCCCCACGTGACCCGTGGTCCTTGTGCCGGGGTGGTCATCGGAACCTTGGAACCAGGCCGGTTACCCGACACGACCCGGTGACCCGGGGCTGTGGTGTCGACGGACTCGTGGACCTGTGTTCGGGGTCCCGACCTGACGCGGTGACCTGGGGCCGGTGTCCCCACGTGACCCGCTGACCTGGGGCCGGGGTCCCCACGTGACCCGGGGTCCTGGTGCCGGGGTGGTCATCGGAACCTGGGAACCAGGCCGGGTGCGCGACATGACCCGGTGACCTGGGGCCGGGTTAACGACCTGTCCAGGGGACCCGACCCGGGTACCCGACAGGACCCGGTGATCTACGGCTGGGGTAAAAACCCGTCCCGGGGACCCGGCTGGGTCCCGACCTGCCTTGGTTACCTGGGGCCGGTGTCCCCACGTGACCCGCTGACCTGGGTCCGGGGTCCCCACGTGACCCGGTGACCTGGGGCCGGTGTCCCCACGTGACCCGCTGACCTGGGGCCGGTGTCCCCACGTGACCCGCTGACGTGGGTCCGGGGTCCCCACGTGACCCGGTGACCTGGGGCCGGTGTCCCCACGTGACCCACTGACCTGGGGCCGGTGACCCCACGTGACCCGGTCACCTGGGGCTGGTGACCCCACGTGACCCGGTCACCTGGGGACGGTGTCCCCACGTGACCCGGGGTCCTGGTGCCGGGGTGGTCATCGGAACCTGGGAACCAGGCCGGTTATCCGACACGACCCGGTGACCCGGGGCTGTGGTGTCGACGGACTCGTGGACCTGGGTTCGGGGTCCCGACCTGACGCGGTAACCTGGGGCCGGTGTCCCCACGTGACCCGCTGACCTGGGGCCGGTGTCCCCACGTTACCCGCTGACCTGGGGCCGGTGACCCCATGTGACCCGCTGACCTGGGGCCGGTGACCCCACGTGACCCGGTCACCTGGGGCCGGGGTCCCCACGGGACCCGGGGTCCTGGTGCCGGGGTGGTCACCGGAACGTGGGAACCAGGCCGGGTGCGTGACATGACCCGGTGACCTGGGGCCGGGTTAACGACCTGTCCAGGGGACCCGGGCCGGGGACCCGACAGGAACCGGTGGTCCTTCGCTGGTGTCCCGATGCAACCCGGGGACCCGGGCCCGGGCCCCCACGTGATCCAGTGATCCGGTGCTTTTGTCCCGATGCAACCCGGGGACCCGGGCCGGGGACCCGGTATGACTCCGTCTCCCGGGGCCGGGGTGGTCACCAGACCCTTGTACCCAGGCCGTTGACCCGACATGACCCTGTGACCCGGGGCCTGGGTAAAAATCCAACCCGGGGACCCGGGCATGGGACGTGACATGACCCGACCTGGGTCCGGGGTCCCGAACTGACCCGGTGACCTGGGTCCGGGGACTCGGTATGACCCGCTGACCTGGGGCCGGTGTCCCCACGTGACCCGCTGACCTGGGGCCGGTGACCCTACGTGACCCGCTGACCTGGGGCCGGTGACCCCACGTGACCCGGTCACCTGGGGCCGGTGTCCCCACGTGACCCGGGGTCCTGGTGCCGGGGTGGTCATCGGAACCTGGGAACCACGCTGGGTACCACACATGACCAGGTGACCTGGGTCCGGGGTCCCCGCGTGACCCTCTGACCTGGGGCCGGTGACCCCACGTGACCCTCTGACCTGGGGCCGGGGTCCCCACGTGACCCGGTGACCTGGGTCCGGGGTCCCCACGTGACCCGGTGACCTGGGGCCGGTGTCCCCACGTGACCCGTGGTCCTTGTGCCGGGGTGGTCATCGGAACCTTGGAACCAGGCCGGTTACCCGACACGACCCGGTGACCCGGGGCTGTGGTGTCGACGGACTCGTGGACCTGTGTTCGGGGTCCCGACCTGACGCGGTGACCTGGGGCCGGTGTCCCCACGTGACCCGCTGACCTGGGTCCGGGGTCCCCACGGGACCCGGGGTCCTGGTGCCGGGGTGGTCACCGGAACGTGGGAACCAGGCCGGGTGCGTGACATGACCCGGTGACCTGGGGCCGGGTTAACGACCTGTCCAGGGGACCCGGGCCGGGGACCCGACAGGACCCGGTGGTCCTTCGCTGGTGTCCCGATGCAACCCGGGGACCCGGGCCCGGGCCCCCACGTGATCCAGTGATCCGGTGCTTTTGTCCCGATGCAACCCGGGGACCCGGGCCGGGGACCCGGTATGACTCCGTCTCCCGGGGCCGGGGTGGTCACCAGACCCTTGTACCCAGGCCGTTGACCCGACATGACCCTGTGACCCGGGGCCTGGGTAAAAATCCAACCCGGGGACCCGGGCATGGGACGTGACATGACCCGACCTGGGTCCGGGGTCCCGAACTGACCCGGTGACCTGGGTCCGGGGACTCGGTATGACCCGCTGACCTGGGGCCGGTGTCCCCACGTGACCCGCTGACCTGGGCCCGGTGACCCTACGTGACCCGCTGACCTGGGGCCGGTGACCCCACGTGACCCGGTCACCTGGGGCCGGTGTCCCCACGTGACCCGGGGTCCTGGTGCCGGGGTGGTCATCGGAACCTGGGAACCACGCTGGGTACCACACATGACCAGGTGACCTGGGTCCGGGGTCCCCACGTGACCCGGTGACCTGGGGCCGGTGTCCCCACGTGACCCGTGGTCCTTGTGCCGGGGTGGTCATCGGAACCTTGGAACCAGGCCGGTTACCCGACACGACCCGGTGACCCGGGGCTGTGGTGTCGACGGACTCGTGGACCTGTGTTCGGGGTCCCGACCTGACGCGGTGACCTGGGGCCGGTGTCCCCACGTGACCCGCTGACCTGGGTCCGGGGTCCCCACGTGACCCGGGGTCCTGGTGCCGGGGTGGTCATCGGAACCTGGGAACCAGGCCGGGTGCGCGACATGACCCGGTGACCTGGGGCCGGGTTAACGACCTGTCCAGGGGACCCGACCCGGGTACCCGACAGGACCCGGTGATCTACGGCTGGGGTAAAAACCCGTCCCGGGGACCCGGCTGGGTCCCGACCTGCCTTGGTTACCTGGGGCCGGTGTCCCCACGTGACCCGCTGACCTGGGTCCGGGGTCCCCACGTGACCCGGTGACCTGGGGCCGGTGTCCCCACGTGACCCGCTGACCTGGGGCCGGTGTCCCCACGTGACCCGCTGACGTGGGTCCGGGGTCCCCACGTGACCCGGTGACCTGGGGCCGGTGTCCCCACGTGACCCACTGACCTGGGGCCGGTGACCCCACGTGACCCGGTCACCTGGGGCTGGTGACCCCACGTGACCCGGTCACCTGGGGACGGTGTCCCCACGTGACCCGGGGTCCTGGTGCCGGGGTGGTCATCGGAACCTGGGAACCAGGCCGGTTATCCGACACGACCCGGTGACCCGGGGCTGTGGTGTCGACGGACTCGTGGACCTGTGTTCGGGGTCCCGACCTGACGCGGTGACCTGGGGCCGGTGTCCCCACGTGACCCGCTGACCTGGGGCCGGGGTCCCCACGTGACCCGGGGTCCTGGTGCCGGGGTGGTCATCGGAACCTGGGAACCAGGCCGGGTGCGCGACATGACCCGGTGACCTGGGGCCGGGTTAACGACCTGTCCAGGGGACCCGACCCGGGTACCCGACAGGACCCGGTGATCTACGGCTGGGGTAAAAACCCGTCCCGGGGACCCGGCTGGGTCCCGACCTGCCTTGGTTACCTGGGGCCGGTGTCCCCACGTGACCCGCTGACCTGGGTCCGGGGTCCCCACGTGACCCGGTGACCTGGGGCCGGTGTCCCCACGTGACCCGCTGACCTGGGGCCGGTGTCCCCACGTGACCCGCTGACGTGGGTCCGGGGTCCCCACGTGACCCGGTGACCTGGGGCCGGTGTCCCCACGTGACCCACTGACCTGGGGCCGGTGACCCCACGTGACCCGGTCACCTGGGGCTGGTGACCCCACGTGACCCGGTCACCTGGGGACGGTGTCCCCACGTGACCCGGGGTCCTGGTGCCGGGGTGGTCATCGGAACCTGGGAACCAGGCCGGTTATCCGACACGACCCGGTGACCCGGGGCTGTGGTGTCGACGGACTCGTGGACCTGGGTTCGGGGTCCCGACCTGACGCGGTAACCTGGGGCCGGTGTCCCCACGTGACCCGCTGACCTGGGGCCGGTGTCCCCACGTTACCCGCTGACCTGGGGCCGGTGACCCCATGTGACCCGCTGACCTGGGGCCGGTGACCCCACGTGACCCGGTCACCTGGGGCCGGGGTCCCCACGGGACCCGGGGTCCTGGTGCCGGGGTGGTCACCGGAACCTGGGAACCAGGCCGGGTGCGTGACATGACCCGGTGACCTGGGGCCGGGTTAACGACCTGTCCAGGGGACCCGGGCCGGGGACCCGACAGGAACCGGTGGTCCTTCGCTGGTGTCCCGATGCAACCCGGGGACCCGGGCCCGGGCCCCCACGTGATCCAGTGATCCGGTGCTTTTGTCCCGATGCAACCCGGGGACCCGGGCCGGGGACCCGGTATGACTCCGTCTCCCGGGGCCGGGGTGGTCACCAGACCCTTGTACCCAGGCCGTTGACCCGACATGACCCTGTGACCCGGGGCCTGGGTAAAAATCCAACCCGGGGACCCGGGCATGGGACGTGACATGACCCGACCTGGGTCCGGGGTCCCGAACTGACCCGGTGACCTGGGTCCGGGGACTCGGTATGACCCGCTGACCTGGGGCCGGTGTCCCCACGTGACCCGCTGACCTGGGCCCGGTGACCCTACGTGACCCGCTGACCTGGGGCCGGTGACCCCACGTGACCCGGTCACCTGGGGCCGGTGTCCCCACGTGACCCGGGGTCCTGGTGCCGGGGTGGTCATCGGAACCTGGGAACCACGCTGGGTACCACACATGACCAGGTGACCTGGGTCCGGGGTCCCCGCGTGACCCTCTGACCTGGGGCCGGTGACCCCACGTGACCCTCTGACCTGGGGCCGGGGTCCCCACGTGACCCGGTGACCTGGGGCCGCTGTCCCCACGTGACCCGGTGACCTGGGGCCGGTGTCCCCACGTGACCCGTGGTCCTTGTGCCGGGGTGGTCATCGGAACCTTGGAACCAGGCCGGTTACCCGACACGACCCGGTGACCCGGGGCTGTGGTGTCGACGGACTCGTGGACCTGTGTTCGGGGTCCCGACCTGACGCGGTGACCTGGGGCCGGTGTCCCCACGTGACCCGCTGACCTGGGTCCGGGGTCCCCACGTGACCCGGGGTCCTGGTGCCGGGGTGGTCATCGGAACCTGGGAACCAGGCCGGGTGCGCGACATGACCCGGTGACCTGGGGCCGGGTTAACGACCTGTCCAGGGGACCCGACCCGGGTACCCGACAGGACCCGGTGATCTACGGCTGGGGTAAAAACCCGTCCCGGGGACCCGGCTGGGTCCCGACCTGCCTTGGTTACCTGGGGCCGGTGTCCCCACGTGACCCGCTGACCTGGGTCCGGGGTCCCCACGTGACCCGGTGACCTGGGGCCGGTGTCCCCACGTGACCCGCTGACCTGGGGCCGGTGTCCCCACGTGACCCGCTGACGTGGGTCCGGGGTCCCCACGTGACCCGGTGACCTGGGGCCGGTGTCCCCACGTGACCCACTGACCTGGGGCCGGTGACCCCACGTGACCCGGTCACCTGGGGCTGGTGACCCCACGTGACCCGGTCACCTGGGGACGGTGTCCCCACGTGACCCGGGGTCCTGGTGCCGGGGTGGTCATCGGAACCTGGGAACCAGGCCGGTTATCCGACACGACCCGGTGACCCGGGGCTGTGGTGTCGACGGACTCGTGGACCTGTGTTCGGGGTCCCGACCTGACGCGGTGACCTGGGGCCGGTGTCCCCACGTGACCCGCTGACCTGGGGCCGGGGTCCCCACGTGACCCGGGGTCCTGGTGCCGGGGTGGTCATCGGAACCTGGGAACCAGGCCGGGTGCGCGACATGACCCGGTGACCTGGGGCCGGGTTAACGACCTGTCCAGGGGACCCGACCCGGGTACCCGACAGGACCCGGTGATCTACGGCTGGGGTAAAAACCCGTCCCGGGGACCCGGCTGGGTCCCGACCTGCCTTGGTTACCTGGGGCCGGTGTCCCCACGTGACCCGCTGACCTGGGTCCGGGGTCCCCACGTGACCCGGTGACCTGGGGCCGGTGTCCCCACGTGACCCGCTGACCTGGGGCCGGTGTCCCCACGTGACCCGCTGACGTGGGTCCGGGGTCCCCACGTGACCCGGTGACCTGGGGCCGGTGTCCCCACGTGACCCACTGACCTGGGGCCGGTGACCCCACGTGACCCGGTCACCTGGGGCTGGTGACCCCACGTGACCCGGTCACCTGGGGACGGTGTCCCCACGTGACCCGGGGTCCTGGTGCCGGGGTGGTCATCGGAACCTGGGAACCAGGCCGGTTATCCGACACGACCCGGTGACCCGGGGCTGTGGTGTCGACGGACTCGTGGACCTGGGTTCGGGGTCCCGACCTGACGCGGTAACCTGGGGCCGGTGTCCCCACGTGACCCGCTGACCTGGGGCCGGTGTCCCCACGTTACCCGCTGACCTGGGGCCGGTGACCCCATGTGACCCGCTGACCTGGGGCCGGTGACCCCACGTGACCCGGTCACCTGGGGCCGGGGTCCCCACGGGACCCGGGGTCCTGGTGCCGGGGTGGTCACCGGAACGTGGGAACCAGGCCGGGTGCGTGACATGACCCGGTGACCTGGGGCCGGGTTAACGACCTGTCCAGGGGACCCGGGCCGGGGACCCGACAGGAACCGGTGGTCCTTCGCTGGTGTCCCGATGCAACCCGGGGACCCGGGCCCGGGCCCCCACGTGATCCAGTGATCCGGTGCTTTTGTCCCGATGCAACCCGGGGACCCGGGCCGGGGACCCGGTATGACTCCGTCTCCCGGGGCCGGGGTGGTCACCAGACCCTTTTACCCAGGCCGTTGACCCGACATGACCCTGTGACCCGGGGCCTGGGTAAAAATCCAACCCGGGGACCCGGGCATGGGACGTGACATGACCCGACCTGGGTCCGGGGTCCCGAACTGACCCGGTGACCTGGGTCCGGGGACTCGGTATGACCCGCTGACCTGGGGCCGGTGTCCCCACGTGACCCGCTGACCTGGGGCCGGTGACCCTACGTGACCCGCTGACCTGGGGCCGGTGACCCCACGTGACCCGGTCACCTGGGGCCGGTGTCCCCACGTGACCCGGGGTCCTGGTGCCGGGGTGGTCATCGGAACCTGGGAACCACGCTGGGTACCACACATGACCAGGTGACCTGGGTCCGGGGTCCCCGCGTGACCCTCTGACCTGGGGCCGGTGACCCCACGTGACCCTCTGACCTGGGGCCGGGGTCCCCACGTGACCCGGTGACCTGGGGCCGGTGTCCCCACGTGACCCGGTGACCTGGGGCCGGTGTCCCCACGTGACCCGTGGTCCTTGTGCCGGGGTGGTCATCGGAACCTTGGAACCAGGCCGGTTACCCGACACGACCCGGTGACCCGGGGCTGTGGTGTCGACGGACTCGTGGACCTGTGTTCGGGGTCCCGACCTGACGCGGTGACCTGGGGCCGGTGTCCCCACGTGACCCGCTGACCTGGGTCCGGGGTCCCCACGGGACCCGGGGTCCTGGTGCCGGGGTGGTCACCGGAACGTGGGAACCAGGCCGGGTGCGTGACATGACCCGGTGACCTGGGGCCGGGTTAACGACCTGTCCAGGGGACCCGGGCCGGGGACCCGACAGGACCCGGTGGTCCTTCGCTGGTGTCCCGATGCAACCCGGGGACCCGGGCCCGGGCCCCCACGTGATCCAGTGATCCGGTGCTTTTGTCCCGATGCAACCCGGGGACCCGGGCCGGGGACCCGGTATGACTCCGTCTCCCGGGGCCGGGGTGGTCACCAGACCGTTGTACCCAGGCCGTTGACCCGACATGACCCTGTGACCCGGGGCCTGGGTAAAAATCCAACCCGGGGACCCGGGCATGGGACGTGACATGACCCGACCTGGGTCCGGGGTCCCGAACTGACCCGGTGACCTGGGTCCGGGGACTCGGTATGACCCGCTGACCTGGGGCCGGTGTCCCCACGTGACCCGCTGACCTGGGCCCGGTGACCCTACGTGACCCGCTGACCTGGGGCCGGTGACCCCACGTGACCCGGTCACCTGGGGCCGGTGTCCCCACGTGACCCGGGGTCCTGGTGCCGGGGTGGTCATCGGAACCTGGGAACCACGCTGGGTACCACACATGACCAGGTGACCTGGGTCCGGGGTCCCCGCGTGACCCTCTGACCTGGGGCCGGTGACCCCACGTGACCCTCTGCCCTGGGGCCGGGGTCCCCACGTGACCCGGTGACCTGGGTCCGGGGTCCCCACGTGACCCGGTGACCTGGGGCCGGTGTCCCCACGTGACCCGTGGTCCTTGTGCCGGGGTGGTCATCGGAACCTTGGAACCAGGCCGGTTACCCGACACGACCCGGTGACCCGGGGCTGTGGTGTCGACGGACTCGTGGACCTGTGTTCGGGGTCCCGACCTGACGCGGTGACCTGGGGCCGGTGTCCCCACGTGACCCGCTGACCTGGGTCCGGGGTCCCCACGTGACCCGGGGTCCTGGTGCCGGGGTGGTCATCGGAACCTGGGAACCAGGCCGGGTGCGCGACATGACCCGGTGACCATGGGCCGGGTTAACGACCTGTCCAGGGGACCCGACCCGGGTACCCGACAGGACCCGGTGATCTACGGCTGGGGTAAAAACCCGTCCCGGGGACCCGGCTGGGTCCCGACCTGCCTTGGTTACCTGGGGCCGGTGTCCCCACGTGACCCGCTGACCTGGGTCCGGGGTCCCCACGTGACCCGGTGACCTGGGGCCGGTGACCCCACGTGACCCGGTGACCTGGGGCCGGTGTCCCCACGTGACCCGCTGACCTGGGGCCGGTGTCCCCACGTGACCCGGTCACCTGGGGCCGGTGTCCCAACGTGACCCGCTGACCTGGGGCCGGGGTCCCCACGTGACCCGCTGACCTGGGGCCGGTGTCCCCACGTGACCCGGTCACCTGGGGCCGGTGTCCCCACGTGACCCGCTGACCTGGGGCCGGTGACCCCACGTGACCCGCTGACCTGGGGCCGATGTCCCCACGTGACCCGGGGTCCTGGTGCCGGGGTGGTCATCGGAACCTTGGAACCAGGCTGGGTACCACACATGACTAGGTGACCTGGGTCCGGGGTCCCCACGTAAACTCTGACCTGGGGCCGGTGACCCCACGTGACCCGCTGACCTGGGGCCGGGGTCCCCACGTGACCCGCTGACCTGGGGCCGGGGTCCCCACGTGACCCGGTGACCTGGGGCCGGTGTCCCCACGTGACCCGGTCACCTGAGGCCGGTGTCCCCACGTGACCCGGGGTCCTGGTGCCGGGATGGTCATCGGAACCTTGGAACCAGGCTGGATGCCACACATGACTAGGTGACCTGGGTCCGGGGTCCCCACGTGACCCTCTGACCTGGGGCCGGTGACCCCACGTGACCCGCTGACCTGGGGACGGGGTCCCCACGTGACCCGGTTACCTGGGGCCGGTGTCCCTACGTGACCCTCTGACCTGGGGCCGGTGTCCCCACGTGACCCGGTCACCTGGGGCCGGTGTCCCCACGTGACCCGCTGACCTGGGGCCGGTGACCCCACGTGACCCGCTGACCTGGGGCCGGTGACCCCACGTGACCCGGTCACCTGGGGCAGGTGTCCCCACGTGACCCGGGGCCCTGGTGCTGGGGAGGTCATCGGAACCTGGGAACCACGCTGGGTACCACACATGACCAGGTGACCTGGGTCTGGGTCCCCACGTGACCCTCTGACCTGGGGCCGGTGACCCCACGTGACCCGGTCACCTGGGGCCGGGGTCCCCACGTGACCCGCTGACCTGGGGACGGTGTCCCCACGTGACCCGGTGACCTGGGGCCGGTGACCCCACGTGACCCGGTCACCTGGGGCCGGTGTCCCCACGTGACCCGGGGTCCTGGTGCCGGGGTGGTCATCGGAACCTGGGAACCAGGCTGGGTACCACACATGACCAGGTGACCTGGGTCTGGGGTCCCCGCGTGACCCTCTGACCTGGGGCCGGTGACCCCACGTGACCCTCTGCCCTGGGGCCGGGGTCCCCACGTGACCCGGTGACCTGGGGCCGGTGTCCCCACGTGACCCGGGGTCCTGGTGCCGGGGTGGTCATCGGAAACTTGGAACCAGGCCGGTTACCCGACACGACCCGGTGACCCGGGGCTGTGGTGTCGACGGACTCGTGGACCTGGGTTCGGGGTCCCGACCTGACGCGGTGACCTGGGGCCGGTGTCCCCACGTGACCCGCTGACCTGGGTCCGGGGTCCCCACGTGACCCGGGGTCCTGGTGCCGGGGTGGTCACCGGAACCTGGGAACCAGGCCGGGTGCGCGACATGACCCGGTGACCTGGGGCCGGGTTAACGACCTGTCCAGGGGACCCGGGCCGGGGACCCGACAGGACCCGGTGATCCTTCGCTGGTGTCCCGATGCAACCGGGGGACCCGGGCCGGGGACCCGGTATGACTCCGTCTCCCGGGGCCGGGGTGGTCACCTGACACTGGTACCCGGGACAGCGACCCGACATGACCCCGTGACCCGGGGCCGGGGTGCCGACCTGTCCAGGGGACCCGACCCGGGTACCCGACAGGACCCGGTGATCTGCGGCTGGGGTAAAAACCCGTCCCGGGGACCCGGGCTGGGTCCCGACATGACCCGGTGACCTGGTTCCGGGGTGCCGACGTGACCCGGTGACCTGGGGCTGTGGTGTCGACCGGACTCGGGGACCTGGTCCGGTGTCCCGTCATGACCCGGGGACCTGGGGTCGGGGTGGTCACCAGACCCTTGTACCCAGGCCGTTGACCCGACATGACCCTGTGACCCGGGGCCTGGGTAAAAATCCAACCCGGGGACCCGGGCATGGGACGTGACATGACCCGACCTGGGTCCGGGGTCCCGAACTGACCCGGTGACCTGGGTCCGGGGACTCGGTATGACCCGGTTACCTGGGGCCGGTGTCCCCACGTGACCCGCTGACCTGGGTCCGGGGTCCCCACGTGACCCGGTGACCTGGGGCCGGGGTGGTCATCGGAACCTGGGAACCACGCTGGGTACCACACATGACCAGGTGACCTGGGTCCGGGGTCCCCACGTGACCCTCTGACCTGGGGCCGGTGACCCCACGTGACCCAGTGACCTGGGGCCGGGGTCCCCACGTGACCCGCTGACCTGGGGCCGGTGACCCCACGTGACCCGGTCACCTGGGTCCGGGGTCCCCACGGGACCCGGGGTCCTGGTGCCGGTGTGGTCATCGGAACATGGGAACCAGGCTGGGTACCACACATGACCAGGTGACCTGGGTCCGGGGTCCCCACGTGACCCTCTGATCTGGGGCCGGTGTCCCCACGTGACCCTCTGACCTGGGGCCGGTGTCCCCACGTGACCCGCTGACCTGGGGCCGGGGTCCCCACGTGACCCGGTGACCTGGGGCCGGTGTCCCCACGTGACCCGCTGACCTGGGGCCGGTGACCCCACGTGACCCAGTCACCTGGGGCCGGTGTCCCCACGTGACCCGGGGTCCTGGTGCCGGGGAGGTCATCGGAACCTGGGAACCAGGCTGGGTACCACACATGACCAGGTGACCTGGGTCCGGGGTCCCCACGTGACCCTCTGACCTGGGGCCGGTGACCCCACGTGATCCGGTGACCTGGGGCCGGGGTCCTCACGTGACCCGCTGACCTGGGGCCGGTGTCCCCACGTGACCCGGTCACCTGGGGCCGGTGTCCCCACGTGACCCGCTGACCTGGGGCCGGGGTCCCCACGTGACCCGCTGACCTGGGGCCGGTGACCCCACGTGACCCGGTCACCTGGGGCCGGTGTCCCCACGTGACCCGGGGTCCTGGTGCCGGGGTGGTCATCGGAACCTGGGAACCAGGCCGGGTGCGCGAGATGACCGGGTGACCTGGGGCCGGGTTATCGACCTGTCCAGGGGACCCGGGCCGGGGACCCGACAGGACCCGGTGATCTGCGGCTGGGGTAAAAACCCGTCCCGGGGACCCGGGCTGGGTCCCGACCTGCCTTGGTTACCTGGGGCCGGTGACCCCACGTGACCCGGTCACCTGGGGCCGGTGTCCCCACGTGACCTGGTCACCTGGGGCAGGTGAACACACGTGACCCGGTCACCTGGGGCCGGTGTCCCCACGTGACCCGCTGACCTGGGGCCGGTGACCCCACGTGACCCGGTCACCTGGGGCCGGTGACCCCACGTGACCGGGTCACCTGGGGCCGGTGTCCCCACGTGACCCGCTGACCTGGGGCCGGTGACCCCACGTGACCCGGTCACCTGGGGCCGGTGTTCCCACGTGACCCGGTCACCTGGGGCCGGTGACCCCACGTGACCCGGTCACCTGGGGCCGGTGTCCCCACGTGACCCGCTGATCTGGGGCCGGTGACCCCACGTGACCCGGTCACCTGGGGCCGGTTTCCCCACGTGACCCGGTCACCTGGGGCCGGTGTCCCCACGTGACCCGGTCACCTGGGACCGGTGACCCCACGTGACCCGGTCACCTGGGGCCAGTGACCCCACGTGACCCGGTCACCTGGGGCCGGTGACCCCACGTGACCCGGTCACCTGGGGCCGGTGTCCCCACGTTACCCGGGCACCTGGGGCCGGTGACCCTACGTGACCCGGTCACCTGGGGCCGGTGACCCCACGTGACCCGGTCACCTGGGGCCGGTGACCCCACGTGACCCGGTCACCTGGGGCCGGTGACCCCACGTGACCGGGTCACGTGGGGCCGGTGACCCCACGTGACCCGGTCACCTGGGGCCGGTGACCCCACGTGACCTGGTCACCTGGGGCCGGTGTCCCCACGTGACCCGATGACCTGGGGCCGGTGTCCCCACGTGAACCACTGACCTGGGGCCGGGGTCCCCACGTGACCCGGGGTCCTGGTGCCGCGGTGGTCACCGGAACCTGGGAACCAGGCCGGGTGCGCGACATGACCCGGTGACCTGGGGCCGGGTTAACGACCTGTCCAGGGGACCCGGGCCGGGGACCCGACAGGACCCGGTGGTCCTTCGCTGGTGTCCCGATGCAACCCGGGGATCCGGTATGACTCCGTCTCCCGGGGCCGGGGTGGTCACCTGACACTGGTACCCGGGACAGCGACCCGACATGACCCCGTGACCTGGGGCCGGGGTGCCGACCTGTCCAGGGGACCCGACCCGGGTACCCGACAGGACCCGGTGATCTGCGGCTGGGGTAAAAACCTGTCCCGGGGACCCAGGCTGGGTCCCGACATGACCCGGTGACCTGGGTCCGGGGTCCCCACGTGACCCTCTGACCTGGGGCCGGTGACCCCACGTGACCCGGTGACCTGGGGCCGGGGTCCCCACGTGACCCGCTGACCTGGGGCCGGTGACCCCACGTGACCCGGTCACCTGGGGCCGGTGTCCCCACGTGACCCGGGGTCCTGGTGCCGGGGTGGTCATCGGAACCTGGGAACCAGGCCGGGTGCGCGAGATGACCGGGTGACCTGGGGCCAGGTTATCGACCTGTCCAGGGGACCCGGGCCGGGGACCCGACAGGACCCGGTGATCTGCGGCTGGGGTAAAAACCCGTCCCGGGGACCCGGGCTGGGTCCCGACCTGCCTTGGTTACCTGGGGCCGGTGTCCCCACGTGACCCGCTGACCTGGGGCCGGTGTCCCCACGTGACCCGCTGACCTGGGTCCGGGGTCCCCATGTGACCCGGTGACCTGGGGCCGGTGTCCCCACGTGACCCGGTCACCTGGGGCCGGTGTCCCCACGTGACCCGGTCACCTGGGGCCGGTGTCCCTACGTGACCCGCTGACCTGGGGCCGGTGACCCCACGTGACCCGGTCACCTGGGGCCGGTGTCCCCACGTGACCCGGGGTCCTGGTGCCGGGGTGGTCATCGGAACCTGGGAACCAGGCCGGTTACCCGACACGACCCGGTGACCGGGGGCTGTGGTGTCGACGGACTCGTGGACCTGGGTTCGGGGTCCCGACCTGACGCGGTGACCTGGGGCCGGTTTTCCCTACGTGACCCGGTCACCTGGGGCCGGTGTCCCCACGTGACCCGCTGACCTGGGGCCGTTGACCCCACGTGACCCGCTGACCTGGGGACGGTATCCCCACGTGACCCGGTCACCTGGGGCCGGGGTCTCCACGGGACCCGGGGTCCTGGTGCCGGGGTGGTCACCTGAACGTGGGAACCAGGCCGGGTGCGCGACATGACCCGGTGACTTGGGGCCGGGTTAACGACCTGTCCAGGGGACCCGGGCCGGGGACCCGACAGGACCCGGTGGTCCTTCGCTGGTGTCCCGATGCAACCCGGGGACCCGGGACAGCGACCCGACATGACCCCGTGACCCGGGGCCGGGGTGCCGACCTGTCCAGGGGACCCGACCCGGGTACCCGACAGGACCCGGTGATCTGCGGCTGGGGTAAAAACCCATCCCGGGGACCCGGGCTGGGTCCCGACATGACCCGGTGACCTGGTTCCGGGGTGCCGACGTGACCCGGTGACCTGGGGCTGTGGTGTCGACCGGACTCGGGGACCTGGTCCGGTGTCCCGTCATGACCCGGGGACCTGGGGTCGGGGTGGTCACCAGACCCTTGTACCCAGGCCGTTGACCCGACATGACCCTGTGACCCGGGGCCTGGGTAAAAATCCAACCCGGGGACCCGGGCATGGGACGTGACATGACCCGACCTGGGTCCGGGGTCCCGAACTGACCCGGTGACCTGGGTCCGGGGACTCGGTATGACCCTGTTACCTGGGGCCGGTGTCCCCACGTGACCCGCTGACCTGGGTCCGGGGTCCCCACGTGACCCGGTGACCTGGGGCCGGGGTGGTCATCGGAACCTGGGAACCAGGCTGGGTACCACACATGACCAGGTGACCTGGGTCCGGGGTCCCCACGTGACCCTCTGACCTGGGGCCGGTGACCCCACGTGACCCAGTGACCTGGGGCCGGGGTCCCCACGTGACCCGCTGACCAGGGGCCGGTGAACCCACGTGACCCGGTCACCTGGGGCCGGGGTCCCCACGGGACCCGGGGTCCTGGTGCCGGGGTGGTCATCGGAACATGGGAACCAGGCTGGGTACCACACATGACCAGGTGACCTGGGTCCGGGGTCCCCACGTGACCCTCTGATCTGGGGCCGGTGTCCCCACGTGACCCTCTGACCTGGGGCCGGTGTCCCCACGTGACCCGCTGACCTGGGGCCGGGGTCCCCACGTGACCCGGTGACCTGGGGCCGGTGTCCCCACGTGACCCGCTGACCTGGGGCCGGTGACCCCACGTGACCCAGTCACCTGGGGCCGGTGTCCCCACGTGACCCGGGGTCCTGGTGCCGGGGAGGTCATCGGAACCTGGGAACCAGGCTGGGTACCACACATGACCAGGTGACCTGGGTCCGGGGTCCCCACGTGACCCTCTGACCTGGGGCCGGTGACCCCACGTGATCCGGTGACCTGGGGCCGGGGTCCCCACGTGACCCGCTGACCTGGGGCCGGTGTCCTCACGTGACCCGGTGACCTGGGGCCGGTGTCCCCACGTGACCCGCTGACCTGGGGCCGGTGACCCCACGTGACCCGCTGACCTGGGGCCGGTGACCCCGCGTGACCCGGTCACCTGGGGCCGGGGTCCCCACGGGACCCGGGGTCCTGGTGCCGGGGTGGTCACCGGAACGTGGGAACCAGGCCGGGTGCGCGACATGACCCGGTGACCTGGGGCCGGGTTAACGACCTGTCCAGGGGACCCGGGCCGGGGACCCGACAGGACCCGGTGGTCCTTCGCTGGTGTCCCGATGCAACCCGGGGACCCGGGCCCGGGCCCCCACGTGATCCAGTGATCCGGTGCTTTTGTCCCGATGCAACCCGGGGACCCGGGCCGGGGACCCGGTATGACTCCGTCTCCCGGGGCCGGGGTGGTCACCTGACACTGGTACCCGGGACAGCGACCCGACATGACCCCGTGACCCGGGGCCGGGGTGCCGACCTGTCCAGGGGACCCGACCCGGGTACCCGACAGGACCCGGTGATCTGCGGCTGGGGTAAAAACCCGTCCCGGGGACCCAGGCTGGGTCCCGACATGACCCGGTGACCTGGTTCCGGGGTGCCGACGTGACCCGGTGACCTGGGGCTGTGGTGTCGACCGGACTCGGGGACCTGGTCCGGTGTCCCGGCATGACCCGGGGACCTGGGGTCGGGGTGGTCACCAGACCCTTGTACCCAGGCCGTTGACCCGACATGACCCTGTGACCCGGGGCCTGGGTAAAAATCCAACCCGGGGACCCGGGCATGGGACGTGACATGACCCGACCTGGGTCCGGGGACCCGCTATGACCCGGTTACCTGGGGCCGGTGTCCCCACGTGACCCGGTCACCTGGGGCCGGGGTCTCCACGGGACCCGGGGTCCTGGTGCCGGGGTGGTCACCTGAACGTGGGAACCAGGCCGGGTGCGTGACATGACCCGGTGACTTGGGGCCGGGTTAACGACCTGTCCAGGGGACCCGGGCCGGGGACCCGACAGGACCCGGTGGTCCTTCGCTGGTGTCCCGATGCAACCCGGGGACCCGGGCCCGGGCCCCCACGTGATCCAGTGATCCGGTGCTTTTGTCCCGATGCAACCCGGGGACCCGGGCCGGGGACCCGGTATGACTCCGTCTCCCGGGGCCGGGGTGGTCACCTGACACTGGTACCCGGGACAGCGACCCGACATGACCCCGTGACCCGGGGCCGGGGTGCCGACCTGTCCAGGGGACCCGACCCGGGTACCCGACAGGACCCGGTGATCTGCGGCTGGGGTAAAAACCCGTCCCGGGGACCCGGGCTGGGTCCCGACATGACCCGGTGACCTGGTTCCGGGGTGCCGACGTGACCCGGTGACCTGGGGCTGTGGTGTCGACCGGACTCGGGGACCTGGTCCGGTGTCCCGTCATGACCCGGGGACCTGGGGTCGGGGTGGTCACCAGACCGTTGTACCCAGGCCGTTGACCCGACATGACCCTGTGACCCGGGGCCTGGGTAAAAATCCAACCCGGGGACCCGGGCATGGGACGTGACATGACCCGACCTGGGTCCGGGGTCCCGAACTGACCCGGTGACCTGGGTCCGGGGACTCGGTATGACCCGGTTACCTGGGGCCGGTGTCCCCACGTGACCCGCTGACCTGGGTCCGGGGTCCCCACGTGACCCGCTGACCTGGGGCCGGTGTCACCACGTGACCCGCTGACCTGAGGCCGGTGTCCCCACGTGACCCGGTCACCTGGGGCCGGTGTCCCCACGTGACCCGGTCACCTGGGGCCGGGGTCCCCACGTGACCCGGTGACCTGGGGCCGGGGTGGTCATCGGAACCTGGGAACCAGGCTGGGTAACACACATGACCAGGTGACCTGGGTCCGGGGTCCCCACGTGACCCTCTGACCTGGGGCCGGTGACCCCACGTGACCCGCTGACCTGGGACCGGGGTCCCCACGTGACCCGCTGACCTGGGGCCGGTGTCCCCACGTGACCCCCTGACCTGGGTCCGGGGTCCCCACGTGACACTCTGACCTGGGGCCAGTGTCCCCACGTGACCCGGTCACCTGGGGCCGGTGTCCCCACGTGACCCTCTGACCTGGGGCCGGTGACCCCACGTGACCTGGTCACCTGGGGCCGGTGACCCCACGTGCCCGCTGACCTGGGGCCGGTGACCCCACGTGACCCGGTCACCTGGGGCCGGTGTCCCCACGTGACCCGGTCACCTGGGGCCGGTGACCCCACGTGACCCGGTCACCTGGGGCCGGTGTCCCCACGTGACCCGGTCACCTGGGGCCGGTGACCCCACGTGACCCGGTCACCTGGGGCCGGTGACCCCACGTGACCCGGTCACCTGGGGCCGGTGTCCCCACGTGACCCGGTCAACTGGGGCCGGTGACCCCACGTGACCCGGTCACCTGGTGCCGGTGACCCCACGTGACCCGGTGACCTGGGGCCGGGGTCCCCACGTGACCCGCTGACCTGGGGCCGGTGACCCCACGTGACCCGGTGACCTGGGGCCGGTGTCCCCACGTGACCCGGGGTCCTGGTGCCGGGGTGGTCATCGGAACCTGGGAACCAGGCCGTGTGCGCGAGATGACCGGGTGACCTGGGGCCAGGTTATCGACCTGTCCAGGGGACCCGGGCCGGGGACCCGACAGGACCCGGTGATCTGCGGCTGGGGTAAAAACCCGTCCCGGGGACCCGGGCTGGGTCCCGACCTGCCTTGGTTACCTGGGGCCGGTGTCCCCACGTGACCCGCTGACCTGGGGCCGGTGTCCCCACGTGACCCGCTGACCTGGGTCCGGGGTCCCCATGTGACCCGGTGACCTGGGGCCGGTGTCCCCACGTGACCCGGTCACCTGGGGCCGGTGTCCCCACGTGACCCGCTGACCTGGGGCCGGTGTCCCCACTTGACCCGGGGTCCTGGTGCCGGGGTGGTCATCGGAACCTGGGAACCAGGCCGGTTACCCGACACGACCCGGTGACCCGGGGCTGTGGTGTCGACGGACTCGTGGACCTGGGTTCGGGGTCCCGACCTGACGCGGTGACCTGGGGCCGGTGTCCCCACGTGACCCGGTCACCTGGGGCCGGTGTCCCCACGTGACCCGCTGACCTGGGGCCGGTGACCCCACGTGACCCGCTGACCTGGGGCCGGTGTCCCCACGTGACCCGGTCACCTGGGGCCGGGGTCTCCACGGGACCCGGGGTCCTGGTGCCGGGGTGGTCATCGGAACCTGGGAACCAGGCCGCTTACCCGACACGACCCGGTGACCCGGGGCTGTGGTGTCGACGGACTCGTGGACCTGGGTTCGGGGTCCCGACCTGACGCGGTGACCTGGGGCCGGTGTCCCCACGTGACCCAGTCACCTGGGGCCGGTGACCCCACGTGACCCAGTCACCTGGGGCCGGTGTCCCCACGTGACCCGGTCACCTGGGGCCGGTGACCCCACGTGACCGGGTCACCTGGGGCCGGTGACCCCACGTGACCCGCTGACCTGGGGCCGGTGACCCCACGTGACCTGGTCACCTGGGGCCGGGGTCCCCACGTGACCCGGGGTCCTGGTGCCGGGGTGGTCACCGGAACCTGGGAACCAGGCCGGGTGCGCGACATGACCCGGTGACCTGGGGCCGGGTTAACGACCTGTCCAGGGGACCCGGGCCGGGGACCCGACAGGACCCGGTGGTCCTTCGCTGGTGTCCCGATGCAACCCGGGGACCCGGGCCGGGGACCCGGTATGACTCCGTCTCCCGGGGCCGGGGTGGTCACCTGACACTGGTACCCGGGACAGCGACCCGACATGACCCCGTGACCCGGGGCCTGTGTGCCGACCTGTCCAGGGGACCCGACCCGGGTACTCGACAGGACCCGGTGATCTGCGGCTGGGGTAAAAACCCGTCCCGGGGACCCAGGCTGGGTCCCGACATGACCCGGTGACCTGGGTCCGGGGTCCCCACGTGACCCTCTGACCTGGGGCCGGTGACCCCACGTGACCCGGTGACCTGGGGCCGGGGTCCCCACGTGACCCGCTGACCTGGGGCCGGTGACCCCACGTGACCCGGTCACCTGGGGCCGGTGTCCCCACGTTACCCGGGGTCCTGGTGCCGGGGTGGTCATCGGAACCTGGGAACCAGGCCGGGTGCGCGAGATGACCGGGTGACCTGGGGCCAGGTTATCGACCTGTCCAGGGGACCCGGGCCTGGGAACCGACAGGACCCGGTGATCTGCGGCTGGGGTAAAAACCCGTCCCGGGGACCCGGGCTGGGTCCCGACCTGCCTTGATTACCTGGGGCCGGTGTCCCCACGTGACCCGGTGACCTGGGGCCGGTGTCCCCACGTGACCTGCTAACCTGGGGCCGGTGACCCCACGTGACCCGGTCACCTGGGGCCGGTGTCCCCACGTGACCCGGTCACCTGGGGCCGGTGTCCCCACGTGACCCGCTGACCTGGGGCCGGTGACCCCACGTGACCCGGTCACCTGGGGCCGGTGTCCCCACGTGACCCGGGGTCCTGGTGCCGGGGTGGTCATCGGAACCTGGGAACCAGGCCGGTTACCCGAAACGACCCGGTGACCCGGGGCTGTGGTGTCGACGGACTCGTGGACCTGGGTTCGGGGTCCCGACCTGACGCGGTGACCTGGGGCCGGTGTCCCCACGTGACCCGGTCACCTGGGGCCGGTGTCCCCACGTGACCCGCTGACCTGGGGCCGGTGAGCCCACGTGACCCGGTCACCTGGGGCCGGGGTCTCCACGGGACCTGGTCACCTGGGGCCGGTGACCCCACGTGACCGGGTCACCTGGGGCCGGTGACCCCACGTGACCCGGTCACCTGGGGCCGGTGACCCCACGTGACCTGGTCACCTGGGGCCAGGGTCCCCACGTGACCCGGGGTCCTGGTGCCGGGGTGGTCACCGGAACCTGGGAACCAGGCCGGGTGCGCGACATGACCCGGTGACCTGGGGCCGGGTTAACGATCTGTCCAGGGGACCCGGGCCGGGGACCCGACAGGACCCGGTGGTCCTTCGCTGGTGTCCCGATGCAACCCGGGGACCCGGGCCGGGGACCCGGTATGACTCCGTCTCCCGGGGCCGGGGTGGTCACCTGACACTGGTACCCGGGACAGCGACCCGACATGACCCCGTGACCCGGGGCCTGGGTGCCGACCTGTCCAGGGGACCCGACCCGGGTACCCGACAGGACCCGGTGATCTGCGGCTGGGGTAAAAACCCGTCCCGGGGACCCGGGCTGGGTCCCGACCTGCCTTGGTTACCTGGGGCCGGTGTCCCCACGTGACCCGCTGACCTGGGGCCGGTGTCCCCACGTGACCCGCTGACCTGGGGCCGGTGACCCCACGTGACCCGGTCACCTGGGGCCGGTGTTCCCACGTGACCCGGTCACCTGGGGCCGGTGTCCCCACGTGACCCGGTCACCTGGGGCAGGTGACCCCACGTGACCCGGTCACCTGGGGCCGGTGTCCCCACGTGACCCGGGGTCCTGGTGCCGGGGTGGTCATCGGAACCTGGGAACCAGGCCGGTTACCCGACACGACCCGGTGACCCGGGGCTGTGGTGTCGACGGACTCGTGGACCTGGGTTCGGGGTCCCGACCTGACGCGGTGAACTGGGGCACGTGTCCCCACGTGACCCGGTCACCTGGGGCCGGTGTCCCCATGTGACCCGCTGACCTGGGGCCGGTGACCTCACGTGACCCGGTCACCTAGGGCCGGGGTCTCCACGGGACCCGGGGTCCTGGTGCCGGGGTGGTCACCGGAACCTGGGAACCAGGCCGGGTGCGCGACATGACCCGGTGACTTGGGGCCGGGTTAACGACCTGTCCAGGGGACCCAGGCCGGGGACCCGACAGGACCCGGTGGTCCTTCGCTGGTGTCCCGATGCAACCCGGGGACCCGGGCCCGGGCCCCCACGTGATCCAGTGATCCGGTGCTTTTGTCCCGATGCAACCCGGGGACCCGGGCCGGGGACCCGGTATGACTCCGTCTCCCGGGGCCGGGGTGGTCACCTGACACTGGTACCCGGGACAGCGACCCGACATGACCCCGTGACCCGGGGCCGGGGTGCCGACCTGTCCAGGGGACCCGACCCGGGTACCCGACAGGACCCGGTGATCTGCGGCTGGGGTAAAAACCCGTCCCGGGGACCCGGGCTGGGTCCCGACATGACCCGGTGACCTGGTTCCGGGGTGCCGACGTGACCCGGTGACCTGGGGCTGTGGTGTCGACCGGACTCGGGGACCTGGTCCGGTGTCCCGTCATGACCCGGGGACCTGGGGTCGGGGTGGTCACCAGACCCTTGTACCCAGGCCGTTGACCCGACATGACCCTGTGACCCGGGGCCTGGGTAAAAATCCAACCCAGGGACCCGGGCATGGGACGTGACATGACCCGACCTGGGTCCGGGGTCCCGAACTGACCCGGTGACCTGGGGCCGGTGTCCCCACGTGACCCGGTGACCTGGGGCCGGTGACCCCACGTGACCCGGTCACCTGGGGCCGGTGTCCCCACGTGACCCGGTCACCTGGGGCCGGTGACCCCACGTGACCCGGTCACCTGGGGCCGGTGTCCCCACGTGACCCGGTCACCTGGGGCCGGTGACCCCACGTGACCCGGTCACCTGGGGCCGGTGTCCCCACGTGACCCGCTGACCTGGGGCCGGTGACCCCACGTGACCCGGTCACCTGGGGCCGGTGACCCCACGTGACCGGGTCACCTGGGGCCGGTGACCCCACGTGACCCGGTCACCTGGGGCCGGTGACCCCACGTGACCCGGTCACCTGGGGCCGGTGTCCCCACGTGACCCGGTCACCTGGGGCCGGTGACCCTACGTGACCCAGTCACCTGGGGCCGGTGACCCCACGTGACCCGGTCACCTGGGGCCGGTGTCCCCACGTGACCCGGTCAACTGGGGCCGGTGTCCCCACGTGACCCGGTCACCTGGGGCCGGTGACCCCACGTGACCCGGTCACCTGGGGCCGGTGACCCCACGTGACCCGGTCACCTGGGGCCGGTGACCCCACGTGACCCGGTCACCTGGGTTCGGGGTCCCGACCTGACGCGGTGACCTGGGGCCGGTGACCCCACGTGACCCGGTCACCTGGGGCCGGTGTCCCCACGTGACCCGGTCACCTGGGGCCGGTGACCCCACGTGACCCGGTCACCTGGGGCCGGTGTCCCCACGTGACCCGGTCACCTGGGGCCGGTGACCCCACGTGACCCGGTCACCTGGGGCCGGTGTCCCCACGTGACCCGGTCACCTGGGGCCGGTGTCCCCACGTGACCCGGTCACCTGGGGCCGGTGACCCCACGTGACCCGGTCACCTGGGGCCGGTGACCCCACGTGACCCGGTCACGTGGGGCCGGTGACCCCACGTGACCCGGTCACCTGGGGCCGGTGACCCCACGTGACCCGGTCACCTGGGTTCGGGGTCCCGACCTGACGCGGTGACCTGGGGCCGGTGACCCCACGTGACCCGGTCACCTGGGGCCGGTGTCCCCACGTGACCCGGTCACCTGGGGCCGGTGACCCCACGTGACCCGGTCACCTGGGGCCGGTGTCCCCACGTGACCCGGTCACCTGGGGCCGGTGACCCCACGTGACCCGGTGACCTGGGGCCGGTGTCCCCACGTGACCCGGTCACCTGGGGCCGGTGACCCCACGTGACCCGGTCACCTGGGGCCGGTGACCCCACGTGACCCGGTGACCTGGGGCCGGGGTCCCCACGTGACCCGCTGACCTGGGGCCGGTGACCCCACGTGACCCGGTCACCTGGGGCCGGGGTCCCCACGGGACCCGGGGTCCTGGTGCCGGGGTGGTCATCGGAACCTTGGAACCAGGCCGGTTACCCGACACGACCCGGTGACCCGGGGCTGTGGTGTCGACGGACTCGTGGACCTGGGTTCGGGGTCCCGACCTGACGCGGTGACCTGGGGCCGGTGTCCCCACGTGACCCGCTGACCTGGGGCCGGGGTCCCCACGTGACCCGGGGTCCTGGTGCCGGGGTGGTCACCGGAACCTGGGAACCAGGCCGGGTGCGCGACATGACCCGGTGACCTGGGGCCGGGTTAACGACCTGTCCAGGGGACCCGGGCCGGGGACCCGACAGGACCCGGTGGTCCTTCGCTGGTGTCCCGATGCAACCCGGGGACCCGGGCCGGGGACCCGGTATGACTCCGTCTCCCGGGGCCGGGGTGGTCACCTGACACTGGTACCCGGGACAGCGACCCGACATGACCCCGTGACCCGGGGCCGGGGTGCCGACCTGTCCAGGGGACCCGACCCGGGTACCCGACAGGACCCGGTGATCTGCGGCAGGGGTAAAAACCCGTCCCGGGGACCCAGGCTGGGTCCCGACCTGCCTTGGTTACCTGGGGCCGGTGTCCCCACGTGACCCGCTGACCTGGGGTCGGTGTCCCCACGTGACCCGCTGACCTGGGTCCGGGGTCCCCATGTGACCCGGTGACCTGGGGCCGGTGTCCCCACGTGACCCGGTCACCTGGGGCCGGTGTCCCCACGTGACCCGCTGACCTGGGGCCGGTGACCCCACGTGACCCGCTGACCTGGGGACGGTGACCCCACGTGATCCGGTGACCTGGGGCCGGGGTCCCCACGTGACCCGCTGACCTGGGGACGGTGACCCCACGTGACCCGCTGACCTGGGGCCGGTGTCCCCACGTGACCCGCTGACCTGAGGCCGGTGTCCCCACGTGACCCGGTCACCTGGGGCCGGTGTCCCCACGTGACCCGCTGACCTGGGGCCGTTGACCCAACGTGACCCGGTAACCTGGGGCCGGGGTCCCCACGGGACCCGGGGTCCTGGTGCCGGGGTGGTCATCGGAACATGGGAACCAGGCTGGGTACCCGACACGACCCGGTGACCCGGGGCTGTGGTGTCGACGGACTCGTGGACCTGGGTTCGGGGTCCCGACCTGACGCGGTGACCTGGGGCCGGTGTCCCCACGTGACCCGCTGACCTGGGGCCGGTGTCCCCACGTGACCCGCTGACCTGGGGCCCGTGACCCCACGTGACCCGGTCACCTGGGGCCGGGGTCTCCACGAGACCCGGGGTCCTGGTGCCGGGGTGGTCACCTGAACGTGGGAACCAGGCCGGGTGCGCGACATGACCCGGTGACTTGGGGCCGGGTTAACGACCTGTCCAGGGGACCCAGGCCGGGGACCCGACAGGACCCGGTGGTCCTTCGCTGGTGTCCCGATGCAACCCGGGGACCCGGGCCCGGGCCCCCACGTGATCCAGTGATCCGGTGCTTTTGTCCCGATGCAACCCGGGGACCCGGGCCGGGGACCCGGTATGACTCCGTCTCCCGGGGTCGGGGTGGTCACCTGACACTGGTACCCGGGACAGCGACCCGACATGACCCCGTGACCCGGGGCCGGGGTGCCGACCTGTCCAGGGGACCCGACCCGGGTACCCGACAGGACCCGGTGATCTGCGGCTGGGGTAAAAACCCGTCCCGGGGACCCGGGCTGGGTCCCGACATGACCCGGTGACCTGGTTCCGTGGTGCCGACGTGACCCGGTGACCTGGGGCTGTGGTGTCGACCGGACTCGGGGACCTGGTCCGGTGTCCCGTCATGACCCGGGGACCTGGGGTCGGGGTGGTCACCAGACCCTTGTACCCAGGCCGTTGACCCGACATGACCCTGTGACCCGGGGCCTGGGTAAAAATCCAACCCAGGGACCCGGGCATGGGACGTGACATGACCCGACCTGGGTCCGGGGTCCCGAACTGACCCGGTGACCTGGGGCCGGTGTCCCCACGTGACCCGGTGACCTGGGGCCGGTGACCCCACGTGACCCGGTCACCTGGGGCCGGTGTCCCCACGTGACCCGGTCACCTGGGGCCGGTGACCCCACGTGACCCGGTGACCTGGGGCCGGTGTCCCCACGTGACCCGGTCACCTGGGGCCGGTGACCCCACGTGACCCGGTCACCTGGGGCCGGTGTCCCCACGTGACCCGCTGACCTGGGGCCGGTGACCCCACGTGACCCGGTCACCTGGGGCCGGTGACCCCACGTGACCCGGTCACCTGGGGCCGGTGACCCCACGTGACCGGGTCACCTGGGGCCGGTGACCCCACGTGACCCGGTCACCTGGGGCCGGTGACCCCACGTGACCCGGTCACCTGGGGCCGGTGTCCCCACGTGACCCGGTCACCTGGGGCCGGTGACCCTACGTGACCCAGTCACCTGGGGCCGGTGACCCCACGTGACCCGGTCACCTGGGGCCGGTGTCCCCACGTGACCCGGTCAACTGGGGCCGGTGTCCCCACGTGACCCGGTCACCTGGGGCCGGTGACCCCACGTGACCCGGTCACCTGGGGCCGGTGACCCCACGTGACCCGGTCACCTGGGGCCGGTGACCCCACGTGACCCGGTCACCTGGGGCCGGTGACCCCACGTGACCCGGTCACCTGGGTTCGGGGTCCCGACCTGACGCGGTGACCTGGGGCCGGTGACCCCACGTGACCCGGTCACCTGGGGCCGGTGTCCCCACGTGACCCGGTCACCTGGGGCCGGTGACCCCACGTGACCCGGTCACCTGGGGCCGGTGTCCCCACGTGACCCGGTCACCTGGGGCCGGTGACCCCACGTGACCCGGTCACCTGGGGCCGGTGTCCCCACGTGACCCGGTCACCTGGGGCCGGTGTCCCCACGTGACCCGGTCACCTGGGGCCGGTGACCCCACGTGACCCGGTCACCTGGGGCCGGTGACCCCACGTGACCCGGTCACCTGGGGCCGGTGACCCCACGTGACCCGGTCACCTGGGTTCGGGGTCCCGACCTGACGCGGTGACCTGGGGCCGGTGACCCCACGTGACCCGGTCACCTGGGGCCGGTGACCCCACGTGACCCGGTCACCTGGGGCCGGTGACCCCACGTGACCCGGTCACCTGGGGCCGGTGTCCCCACGTGACCCGGTCACCTGGGGCCGGTGACCCCACGTGACCCGGTGACCTGGGGCCGGTGTCCCCACGTGACCCGGTCACCTGGGGCCGGTGACCCCACGTGACCCGGTCACCTGGGGCCGGTGACCCCACGTGACCCGGTGACCTGGGGCCGGGGTCCCCACGTGACCCGCTGACCTGGGGCCGGTGACCCCACGTGACCCGGTCACCTGGGGCCGGGGTCCCCACGGGACCCGGGGTCCTGGTACCGGGGTGGTCATCGGAACCTTGGAACCAGGCCGGTTACCCGACACGACCCGGTGACCCGGGGCTGTGGTGTCGACGGACTCGTGGACCTGGGTTCGGGGTCCCGACCTGACGCGGTGACCTGGGGCCGGTGTCCCCACGTGACCCGCTGACCTGGGGCCGGGGTCCCCACGTGACCCGGGGTCCTGGTGCCGGGGTGGTCACCGGAACCTGGGAACCAGGCCGGGTGCGCGACATGACCCGGTGACCTGGGGCCGGGTTAACGACCTGTCCAGGGGACCCGGGCCGGGGACCCGACAGGACCCGGTGGTCCTTCGCTGGTGTCCCGATGCAACCCGGGGACCCGGGCCGGGGACCCGGTATGACTCCGTCTCCCGGGGCCGGGGTGGTCACCTGACACTGGTACCCGGGACAGCGACCCGACATGACCCCGTGACCCGGGGCCGGGGTGCCGACCTGTCCAGGGGACCCGACCCGGGTACCCGACAGGACCCGGTGATCTGCGGCAGGGGTAAAAACCCGTCCCGGGGACCCAGGCTGGGTCCCGACCTGCCTTGGTTACCTGGGGCCGGTGTCCCCACGTGACCCGCTGACCTGGGGTCGGTGTCCCCACGTGACCCGCTGACCTGGGTCCGGGGTCCCCATGTGACCCGGTGACCTGGGGCCGGTGTCCCCACGTGACCCGGTCACCTGGGGCCGGTGTCCCCACGTGACCCGCTGACCTGGGGCCGGTGACCCCACGTGACCCGCTGACCTGGGGACGGTGACCCCACGTGATCCGGTGACCTGGGGCCGGGGTCCCCACGTGACCCGCTGACCTGGGGACGGTGACCCCACGTGACCCGCTGACCTGGGGCCGGTGTCCCCACGTGACCCGCTGACCTGAGGCCGGTGTCCCCACGTGACCCGGTCACCTGGGGCCGGTGTCCCCACGTGACCCGCTGACCTGGGGCCGTTGACCCAACGTGACCCGGTAACCTGGGGCCGGGGTCCCCACGGGACCCGGGGTCCTGGTGCCGGGGTGGTCATCGGAACATGGGAACCAGGCTGGGTACCCGACACGACCCGGTGACCCGGGGCTGTGGTGTCGACGGACTCGTGGACCTGGGTTCGGGGTCCCGACCTGACGCGGTGACCTGGGGCCGGTGTCCCCACGTGACCCGCTGACCTGGGGCCGGTGTCCCCACGTGACCCGCTGACCTGGGGCCCGTGACCCCACGTGACCCGGTCACCTGGGGCCGGGGTCTCCACGAGACCCGGGGTCCTGGTGCCGGGGTGGTCACCTGAACGTGGGAACCAGGCCCGGTGCGCGACATGACCCGGTGACTTGGGGCCGGGTTAACGACCTGTCCAGGGGACCCAGGCCGGGGACCCGACAGGACCCGGTGGTCCTTCGCTGGTGTCCCGATGCAACCCGGGGACCCGGGCCCGGGCCCCCACGTGATCCAGTGATCCGGTGCTTTTGTCCCGATGCAACCCGGGGACCCGGGCCGGGGACCCGGTATGACTCCGTCTCCCGGGGTCGGGGTGGTCACCTGACACTGGTACCCGGGACAGCGACCCGACATGACCCCGTGACCCGGGGCCGGGGTGCCGACCTGTCCAGGGGACCCGACCCGGGTACCCGACAGGACCCGGTGATCTGCGGCTGGGGTAAAAACCCGTCCCGGGGACCCGGGCTGGGTCCCGACATGACCCGGTGACCTGGTTCCGGGGTGCCGACGTGACCCGGTGACCTGGGGCTGTGGTGTCGACCGGACTCGGGGACCTGGTCCGCTGTCCCGTCATGACCCGGGGACCTGGGGTCGGGGTGGTCACCAGACCCTTGTACCCAGGCCGTTGACCCGACATGACCCTGTGACCCGGGGCCTGGGTAAAAATCCAACCCAGGGACCCGGGCATGGGACGTGACATGACCCGACCTGGGTCCGGGGTCCCGAACTGACGCGGTGACCTGGGGCCGGTGTCCCCACGTGACCCGGTCACCTGGGGCCGGTGTCCCCACGTGACCCGGTCACCTGGGGCCGGTGATCCCACGTGACCCGGTCACCTGGGGCCGGTGTCCCCACGTGACCCGGTCACCTGGGGCCGGTGACCCCACGTGACCCGGTCACCTGGGGCCGGTGTCCCCACGTGACCCGCTGACCTGGGGCCGGTGACCCCACGTGACCCGGTCACCTGGGGCCGGTGACCCCACGTGACCCGGTCACCTGGGGCCGGTGACCCCACGTGACCGGGTCACCTGGGGCCGGTGACCCCACGTGACCCGGTCACCTGGGGCCGGTGACCCCACGTGACCCGGTCACCTGGGGCCGGTGTCCCCACGTGACCCGGTCACCTGGGGCCGGTGACCCCACGTGACCCGGTCACCTGGGGCCGGTGACCCCACGTGACCCGGTCACCTGGGGCCGGTGTCCCCACGTGACCCGGTCAACTGGGGCCGGTGTCCCCACGTGACCCGGTCACCTGGGGCCGGTGACCCCACGTGACCCGGTCACCTGGGGCCGGTGACCCCACGTGACCCGGTCACCTGGGGCCGGTGACCCCACGTGACCCGGTCACCTGGGGCCGGTGACCCCACGTGACCCGGTCACCTGGGTTCGGGGTCCCGACCTGACGCGGTGACCTGGGGCCGGTGACCCCACGTGACCCGGTCACCTGGGGCCGGTGTCCCCACGTGACCCGGTCACCTGGGGCCGGTGACCCCACGTGACCCGGTCACCTGGGGCCGGTGTCCCCACGTGACCCGGTCACCTGGGGCTGGTGACCCCACGTGACCGGGTCACCTGGGGCCGGTGACCCCACGTGACCCGGTCACCTGGGGCCTGTGACCCCACGTAACCCGGTCACCTGGGGCCGGTGTCCCCACGTGACCCGGTCACCTGGGGCCGGTGACCCCACCTGACCCGGTCACCTGGGGCCGGTGACCCCACGTGACCCGGTCACCTGGGGCCGGTGTCCCCACGTGACCCGGTCAACTGGGGCCGGTGTCCCCACGTGACCCGGTCACCTGGGGCCGGTGACCCCACGTGACCCGGTCACCTGGGGCCGGTGACCCCACGTGACCCGTTCACCTGGGGCCGGTGACCCCACGTGACCCGGTCACCTGGGGCCGGTGACCCCACGTGACCCGGTCACCTGGGTTCGGGGTCCCGACCTGACGCGGTGACCTGGGGCCGGTGACCCCACGTGACCCGGTCACCTGGGGCCGGTGTCCCCACGTGACCCGGTCACCTGGGGCCGGTGACCCCACGTGACCCGGTCACCTGGGGCCGGTGTCCCCACGTGACCCGGTCACCTGGGGCTGGTGACCCCACGTGACCCGGTCACCTGGGGCCGGTGTCCCCACGTGACCCGGTCACCTGGGGCCGGTGACCCCACGTGACCCGGTCACCTGGGGCCGGTGACCCCACGTGACCCGGTGACCTGGGGCCGGGGTCCCCACGTGACCCGCTGACCTGGGGCCGGTGACCCCACGTGACCCGGTCACCTGGGGCCGGGGTCCCCACGGGACCCGGGGTCCTGGTGCCGGGGTGGTCATCGGAACCTGGGAACCAGGCCGGTTACCCGACACGACCCGGTGACCCGGGGCTGTGGTGTCGACGGACTCGTGGACCTGTGTTCGGGGTCCCGACCTGACGCGGTGACCTGGGGCCGGTGACCCCACGTGACCCGGTCACCTGGGGCCTGTGACCCCACGTGACCCGGTCACCTGGGGCCGGTGTCCCCACGTGACCCGGTCACCTGGGGCCGGTGACCCCACCTGACCCGGTCACCTGGGGCCGGTGACCCCACGTGACCCGGTCACCTGGGGCCGGTGTCCCCACGTGACCCGGTCAACTGGGGCCGGTGTCCCCACGTGACCCGGTCACCTGGGGCCGGTGACCCCACGTGACCCGGTCACCTGGGGCCGGTGACCCCACGTGACCCGGTCACCTGGGGCCGGTGACCCCACGTGACCCGGTCACCTGGGGCCGGTGACCCCACGTGACCCGGTCACCTGGGTTCGGGGTCCCGACCTGACGCGGTGACCTGGGGCCGGTGACCCCACGTGACCCGGTCACCTGGGGCCGGTGTCCCCACGTGACCCGGTCACCTGGGGCCGGTGACCCCACGTGACCCGGTCACCTGGGGCCGGTGTCCCCACGTGACCCGGTCACCTGGGGCTGGTGACCCCACGTGACCCGGTCACCTGGGGCCGGTGTCCCCACGTGACCCGGTCACCTGGGGCCGGTGACCCCACGTGACCCGGTCACCTGGGGCCGGTGACCCCACGTGACCCGGTGACCTGGGGCCGGGGTCCCCACGTGACCCGCTGACCTGGGGCCGGTGACCCCACGTGACCCGGTCACCTGGGGCCGGGGTCCCCACGGGACCCGGGGTCCTGGTGCCGGGGTGGTCATCGGAACCTGGGAACCAGGCCGGTTACCCGACACGACCCGGTGACCCGGGGCTGTGGTGTCGACGGACTCGTGGACCTGTGTTCGGGGTCCCGACCTGACGCGGTGACCTGGGGCCGGTGTCCCCACGTGACCCGCTGACCTGGGTCCGGGGTCCCCACGTGACCCGGGGTCCTGGTGCCGGGGTGGTCACCGGAACCTGGGAACCAGGCCGGGTGCGCGTCATGACCCGGTGACCTGGGGCCGGGTTAACGACCTGTCCAGGGGACCCGGGCCGGGGACCCGACAGGACCCGGTGGTCCTTCGCTGGTGTCCCGATGCAACCCGGGGACCCGGGCCGGGGACCCGGTATGACTCCGTCTCCCGGGGCCGGGGTGGTCACCTGACACTGGTACCCGGGACAGCGACCCGACATGACCCCGTGACCCAGGGCCGGGGTGCCGACCTGTCCAGGGGACCCGACCCGGGTACCCGACAGGACCCGGTGATCTGCGGCTGGGGTAAAAACCCGTCCCGGGGACCCGGGCTGGGTCCCGACATGACCCGGTGACCTGGTTCCGGGGTGCCGACGTGACCCGGTGACCTGGGGCTGTGGTGTCGACCGGACTCGGGGACCTGGTCCGGTGTCCCGTCATGACCCGGGGACCTGGGGTCGGGGTGGTCACCAGACCCTTGTACCCAGGCCGTTGACCCGACATGACCCTGTGACCCGGGGCCTGGGTAAAAATCCAACCCAGGGACCCGGGCATGGGACGTGACATGACCCGACCTGGGTCCGGGGTCCCGAACTGACCCGGTGACCTGGGTCCGGGGACTCGGTATGACCCGGTTACCTGGGGCCGGTGTCCCCACGTGACCCGCTGACCTGGGTCCGGGGTCCCCACGTGACCCGCTGACCTGGGGCCGGTGTCCCCACGTGACCCGCTGACCTGAGGCCGGTGTCCCCACGTGACCCGGTCACCTGGGGCCGGTGTCCCCACGTGACCCGCTGACCTGGGGCCGGGGTCCCCACGTGACCCGGTGACCTGGGGCCGGTGTCCCCACGTGACCCGCTGACCTGGGGCCGGTGACCCCACGTGACCCGGTCACCTGGGGCCGGTGTCCCCACGTGACCCGGGGTCCTGGTGCCGGGGAGGTCATCGGAACCTGGGAACCAGGCTGGGTACCACACATGACCAGGTGACCTGGGTCCGGGGTCCCCACGTGACCCGCTGACCTGGGGCCGGTGACCCCACGTGATCCGGTGACCTGGGGCCTGGGTCCCCACGTGACCCGCTGACCTGGGGACGGTGACCCCACGTGACCCGGTCACCTGGGGCCGGTGTCCCCACGTGACCCGGAGTCCTGGTGCCGGGGTGGTCATCGGAACCTGGGAACCAGGCCGCTTACCCGACACGACCCGGTGACCCGGGGCTGTGGTGTCGACGGACTCGTGGACCTGGGTTCGGGGTCCCGACCTGACGCGGTCACCTGGGGCCGGTGTCCCCACGTGACCCGCTGACCTGGGGCCGGTGTCCCCACGTGACCCGCTGACCTGGGGCCGGTGACCCCACGTGACCCGCTGACCTGGGTCCGGGGTCCCCACGGGACCCTGGGTCCTGGTGCCGGGGTGGTCACCGGAACGTGGGAACCAGGCCGGGTGCGCGACATGACCCGGTGACCTGGGGCCGGGTTAACGACCTGTCCAGGGGACCCGGGCCGGGGACCCGACAGGACCCGGTGGTCCTTCGCTGGTGTCCCGATGCAACCCGGGGACCCGGGCCCGGGCCCCCACGTGATCCAGTGATCCGGTGCTTTTGTCCCGATGCAACCCGGGGACCCGGGCCGGGGACCCGGTATGACTCCGTCTCCCGGGGCCGGGGTGGTCACCTGACACTGGTACCCGGGACAGCGACCCGACATGACCCCGTGACCCGGGGCCGGGGTGCCGACCTGTCCAGGGGACCCGACCCGGGTACCCGACAGGACCCGGTGATCTGCGGCTGGGGTAAAAACCCGTCCCGGGGACCCGGGCTGGGTCCCGACATGACCCGGTGACCTGGGGCTGTGGTGTCGACCGGACTCGGGGACCTGGTCCGGTGTCCCGTCATGACCCGGGGACCTGGGGTCGGGGTGGTCACCAGACCCTTGTACCCAGGCCGTTGACCCGACATGACCCTGTGACCCGGGGCCTGGGTAAAAATCCAACCCGGGGACCCGGGCATGGGACGTGACATGACCCGACCTGGGTCCGGGGTCCCGAACTGACCCGGTGACCTGGGTCCGGGGACTCGGTATGACCCGGTTACCTGGGGCCGGTGTCCCCACGTGACCCGCTGACCTGGGTCCGGGGTCCCCACGTGACCCGCTGACCTGGGGCCGGTGTCCCCACGTGACCCGCTGACCTGAGGCCGGTGTCCCCACGTGACCCGGTCACCTGGGGCCGGTGTCCCCACGTGACCCGCTGACCTGGGGCCGGGGTCCCCACATGACCAGGTGACCTGGGTCCGGTGTCCCCACGTGACCCGGTCACCTGGGGCCGGTGTCCCCACGTGACCCGGGGTCCTGGTGCCGGGGAGGTCATCGGAACCTGGGAACCAGGCTGGGTACCACACATGACCAGGTGACCTGGGTCCGGGGTCCCCACGTGACCCGCTGACCTGGGGACGGTGACCCCACGTGACCCGGTGACCTGGGGCCGGTGTCCCCACGTGACCCGGAGTCCTGGTGCCGGGGTGGTCATCGGAACCTGGGAACCAGGCCGCTTACCCGACACGACCCGGTGACCCGGGGCTGTGGTGTCGACGGACTCGTGGACCTGGGTTCGGGGTCCCGACCTGACGCGGTGACCTGGGGCCGGTGTCCCCACGTGACCCGCTGACCTGGGGCCGGTGACCCCACGTGACCCGCTGACCTGGGGCCCGTGACCCCGCGTGACCCGGTCACCTGGGGCCGGGGTCCCCACGGGACCCGGGGTCCTGGTGCCGGGGTGGTCACCGGAACCTGGGAACCAGGCCGGGTGCGCGACATGACCCGGTGACCTGGGGCCGGGTTAACGACCTGTCCAGGGGACCCGGGCCGGGGACCCGACAGGACCCGGTGGTCCTTCGCTGGTGTCCCGATGCAACCCGGGGACCCGGGCCCGGGCCCCCACGTGATCCAGTGATCCGGTGCTTTTGTCCCGATGCAACCCGGGGACCCGGGCCGGGGACCCGGTATGACTCCGTCTCCCGGGGCCGGGGTGGTCACCTGACACTGGTACCCGGGACAGCGACCCGACATGACCCCGTGACCCGGGGCCGGGGTGCCGACCTGTCCAGGGGACCCGACCCGGGTACCCGACAGGACCCGGTGATCTGCGGCTGGGGTAAAAACCCGTCCCGGGGACCCGGGCTGGGTCCCGACCTGCCTTGGTTACCTGGGGCCGGTGTCCCCACGTGACCCGCTGACCTGGGGCCGGTGTCCCCACGTGACCCGCTGACCTGGGTCCGGGGTCCCCATGTGACCCGGTGACCTGGGGCCGGTGTCCCCACGTGACCCGGTCACCTGGGGCCGGTGTCCCCACGTGACCCGCTGACCTGGGGCCGGGGTCCCCACGTGACCCGGTGACCTGGTTCCGGGGTGCCGACCTGACCCGGTGACCTGGGGCTGTGGTGTCGACCGGACTCGGGGACCTGGTCCGGTGTCCCGTCATGACCCGGGGACCTGGGGTCGGGGTGGTCACCAGACCCTTGTACCCAGGCCGTTGACCCGACATGACCCTGTGACCCGGGGCCTGGGTAAAAATCCAACCCGGGGACCCGGGCATGGGACGTGACATGACCCGACCTGGGTCCGGGGTCCCGAACTGACCCGGTGACCTGGGTCCGGGGACTCGGTATGACCCGGTTACCTGGGGCCGGTGTCCCCACGTGACCCGCTGACCTGGGTCCGGGGTCCCCACGTGACCCGCTGACCTGAGGCCGGTGTCCCCACGTGACCCGGTCACCTGGGGCCGGTGTCCCCACGTGACCCGCTGACCTGGGTCCGGTGTCCCCACGTGACCCGGTGACCTGGGGCCGGGGTGGTCATCGGAACCTGGGAACCAGGCTGGGTACCACACATGACCAGGTGACCTGGGTCCGGGGTCCCCACGTGACCCTCTGACCTGGGGCCGGTGACCCCACGTGACCCGGTGACCTGGGGCCGGGGTCCCCACGTGACCCGCTGACCTGGGGCCGGTGACCCCACGTGACCTGGTCACCTGGGGCCGGGGTCCCCACGGGAGCCGGGGTCCTGGTGCCGGGGTGGTCATCGGAACATGGGAACCAGGCTGGGTACCACACATGACCTGGTGACCTGGGTCCGGGGTCCCCACGTGACCCTCTGACCTGGGGCCGGTGTCCCCACGTGACCCGGTCACCTGGGGCCGGTGTCCCCACGTGACCCGGGGTCCTGGGTCCGGGGTCCCCACGTGACCCGGTGACCCGGGGCCGGTGTCCCCACGTGACCCGCTGACCTGGGGCCGGTGACCCCACGTGACCCGGTCACCTGGGGCCGGTGTCCCCACGTGACCCGGTCACCTGGGGCCGGTGACCCCACGTGACCCGGTCACCTGGGGCCGGTGACCCCACGTGACCCGGTCACCTGGGGCCGGGGTCCCCACGGGACCCGGGGTCCTGGTGCCGGGGTGGTCATCGGAACCTGGGAACCAGGCCGGTTACCCGACACGACCCGGTGACCCGGGGCTGTGGTGTCGACGGACTCGTGGACCTGTGTTCGGGGTCCCGACCTGACGCGGTGACCTGGGGCCGGTGTCCCCACGTGACCCGCTGACCTGGGTCCGGGGTCCCCACGTGACCCGGGGTCCTGGTGCCGGGGTGGTCACCGGAACCTGGGAACCAGGCCGGGTGCGCGACATGACCCGGTGACCTGGGGCCGGGTTAACGACCTGTCCAGGGGACCCGGGCCGGGGACCCGACAGGACCCGGTGGTCCTTCGCTGGTGTCCCGATGCAACCCGGGGACCCGGGCCGGGGACCCGGTATGACTCCGTCTCCCGGGGCCGGGGTGGTCACCTGACACTGGTACCCGGGACAGCGACCCGACATGACCCCGTGACCCGGGGCCGGGGTGCCGACCTGTCCAGGGGACCCGACCCGGGTACCCGACAGGACCCGGTGATCTGCGGCTGGGGTAAAAACCCGTCCCGGGGACCCGGGCTGGGTCCCGACATGACCCGGTGACCTGGTTCCGGGGTGCCGACGTGACCCGGTGACCTGGGGCTGTGGTGTCGACCGGACTCGGGGACCTGGTCCGGTGTCCCGTCATGACCCGGGGACCTGGGGTCGGGGTGGTCACCAGACCCTTGTACCCAGGCCGTTGACCCGACATGACCCTGTGACCCGGGGCCTGGGTAAAAATCCAACCCAGGGACCCGGGCATGGGACGTGACATGACCCGACCTGGGTCCGGGGTCCCGAACTGACCCGGTGACCTGGGTCCGGGGACTCGGTATGACCCGGTTACCTGGGGCCGGTGTCCCCACGTGACCCGCTGACCTGGGTCCGGGGTCCCCACGTGACCCGCTGACCTGGGGCCGGTGTCCCCACGTGACCCTCTGACCTGAGGCCGGTGTCCCCACGTGACCCGGTCACCTGGGGCCGGTGTCCCCACGTGACCCGCTGACCTGGGGCCGGGGTCCCCACGTGACCCGCTGACCTGGGGCCGGTGTCCCCACGTGACCCGCTGACCTGGGGCCGGTGACCCCACGTGACCCGGTCACCTGGGGCCGGTGTCCCCACGTGACCCGGGGTCCTGGTGCCGGGGAGGTCATCGGAACCTGGGAACCAGGCTGGGTACCACACATGACCAGGTGACCTGGGTCCGGGGTCCCCACGTGACCCGCTGACCTGGGGCCGGTGACCCCACGTGATCCGGTGACCTGGGGCCGGGGTCCCCACGTGACCCGCTGACCTGGGGACGGTGACCCCACGTGACCCGGTCACCTGGGGCCGGTGTCCCCACGTGACCCGGAGTCCTGGTGCCGGGGTGGTCATCGGAACCTGGGAACCAGGCCGCTTACCCGACACGACCCGGTGACCCGGGGCTGTGGTGTCGACGGACTCGTGGACCTGGGTTCGGGGTCCCGACCTGACGCGGTCACCTGGGGCCGGTGTCCCCACGTGACCCGCTGACCTGGGGCCGGTGTCCCCACGTGACCCGCTGACCTGGGGCCGGTGACCCCACGTGACCCGCTGACCTGGGTCCGGGGTCCCCACGGGACCCTGGGTCCTGGTGCCGGGGTGGTCACCGGAACGTGGGAACCAGGCCGGGTGCGCGACATGACCCGGTGACCTGGGGCCGGGTTAACGACCTGTCCAGGGGACCCGGGCCGGGGACCCGACAGGACCCGGTGGTCCTTCGCTGGTGTCCCGATGCAACCCGGGGACCCGGGCCCGGGCCCCCACGTGATCCAGTGATCCGGTGCTTTTGTCCCGATGCAACCCGGGGACCCGGGCCGGGGACCCGGTATGACTCCGTCTCCCGGGGCCGGGGTGGTCACCTGACACTGGTACCCGGGACAGCGACCCGACATGACCCCGTGACCCGGGGCCGGGGTGCCGACCTGTCCAGGGGACCCGACCCGGGTACCCGACAGGACCCGGTGATCTGCGGCTGGGGTAAAAACCCGTCCCGGGGACCCGGGCTGGGTCCCGACATGACCCGGTGACCTGGGGCTGTGGTGTCGACCGGACTCGGGGACCTGGTCCGGTGTCCCGTCATGACCCGGGGACCTGGGGTCGGGGTGGTCACCAGACCCTTGTACCCAGGCCGTTGACCCGACATGACCCTGTGACCCGGGGCCTGGGTAAAAATCCAACCCGGGGACCCGGGCATGGGACGTGACATGACCCGACCTGGGTCCGGGGTCCCGAACTGACCCGGTGACCTGGGTCCGGGGACTCGGTATGACCCGGTTACCTGGGGCCGGTGTCCCCACGTGACCCGCTGACCTGGGTCCGGGGTCCCCACGTGACCCGCTGACCTGGGGCCGGTGTCCCCACGTGACCCGCTGACCTGAGGCCGGTGTCCCCACGTGACCCGGTCACCTGGGGCCGGTGTCCCCACGTGACCCGCTGACCTGGGGCCGGGGTCCCCACGTGACCCGGTGACCTGGGGCCGGGGTGGTCATCGGAACCTGGGAACCAGGCTGGGTACCACACATGACCAGGTGACCTGGGTCCGGGGTCCCCACGTGACCCTCTGACCTGGGGCCGGTGACCCCACGTGACCCGCTGACCTGGGGCCGGGGTCCCCACGTGACCCGCTGACCTGGGGCCGGTGACCCCACGTGACCTGGTCACCTGGGGCCGGGGTCCCCACGGGACCCGGGGTCCTGGTGCCGGGGTGGTCATCGGAACATGGGAACCAGGCTGGGTACCACACATGACCTGGTGACCTGGGTCCGGGGTCCCCACGTGACCCTCTGACCTGGGGCCGGTGTCCCCACGTGACCCGGTCACCTGGGGCCGGTGTCCCCACGTGACCCGGGGTCCTGGGTCCGGGGTCCCCACGTGACCCGGTGACCCGGGGCCGGTGTCCCCACGTGACCCGCTGACCTGGGGCCGGTGACCCCACGTGACCCGGTCACCTGGGGCCGGTGTCCCCACGTGACCCGGGGTCCTGGTGCCGGGGAGGTCATCGGAACCTGGGAACCAGGCTGGGTATCACACATGACCAGGTGACCTGGGTCCGGGGTCCCCACGTGACCCTCTGACCTGGGGCCGGTGACCCCACGTGACCCGCTGACCTGGGGCCGGTGACCCCGCGTGACCCGGTCACCTGGGGCCGGGGTCCCCACGGGACCCGGGGTCCTGGTGCCGGGGTGGTCACCGGAACGTGGGAACCAGGCCGGGTGCGCGACATGACCCGGTGACCTGGGGCCGGGTTAACGACCTGTCCAGGGGACCCGGGCCGGGGACCCGACAGGACCCGGTGGTCCTTCGCTGGTGTCCCGATGCAACCCGGGGACCCGGGCCCGGGCCCCCACGTGATCCAGTGATCCGGTGCTTTTGTCCCGATGCAACCCGGGGACCCGGGCCGGGGACCCGGTATGACTCCGTCTCCCGGGGCCGGGGTGGTCACCTGAACTGGTACCCGGGACAGCGACCCGACATGACCCCGTGACCCGGGGCCGGGGTGCCGACCTGTCCAGGGGACCCGACCCGGGTACCCGACAGGACCCGGTGATCTGCGGCTGGGGTAAAAACCCGTCCCGGGGACCCGGGCTGGGTCCCGACCTGCCTTGGTTACCTGGGACCGGTGTCCCCACGTGACCCGGTCACCTGGGGCCGGTGACCCCACGTGACCCGGTCACCTGGGGCCGGTGTCCCCACGTGACCTGCTGACCTGGGGCCGGTGACCCCACGTGACCCGGTCACCTGGGGCCGGTGACCCCACGTGACCCGGTCACCTGGGGCCGGTGACCCCACGTGACCCGGTCACCTGGGGCCGGTGTCCCCACGTGACCCGGTCACCTGGGGCCGGTGACCCCACGTGACCCGGTCACCTGGGGCCGGTGACCCCACGTGACCCGGTCACCTGGGGCCGGTGTCCCCACGTGACCCGGTCACCTGGGGCCGGTGACCCCACGTGACCCGGTCACCTGGGGCCGGTGACCCCACGTGACCCGGTCACCTGGGGCCGGTGACCCCACGTGACCCGGTCACCTGGGGCCGGTGTCCCCACGTGACCCGGTCACCTGGGGCCGGGGTGGTCATCGGAACCTTGGAACCAGGCCGGTTACCCGACACGACCCGGTGACCCGGGGCTGTGGTGTCGACGGACTCGTGGACCTGTGTTCGGGGTCCCGACCTGACGCGGTGACCTGGGGCCGGTGTCCCCACGTGACCCGCTGACCTGGGGACGGTGTCCCCACGTGACCCGGGGTCCTGGTGCCGGGGTGGTCACCGGAACCTGGGAACCAGGCCGGGTGCGCGACATGACCCGGTGACCTGGGGCCGGGTTAACGACCTGTCCAGGGGACCCGGGCCGGGGACCCGACAGGACCCGGTGGTCCTTCGCTGGTGTCCCGATGCAACCCGGGGACCCGGGCCGGGGACCCGGTATGACTCCGTCTCCCGGGGCCGGGGTGGTCACCTGACACTGGTACCGGGGACAGCGACCCGACATGACCCCGTGACCCGGGGCCGGGGTGCCGACCTGTCCAGGGGACCCGACCCGGGTACCCGACAGGACCCGGTGATCTGCGGCTGGGGTAAAAACCCGTCCCGGGGACCCGGGCTGGGTCCCGACCTGCCTTGGTTACCTGGGGCCGGTGTCCCCACGTGACCCGCTGACCTGGGGCCGGTGTCCCCACGTGACCCGCTGACCTGGGTCCGGGGTCCCCATGTGACCCGGTGACCTGGGGCCGGTGTCCCCACGTGACCCGGTCACCTGGGGCCGGTGTCCCCACGTGACCCGAGGACCTGGGGCCGGGGTCCCCACGTGACCCGGTGACCTGGTTCCGGGGGTGCCGACCTGACCCGGTGACCTGGGGCTGTGGTGTCGACCGGACTCGGGGACCTGGTCCGGTGTCCCGTCATGACCCGGGGACCTGGGGTCGGGGTGGTCACCAGACCCTTGTACCCAGGCCGTTGACCCGACATGACCCTGTGACCCGGGGCCTGGGTAAAAATCCAACCCGGGGACCCGGGCATGGGACGTGACATGACCCGACCTGGGTCCGGGGTCCCGAACTGACCCGGTGACCTGGGTCCGGGGACTCGGTATGACCCGCTGACCTGGGTCCGGGGTCCCCACGTGACCCGCTGACCTGGGGCCGGTGTCCCCACGTGACCCGCTGACCTGAGGCCGGTGTCCCCACGTGACCCGGTCACCTGGGGCCGGTGTCCCCACGTGACCCGCTGACCTGGGGCCGGGGTCCCCACATGACCAGGTGACCTGGGTCCGGTGTCCCCACGTGACCCGGTCACCTGGGGCCGGTGTCCCCACGTGACCCGGGGTCCTGGTGCCGGGGAGGTCATCGGAACCTGGGAACCAGGCTGGGTACCACACATGACCAGGTGACCTGGGTCCGGGGTCCCCACGTGACCCGCTGACCTGGGGACGGTGACCCCACGTGACCCGGTGACCTGGGGCCGGTGTCCCCACGTGACCCGGAGTCCTGGTGCCGGGGTGGTCATCGGAACCTGGGAACCAGGCCGCTTACCCGACACGACCCGGTGACCCGGGGCTGTGGTGTCGACGGACTCGTGGACCTGGGTTCGGGGTCCCGACCTGACGCGGTGACCTGGGGCCGGTGTCCCCACGTGACCCGCTGACCTGGGGCCGGTGACCCCACGTGACCCGCTGACCTGGGGCCCGTGACCCCGCGTGACCCGGTCACCTGGGGCCGGGGTCCCCACGGGACCCGGGGTCCTGGTGCCGGGGTGGTCACCGGAACCTGGGAACCAGGCCGGGTGCGCGACATGACCCGGTGACCTGGGGCCGGGTTAACGACCTGTCCAGGGGACCCGGGCCGGGGACCCGACAGGACCCGGTGGTCCTTCGCTGGTGTCCCGATGCAACCCGGGGACCCGGGCCCGGGCCCCCACGTGATCCAGTGATCCGGTGCTTTTGTCCCGATGCAACCCGGGGACCCGGGCCGGGGACCCGGTATGACTCCGTCTCCCGGGGCCAGGGTGGTCACCTGACACTGGTACCCGGGACAGCGACCCGACATGACCCCGTGACCCGGGGCCGGGGTGCCGACCTGTCCAGGGGACCCGACCCGGGTACCCGACAGGACCCGGTGATCTGCGGCTGGGGTAAAAACCCGTCCCGGGGACCCGGGCTGGGTCCCGACATGACCCGGTGACCTGGTTCCGGGGTGCCGACGTGACCCGCTGACCTGGGGCCGGTGACCCCACGTGACCTGGTCACCTGGGGCCGGTGTCCCCACGTGACCCGGGGTCCTGGTGCCGGGGTGGTCATTGGAACCTGGGAACCAGGCCGGGTGCGCGAGATGACCGGGTGACCTGGGGCCGGGTTAACGACCTGTCCAGGGGACCCGGGCCGGGGACCCGACAGGACCCGGTGGTCCTTCGCTGGTGTCCCGATGCAACCCGGGGACCCGGGCCGGGGACCCGGTATGACTCCGTCTCCCGGGGCCGGGGTGGTCACCTGACACTGGTACCGGGGACAGCGACCCGACATGACCCCGTGACCCGGGGCCGGGGTGCCGACCTGTCCAGGGGACCCGACCCGGGTACCCGACAGGACCCGGTGATCTGCGGCTGGGGTAAAAACCCGTCCCGGGGACCCGGGCTGGGTCCCGACCTGCCTTGGTTACCTGGGGCCGGTGTCCCCACGTGACCCGCTGACCTGGGGCCGGTGTCCCCACGTGACCCGCTGACCTGGGTCCGGGGTCCCCATGTGACCCAGTGACCTGGGGCCGGTGTCCCCACGTGACCCGGTCACCTGGGGCCGGTGTCCCCACGTGACCCGCTGACCTGGGGCCGGGGTCCCCACGTGACCCGGTGACCTGGTTCCGGGGTGCCGACCTGACCCGGTGACCTGGGGCTGTGGTGTCGACCGGACTCGGGGACCTGGTCTGGTGTCCCGTCATGACCCGGGGACCTGGGGTCGGGGTGGTCACCAGACCCTTGTACCCAGGCCGTTGACCCGACATGAACCTGTGACCCGGGGCCTGGGTAAAAATCCAACCCGGGGACCCGGGCATGGGACGTGACATGACCCGACCTGGGTCCGGGGTCCCAAACTGACCCGGTGACCTGGGTCCGGGGACTCGGTATGACCCGGTTACCTGGGGCCGGTGTCCCCACGTGACCCGCTGACCTGGGTCCGGGGTCCCCACGTGACCCGCTGACCTGAGGCCGGTGTCCCCACGTGACCCGGTCACCTGGGGCCGGTGTCCCCACGTGACCCGCTGACCTGGGGCCGGGGTCCCCACGTGACCCGGTGACCTGGGGCCGGGGTGGTCATCGGAACCTGGGAACCAGGCTGGGTACCACACATGACCAGGTGACCTGGGTCCGGGGTCCCCACGTGACCCTCTGACCTGGGGCCGGTGACCCCACGTGACCCGGTGACCTGGGGCCGGGGTCCCCACGTGACCCGCTGACCTGGGGCCGGTGACCCCACGTGACCTGGTCACCTGGGGCCGGGGTCCCCACGGGACCCGGGGTCCTGGTGCCGGGGTGGTCATCGGAACATGGGAACCAGGCTGGGTACCACACATGACCTGGTGACCTGGGTCCGGGGTCCCCACGTGACCCTCTGACCTGGGGCCGGTGTCCCCACGTGACCCGGTCACCTGGGGCCGGTGTCCCCACGTGACCCGGGGTCCTGGGTCCGGGGTCCCCACGTGACCCGGTGACCCGGGGCCGGTGTCCCCACGTGACCCGCTGACCTGGGGCCGGTGACCCCACGTGACCCGGTCACCTGGGGCCGGTGTCCCCACGTGACCCGGTCACCTGGGGCCGGTGACCCCACGTGACCCGGTCACCTGGGGCCGGTGACCCCACGTGACCCGGTGACCTGGGGCCGGGGTCCCCACGTGACCCGCTGACCTGGGGCCGGTGACCCCACGTGACCCGGTCACCTGGGGCCGGGGTCCCCACGGGACCCGGGGTCCTGGTGCCGGGGTGGTCATCGGAACCTGGGAACCAGGCCGGTTACCCGACACGACCCGGTGACCCGGGGCTGTGGTGTCGACGGACTCGTGGACCTGTGTTCGGGGTCCCGACCTGACGCGGTGACCTGGGGCCGGTGTCCCCACGTGACCCGCTGACCTGGGTCCGGGGTCCCCACGTGACCCGGGGTCCTGGTGCCGGGGTGGTCACCGGAACCTGGGAACCAGGCCGGGTGCGCGACATGACCCGGTGACCTGGGGCCGGGTTAACGACCTGTCCAGGGGACCCGGGCCGGGGACCCGACAGGACCCGGTGGTCCTTCGCTGGTGTCCCGATGCAACCCGGGGACCCGGGCCGGGGACCCGGTATGACTCCGTCTCCCGGGGCCGGGGTGGTCACCTGACACTGGTACCCGGGACAGCGACCCGACATGACCCCGTGACCCGGGGCCGGGGTGCCGACCTGTCCAGGGGACCCGACCCGGGTACCCGACAGGACCCGGTGATCTGCGGCTGGGGTAAAAACCCGTCCCGGGGACCCGGGCTGGGTCCCGACATGACCCGGTGACCTGGTTCCGGGGTGCCGACGTGACCCGGTGACCTGGGGCTGTGGTGTCGACCGGACTCGGGGACCTGGTCCGGTGTCCCGTCATGACCCGGGGACCTGGGGTCGGGGTGGTCACCAGACCCTTGTACCCAGGCCGTTGACCCGACATGACCCTGTGACCCGGGGCCTGGGTAAAAATCCAACCCGGGGACCCGGGCATGGGACGTGACATGACCCGACCTGGGTCCGGGGTCCCGAACTGACCCGGTGACCTGGGTCCGGGGACTCGGTATGACCCGGTTACCTGGGGCCGGTGTCCCCACGTGACCCGCTGACCTGGGTCCGGGGTCCCCACGTGACCCGCTGACCTGGGGCCGGTGTCCCCACGTGACCCGCTGACCTGAGGCCGGTGTCCCCACGTGACCCGGTCACCTGGGGCCGGTGTCCCCACGTGACCCGCTGACCTGGGGCCGGGGTCCCCACGTGACCCGCTGACCTGGGGCCGGTGTCCCCACGTGACCCGCTGACCTGGGGCCGGTGACCCCACGTGACCCGGTCACCTGGGGCCGGTGTCCCCACGTGACCCGGGGTCCTGGTGCCGGGGAGGTCATCGGAACCTGGGAACCAGGCTGGGTACCACACATGACCAGGTGACCTGGGTCCGGGGTCCCCACGTGACCCGCTGACCTGGGGCCGGTGACCCCACGTGATCCGGTGACCTGGGGCCGGGGTCCCCACGTGACCCGCTGACCTGGGGACGGTGACCCCACGTGACCCGGTCACCTGGGGCCGGTGTCCCCACGTGACCCGGAGTCCTGGTGCCGGGGTGGTCATCGGAACCTGGGAACCAGGCCGCTTACCCGACACGACCCGGTGACCCGGGGCTGTGGTGTCGACGGACTCGTGGACCTGGGTTCGGGGTCCCGACCTGACGCGGTCACCTGGGGCCGGTGTCCCCACGTGACCCGCTGACCTGGGGCCGGTGTCCCCACGTGACCCGCTGACCTGGGGCCGGTGACCCCACGTGACCCGCTGACCTGGGTCCGGGGTCCCCACGGGACCCTGGGTCCTGGTGCCGGGGTGGTCACCGGAACGTGGGAACCAGGCCGGGTGCGCGACATGACCCGGTGACCTGGGGCCGGGTTAACGACCTGTCCAGGGGACCCGGGCCGGGGACCCGACAGGACCCGGTGGTCCTTCGCTGGTGTCCCGATGCAACCCGGGGACCCGGGCCCGGGCCCCCACGTGATCCAGTGATCCGGTGCTTTTGTCCCGATGCAACCCGGGGACCCGGGCCGGGGACCCGGTATGACTCCGTCTCCCGGGGCCGGGGTGGTCACCTGACACTGGTACCCGGGACAGCGACCCGACATGACCCCGTGACCCGGGGCCGGGGTGCCGACCTGTCCAGGGGACCCGACCCGGGTACCCGACAGGACCCGGTGATCTGCGGCTGGGGTAAAAACCCGTCCCGGGGACCCGGGCTGGGTCCCGACATGACCCGGTGACCTGGGGCTGTGGTGTCGACCGGACTCGGGGACCTGGTCCGGTGTCCCGTCATGACCCGGGGACCTGGGGTCGGGGTGGTCACCAGACCCTTGTACCCAGGCCGTTGACCCGACATGACCCTGTGACCCGGGGCCTGGGTAAAAATCCAACCCGGGGACCCGGGCATGGGACGTGACATGACCCGACCTGGGTCCGGGGTCCCGAACTGACCCGGTGACCTGGGTCCGGGGACTCGGTATGACCCGGTTACCTGGGGCCGGTGTCCCCACGTGACCCGCTGACCTGGGTCCGGGGTCCCCACGTGACCCGCTGACCTGGGGCCGGTGTCCCCACGTGACCCGCTGACCTGAGGCTGGTGTCCCCACGTGACCCGGTCACCTGGGGCCGGTGTCCCCACGTGACCCGCTGACCTGGGGCCGGGGTCCCCACGTGACCCGGTGACCTGGGGCCGGGGTGGTCATCGGAACCTGGGAACCAGGCTGGGTACCACACATGACCAGGTGACCTGGGTCCGGGGTCCCCACGTGACCCTCTGACCTGGGGCCGGTGACCCCACGTGACCCGGTGACCTGGGGCCGGGGTCCCCACGTGACCCGCTGACCTGGGGCCGGTGACCCCACGTGACCTGGTCACCTGGGGCCGGGGTCCCCACGGGACCCGGGGTCCTGGTGCCGGGGTGGTCATCGGAACATGGGAACCAGGCTGGGTACCACACATGACCTGGTGACCTGGGTCCGGGGTCCCCACGTGACCCTCTGACCTGGGGCCGGTGTCCCCACGTGACCCGGTCACCTGGGGCCGGTGTCCCCACGTGACCCGGGGTCCTGGGTCCGGGGTCCCCACGTGACCCGGTGACCCGGGGCCGGTGTCCCCACGTGACCCGCTGACCTGGGGCCGGTGACCCCACGTGACCCGGTCACCTGGGGCCGGTGTCCCCACGTGACCCGGGGTCCTGGTGCCGGGGAGGTCATCGGAACCTGGGAACCAGGCTGGGTATCACACATGACCAGGTGACCTGGGTCCGGGGTCCCCACGTGACCCTCTGACCTGGGGCCGGTGACCCCACGTGACCCGCTGACCTGGGGCCGGTGACCCCGCGTGACCCGGTCACCTGGGGCCGGGGTCCCCACGGGACCCGGGGTCCTGGTGCCGGGGTGGTCACCGGAACGTGGGAACCAGGCCGGGTGCGCGACATGACCCGGTGACCTGGGGCCGGGTTAACGACCTGTCCAGGGGACCCGGGCCGGGGACCCGACAGGACCCGGTGGTCCTTCGCTGGTGTCCCGATGCAACCCGGGGACCCGGGCCCGGGCCCCCACGTGATCCAGTGATCCGGTGCTTTTGTCCCGATGCAACCCGGGGACCCGGGCCGGGGACCCGGTATGACTCCGTCTCCCGGGGCCGGGGTGGTCACCTGAACTGGTACCCGGGACAGCGACCCGACATGACCCCGTGACCCGGGGCCGGGGTGCCGACCTGTCCAGGGGACCCGACCCGGGTACCCGACAGGACCCGGTGATCTGCGGCTGGGGTAAAAACCCGTCCCGGGGACCCGGGCTGGGTCCCGACCTGCCTTGGTTACCTGGGACCGGTGTCCCCACGTGACCCGGTCACCTGGGGCCGGTGACCCCACGTGACCCGGTCACCTGGGGCCGGTGTCCCCACGTGACCTGCTGACCTGGGGCCGGTGACCCCACGTGACCCGGTCACCTGGGGCCGGTGACCCCACGTGACCCGGTCACCTGGGGCCGGTGACCCCACGTGACCCGGTCACCTGGGGCCGGTGTCCCCACGTGACCCGGTCACCTGGGGCCGGTGACCCCACGTGACCCGGTCACCTGGGGCCGGTGACCCCACGTGACCCGCTGACCTGGGGCTGGTGACCCCACGTGACCCGGTCACCTGGGGCCGGTGTCCCCACGTGACCCGGTCACCTGGGGCCGGTGACCCCACGTGACCCGGTCACCTGGGGCCGGTGACCCCACGTGACCCGGTCACCTGGGGCCGGTGACCCCACGTGACCCGGTCACCTGGGGCCGGTGTCCCCACGTGACCCGGTCACCTGGGGCCGGGGTGGTCATCGGAACCTTGGAACCAGGCCGGTTACCCGACACGACCCGGTGACCCGGGGCTGTGGTGTCGACAGACTCGTGGACCTGTGTTCGGGGTCCCGACCTGACGCGGTGACCTGGGGCCGGTGTCCCCACGTGACCCGCTGACCTGGGGACGGTGTCCCCACGTGACCCGGGGTCCTGGTGCCGGGGTGGTCACCGGAACCTGGGAACCAGGCCGGGTGCGCGACATGACCCGGTGACCTGGGGCCGGGTTAACGACCTGTCCAGGGGACCCGGGCCGGGGACCCGACAGGACCCGGTGGTCCTTCGCTGGTGTCCCGATGCAACCCGGGGACCCGGGCCGGGGACCCGGTATGACTCCGTCTCCCGGGGCCGGGGTGGTCACCTGACACTGGTACCGGGGACAGCGACCCGACATGACCCCGTGACCCGGGGCCGGGGTGCCGACCTGTCCAGGGGACCCGACCCGGGTACCCGACAGGACCCGGTGATCTGCGGCTGGGGTAAAAACCCGTCCCGGGGACCCGGGCTGGGTCCCGACCTGCCTTGGTTACCTGGGGCCGGTGTCCCCACGTGACCCGCTGACCTGGGGCCGGTGTCCCCACGTGACCCGCTGACCTGGGTCCGGGGTCCCCATGTGACCCGGTGACCTGGGGCCGGTGTCCCCACGTGACCCGGTCACCTGGGGCCGGTGTCCCCACGTGACCCGAGGACCTGGGGCCGGGGTCCCCACGTGACCCGGTGACCTGGTTCCGGGGTGCCGACCTGACCCGGTGACCTGGGGCTGTGGTGTCGACCGGACTCGGGGACCTGGTCCGGTGTCCCGTCATGACCCGGGGACCTGGGGTCGGGGTGGTCACCAGACCCTTGTACCCAGGCCGTTGACCCGACATGACCCTGTGACCCGGGGCCTGGGTAAAAATCCAACCCGGGGACCCGGGCATGGGACGTGACATGACCCGACCTGGGTCCGGGGTCCCGAACTGACCCGGTGACCTGGGTCCGGGGACTCGGTATGACCCGCTGACCTGGGTCCGGGGTCCCCACGTGACCCGCTGACCTGGGGCCGGTGTCCCCACGTGACCCGCTGACCTGGGGCCGGTGTCCCCACGTGACCCGGTCACCTGGGGCCGGGGTGGTCATCGGAACCTGGGAACCAGGCTGGGTACCACACATGACCAGGTGACCTGGGTCCGGTGTCCCCACGTGACCCTCTGACCTGGGGCCGGGGTCCCCACGTGACCCGGTCACCTGGGACCGGGGTCCCCACGTGACCCGCTGACCTGGGGCCGGTGACCCCACGTGACCCGGTCACCTGGGGCCGGGGTCCCCACGTGACCCGGGGTCCTGGTGCCGGGGTGGTCATCGGAACCTTGGAACCAGGCCGGTTACCCGACACGACACGGTGACCCGGGGCTGTGGTGTCGACGGACTCGTGGACCTGTGTTCGGGGTCCCGACCTGACGCGGTGACCTGGGGCCGGTGTCCCCACGTGACCCGCTGACCTGGGGACGGGGTCCCCACGTGACCCGGGGTCCTGGTGCCGGGGTGGTCACCGGAACCTGGGAACCAGGCCGGGTGCGCGACATGACCCGGTGACCTGGGGCCGGGTTAACGACCTGTCCAGGGGACCCGGGCCGGGGACCCGACAGGACCCGGTGGTCCTTCGCTGGTGTCCCGATGCAACCCGGGGACCCGGGCCGGGGACCCGGTATGACTCCGTCTCCCGGGGCCGGGGTGGTCACCTGACACTGGTACCCGGGACAGCGACCCGACATGACCCCGTGACCCGGGGCCGGGGTGCCAACCTGTCCAGGGGACCCGACCCGGGTACCCGACAGGACCCGGTGATCTGCGGCTGGGGTAAAAACCCGTCCCGGGGACCCAGGCTGGGTCCCGACATGACCCGGTGACCTGGGTCCGGGGTCCCCACGTGACCCTCTGACCTGGGGCCGGGGTCCCCACGTGACCCGGTCACCTGGGACCGGGGTCCCCACGTGACCCGCTGACCTGGGGCCGGTGACCCCACGTGACCCGGTCACCTGGGGCCGGGGTCCCCACGTGACCCGGGGTCCTGGTGCCGGGGTGGTCATCGGAACCTTGGAACCAGGCCGGTTACCCGACACGACACGGTGACCCGGGGCTGTGGTGTCGACGGACTCGTGGACCTGTGTTCGGGGTCCCGACCTGACGCGGTGACCTGGGGCCGGTGTCCCCACGTGACCCGCTGACCTGGGGACGGGGTCCCCACGTGACCCGGGGTCCTGGTGCCGGGGTGGTCACCGGAACCTGGGAACCAGGCCGGGTGCACGACATGACCCGGTGACCTGGGGCCGGGTTAACGACCTGTCCAGGGGACCCGGGCCGGGGACCCGACAGGACCCGGTGGTCCTTCGCTGGTGTCCCGATGCAACCCGGGGACCCGGGCCGGGGACCCGGTATGACTCCGTCTCCCGGGGCCGGGGTGGTCACCTGACACTGGTACCCGGGACAGCGACCCGACATGACCCCGTGACCCGGGGCCGGGGTGCCAACCTGTCCAGGGGACCCGACCCGGGTACCCGACAGGACCCGGTGATCTGCGGCTGGGGTAAAAACCCGTCCCGGGGACCCAGGCTGGGTCCCGACATGACCCGGTGACCTGGGTCCGGGGTCCCCACGTGACCCTCTGACCTGGGGCCGGTGACCCCACGTGACTCGGTGACCTTGGGCCGGGGTCCCCACGTGACCCGCTGACCTGGGTCCGGTGACCCCACGTGACCCGGTCACCTGGGGCCGGTGTCCCCACGTGACCCGGGGTCCTGGTGCCGGGGAGGTCATCGGAACCTGGGAACCAGGCTGGGTACCACACATGACCAGGTGACCTGGGTCCAGGGTCCCCACGTGACCCTCTGACCTGGATCCGGTGACCCCACGTGACCCGGTGACCTGGGGCCGGTGACCCCACGTGACCCGGTCACCTGGGGCCGGGGTCCCCACGTGACCCGGTGACCTGTGGCCGCTGTCCCCACGTGACCCGGAGTCCTGGTGCCGGGGTGGTCATCGGAACCTGGGAACCAGGCCGGTTACCCGACACGACCCGGTGACCCGGGGCTGTGGTGTCGACGGACTCGTGGACCTGGGTTCGGGGTCCCGACCTGACGCGGTGACCTGGGGCCGGTGTCCCCATGTGACCCGCTGACCTGGGGCCGGTGTCCCCACGTGACCCGCTGACCTGGGGCCGGTGACCCCACGTGACCCGCTGACCTGGGGCCGGTGACCCCGCGTGACCCGGTCACCTGGGGCCGGGGTCCCCACGGGACCCGGGGTCCTGGTGCCGGGGTGGTCACCGGAACGTGGGAACCAGGCCGGGTGCGCGACATGACCTGGTGACCTGGGGCCGGGTTAACGACCTGTCCAGGGGACCCGGGCCGGGGACCCGACAGGACCCGGTGGTCCTTCGCTGGTGTCCCGATGCAACCCGGGGACCCGGGCCCGGGCCCCCACGTGATCCAGTGATCCGGTGCTTTTGTCCCGATGCAACCCGGGGACCCGGGCCGGGGACCCGGTATGACTCCGTCTCCCGGGGCCGGGGTGGTCACCTGACACTGGTACCCGGGACAGCGACCCGACATGACCCCGTGACCCGGGGCCGGGGTGCCGACGTGACCCGGTGACCTGGGGCTGTGGTGTCGACCGGACTCGGGGACCTGGTCCGCTGTCCCGTCATGACCCGGGGACCTGGGGTCGGGGTGGTCACCAGACCCTTGTACCCAGGCCGTTGACCCGACATGACCCTGTGACCCGGGGCCTGGGTAAAAATCCAACCCGGGGACCCGGGCATGGGACGTGACATGACCCGACCTGGGTCCGGGGACCCGCTATGACCCGCTGACCTGGGGCCGGTGTCCCCACGTGACCCGGTCACCTGGGGCCGGTGTCCCCACGTGACCCGCTGACCTGGGGCCGGGGTCCCCACGTGACCTGGTGACCTGGGGCCGGGGTGGTCATCGGAACCTGGGAACCAGGCTGGGTACCACACATGACCAGGTGACCTGGGTCCGGGGTCCCCACGTGACCCTCTGACCTGGGGCCGGGGTCCCCACGTGACCCGGTCACCTGGGACCGGGGTCCCCACGTGACCCGCTGACCTGGGGCCGGTGACCCCACGTGACCCGGTCACCTGGGGCCGGTGTCCCCACGTGACCCGGGGTCCTGGTGCCGGGGTGGTCATCGGAACCTGGGAACCAGGCCGGGTGCGCGAGATGACCGGGTGACCTGGGGCCGGGTTATCGACCTGTCCAGGGGACCCGGGCCGGGGACCCGACAGGACCCGGTGATCTGCGGCTGGGGTAAAAACCCGTCCCGGGGACCCGGGCTGGGTCCCGACATGCCTTGGTTACCTGGGGCCGGTGTCCCCACGTGACCCGGTCACCTGGGGCCGGTGACCCCACGTGACCCGGTCACCTGGGGCCGGTGTCCCCACGTGACCCGGTCACCTTTTGCCGGTGACGCCACGTGACCCGGTCACCTGTGGCCGGTGTCCCCACGTGACCCGCTGACCTGGGGCCGGTGACCCCACGTGACCCGCTGACCTGGGGCCGGTGACCCCACGTGACCCGGTCACCTGGGGCCGGTGACCTCACGTGACCGAGTCACCTGGGGCCGGTGACCCCACGTGACCCGGTCACCTGGGGCTGGTGACCCCACGTGACCCGGTCACCTGGGGCCAGTGTCCCGACGTGACCCGGTCACCTGGTGCCGGTGACCCCACGTGACCCGGTCACCTGGGGCCGGTGACCCCACGTGACCCGGTCACCTGGGGCCGGTGACCCCACGTGACCCGGTCACCTGGGGCCGGTGTCCCCACGTGACCCGGTCACCTGGTGCCGGTGACCCCACGTGACCCGGTCACCTGGGGCCGGTGACCCCACGTGACCCGGTCACCTGGGGCCGGTGTCCCCACGTGACCCGGTCACCTGGGGCCGGTGACCCCACGTGACCCGGTCACCTGGGGCCGGTGACCCCACGTGACCCGGTCACCTGGTGCCGGTGACCCCACGTGACCCGGTCACCTGGGGCCGGTGTCCCCACGTGACCCGCTGACCTGGGGCCGGTGACCCCACGTGACCCGGTCACCTGGGGCCGGTGACCCCACGTGACCCGGTCACCTGGGGCCGGTGTCCCCACGTGACCCGGTCACCTGGGGCCGGTGACGCCACGTGACCGGGTCACCTGGGGCCGGTGACCCCACGTGACCCGGTCACCTGGGGCCGGTGTCCCCATGTGACCCGATGACCTGGGGCCGGTGTCCCCACGTGACCCGGTCACCTGGGGCCGGTGTCCCCACGTGACCCGGAGTCCTGGTGCCGGGGTGGTCATCGGAACCTTGGAACCAGGCCGGTTACCCGACACGACACGGTGACCCGGGGCTGTGGTGTCGACGGACTCGTGGACCTGTGTTCGGGGTCCCGACCTGACGCGGTGACCTGGGGCCGGTGTCCCCACGTGACCCGCTGACCTGGGGCCGGTGACCCCACGTGACCAGGTCACCTGGGGCCGGTGACCCCACGTGACCCGGTCACCTGGTGCCGGTGACCCCACGTGACCCGGTCACCTGGGGCCGGGGTCCCCACGGGACCCGGGGTCCTGGTGCCGGGGTGGTCACCGGAACGTGGGAACCAGGCCGGGTGCACGACATGACCCGGTGACCTGGGGCCGGGTTAACGACCTGTCCAGGGGACCCGGGCCGGGGACCCGACAGGACCCGGTGGTCCTTCGCTGGTGTCCCGATGCAACCCGGGGACCCGGGCCCGGGCCCCCACGTGATCCAGTGATCCGGTGCTTTTGTCCCGATGCAACCCGGGGACCCGGGCCGGGGACCCGGTATGACTCCGTCTCCCGGGGCCTGGGTGGTCACCTGACACTGGTACCCGGGACAGCGACCCGACATGACCCCGTGACCCGGGGCCGGGGTGCCGACCTGTCCAGGGGACCCGACCCGGGTACCCGACAGGACCCGGTGATCTGCGGCTGGGGTAAAAACCCGTCCCGGGGACCCGGGCTGGGTCCCGACATGACCCCGTGACCTGGGGCTGTGGTGTCGACCGGACTCGGGGACCTGGTCCGGTGTCCCGTCATGACCCGGGGACCTGGGGTCGGGGTGGTCACCAGACCCTTGTACCCAGGCCGTTGACCCGACATGACCCTGTGACCCGGGGCCTGGGTAAAAATCCAACCCGGGGACCCGGGCATGGGACGTGACATGACCCGACCTGGGTCCGGGGTCCTGAACTGACCCGGTGACCTGGGTCCGGGGACTCGGTATGACCCGGTCACCTGGGGCCGGTGTCCCCACGTGACCCGCTGACCTGGGTCCGGGGTCCCCACGTGACCCGCTGACCTGGGGCCGGTGTCCCCACGTGACCCGCTGACCTGAGGCCGGTGTCCCCACGTGACCCGGTCACCTGGGGCCGGTGTCCCCACGTGACCCGCTGACCTGGGGCCGGGGTCCCCACGGGACCCGGAGTCCTGGTGCCGGGGTGGTCATCGGAACCTGGGAACCAGGCTGGGTACCACACATGACCAGGTGACCTGGGTCCGGGGTCCCCACGTGACCCTCTGACCTGGGTCTGGGGTCCCCACGTGACCCGCTGACCTGGGGCCGGTGACCCCGCGTGACCCGGTCACCTGGGGCCGGGGTCCCCACGGGACCCGGAGTCCTGGTGCCGGGGTGGTCATCGGAACCTGGGAACCAGGCCGCTTACCCGACACGACCCGGTGACCCGGGGCTGTGGTGTCGACGGACTCGTGGACCTGGGTTCGGGGTCCCGACCTGACGCGGTGACCTGGGGCCGGTGTCCCCACGTGACCCGCTGACCTGGGGCCGGTGACCCCACGTGACCCGCTGACCTGGGGCCGGTGACCCCGCGTGACCCGGTCACCTGGGGCCGGGGTCCCCACGGGACCCGGGGTCCTGGTGCCGGGGTGGTCACCGGAACGTGGGAACCAGGCCGGGTGCGCGACATGACCCGGTGACCTGGGGCCGGGTTAACGACCTGTCCAGTGGACCCAGGCCGGGGACCCGACAGGACCCGGTGGTCCTTCGCTGGTGTCCCGATGCAACCCGGGGACCCGGGCCCGGGCCCCCACGTGATCCAGTGATCCGGTGCTTTTGTCCCGATGCAACCCGGGGACCCGGGCCGGGGACCTGGTATGACCCCGTGACCCGGGGCCGGGGTGCCGACCTGTCCAGGGGACCCGACCCGGGTACCCGACAGGACCCGGTGATCTGCGGCTGGGGTAAAAACCCGTCCCGGGGACCCGGGCTGGGTCCCGACATGACCCGGTGACCTGGTTCCGGGGTGCCGACGTGACCCGCTGACCTGGGGCAGGTGTCCCCACGTGACCCGCTGACCTGAGGCCGGTGTCCCCACGTGACCCGGTCACCTGGGGCCGGTGACCCCACGTGACCCGGTCACCTGGGGCCGGTGTCCCCACGTGACCCAGGGTCCTGGTGCCCGGGAGGTCATCGGAACCTGGGAACCAGGCTGGGTACCACACATGACCAGGTGACCTGGGTCCGGGGTCCCCACGTGACCCGCTGACCTGGGGCCGGTGACCCCACGTGATCCGGTGACCTGGGGCCTGGGTCCCCACGTGACCCGCTGACCTGGGGACGGTGACCCCACGTGACCCGGTGACCTGGGGCCGGTGTCCCCACGTGACCCGGAGTCCTGGTGCCAGGGTGGTCATCGGAACCTGGGAACCAGGCCGGTTACCCGACATGACCCGGTGACCCGGGGCTGTGGTGTCGACGGACTCGTGGACCTGGGTTCGGGGTCCTGACCTGACGCGGTCACCTGGGGCCGGTGTCCCCACGTGACCCGCTGACCTGGGGCCGGTGACCCCACGTGACCCGCTGACCTGGGGCCGGTGACCCCGCGTGACCCGGTCACCTGGGGCCGGGGTCCCCACGGGACCCGGGGTCCTGGTGCCGGGGTGGTCACCGGAACGTGGGAACCAGGCCGGGTGCGCGACATGACCCGGTGACCTGGGGCCGGGTTAACGACCTGTCCAGGGGACCCGGGCCGGGGACCCGACAGGACCCGGTGGTCCTTCGCTGGTGTCCCGATGCAACCCGGGGACCCGGGCCCGGGCCCCCACGTGATCCAGTGATCCGGTGCTTTTGTCCCGATGCAACCCGGGGACCCGGGCCGGGGACCCGGTATGACTCCGTCTCCCGGGGCCGGGGTGGTCACCTGACACTGGTACCCGGGACAGCGACCCGACATGACCCCGTGACCCGGGGCCGGGGTGCCGACCTGTCCAGGGGACCCGACCCGGGTACCCGACAGGACCCGGTGATCTGCGGCTGGGGTAAAAACCCGTCCCGGGGACCCGGGCTGGGTCCCGACATGCCTTGGTTACCTGGGGCCGGTGTCCCCACGTGACCCGCTGACCTGGGGCCGGTGACCCCACGTGACCCGGTCACCTGGGGCCGGTGTCCCAACGTGACCCGCTGACCTGGGTCCGGTGACCCCACGTGACCCGGTCACCTGGGGCCGGTGTCCCCACGTGACCCGCTGACCTGGGGCCGGTGACCCCACGTGACCCGGTCACCTGGGGCCGGTGACCCCACGTGACCCGGTCACCTGGGGCCGGTGTCCCCACGTGACCCGGTCACCTGGGCCGGTGACCCCACGTGACCCGCTGACCTGGGGCCGGTGACCCGACGTGACCCGGTCACCTGGGGCCGGTGACCCCACGTGACCCGGTCACCTGGGGCCGGTGTCCCCACGTGACCCGCTGACCTGGGGCCGGTGACCCCACGTGACCCGGTCACCTGGGGCCGGTGTCCCCACGTGACCCGCTGACCTGGGGCCGGTGACCCCACGTGACCCGGTCACCTGGGGCCGGTGACCCCACGTGACCCGGTCACCTGGGGCCGGTGTCCCCACGTGACCCGGTCACCTGGGGCCGGTGTCCCCACGTGACCCGGTCACCTGGGGCCGGTGACCTCACGTGACCCGGTCACCTGGGGCCGGTGACCCCACGTGACCCGGTCACCTGGGGCCGGTGACCCCACGTGACCAGGTCACCTGGGGCCGGTGACCCCACGTGACCCGGTCACCTGGGGCCGGTGTCCCCACGTGACCCGGTCACCTGGGGCCGGTGACCCCACGTGACCCGCTGACCTGGGGCCGGTGTCCCCACGTGACCCGCTGACCTGGGGCCGGTGACCCCACGTGACCCGCTGACCTGGGGCCGGTGACCCCGCGTGACCCGGTCACCTGGGGCCGGGGTCCCCACGGGACCCGGGGTCCTGGTGCCGGGGTCGTCACCGGAACGTGGGAACCAGGCCGGGTGCGCGACATGACCCGGTGACCTGGGGCCGGGTTAACGACCTGTCCAGGGGACCCGGGCCGGGGACCCGACAGGACCCGGTGGTCCTTCGCTGGTGTCCCGATGCAACCCGGGGACCCGGGCCCGGGCCCCCACGTGATCCAGTGATCCGGTGCTTTTGTCCCGATGCAACCCGGGGACCCGGGCCGGGGACCCGGTATGACTCCGTCTCCCGGGGCCGGGGTGGTCACCTGACACTGGTACCCGGGACAGCGACCCGACATGACCCCGTGACCCGGGGCCGGGGTGCCGACCTGTCCAGGGGACCCGACCCGGGTACCCGACAGGACCCGGTGATCTGCGGCTGGGGTAAAAACCCGTCCCGGGGACCCAGGCTGGGTCCCGACATGACCCCGTGACCTGGGGCTGTGGTGTCGACCGGACTCGGGGACCTGGTCCGGTGTCCCGTCATGACCCGGGGACCTGGGGTCGGGGTGGTCACCAGACCCTTGTACCCAGGCCGTTGACCCGACATGACCCTGTGACCCGGGGCCTGGGTAAAAATCCAACCCGGGGACCCGGGCATGGGACGTGACATGACCCGACCTGGGTCCGGGGTCCCGAACTGACCCGGTGACCTGGGTCCGGGGACTCGGTATGACCCGGTTACCTGGGGCCGGTGTCCCCACGTGACCCGGTCACCTGGGGCCGGGGTCCCCACGTGACCCGCTGACCTGGGGCCGGTGACCCCACGTGACCCGGTCACCTGGGGCCGGTGACCCCACGTGACCCGGTCACCTGGGGCCGGTGTCCCGACTTGACCCGGTCACCTGGGGCCGGTGACCCCACGTGACCCGGTCACCTGGGGCCGGTGACCCGACGTGACCCGGTCACCTGGGGCCGGTGACCCCACGTGACCCGGTCACCTGGGGCCGGTGACCCCACGTGACCCGGTCACCTGGGGCCGGTGACCCCACGTGACCCGGTCACCTGGGGCCGGTGTCCCCACGTGACCCGCTGACCTGGGGCCGGTGACCCCACGTGACCCGGTCACCTGGGGCCGGTGTCCCCACGTGACCCGCTGACCTGGGGCCGGTGACCCCACGTGACCCGGTCACCTGGGGCCGGTGACCCCACGTGACCCGGTCACCTGGGGCCGGTGTCCCCACGTGACCCGGTCACCTAGGGCCGGTGACCCCACGTGACCCGGTCACCTGGGGCCGGTGACCCCACGTGACCCGGTCACCTGGGGCCGGTGACCCCACGTGACCCGGTCACCTGGGGCCGGTGACCCCACGTGACCAGGTCACCTGGGGCCGGTGACCCCACGTGACCCGGTCACCTGGGGCCGGTGTCCCCACGTGACCCGGTCACCTGGTGCCGGTGACCCCACGTGACCCGGTCACCTGGGGCCGGTGACCCCACGTGACCCGGTCACCTGTGGCCGGTGACCCCACGTGACCCGCTGACCTGGGGCCGGTGACCCCGCGTGACCCGGTCACCTGGGGCCGGGGTCCCCACGGGACCCGGGGTCCTGGTGCCGGGGTGGTCACCGGAACGTGGGAACCAGGCCGGGTGCGCGACATGACCCGGTGACCTGGGGCCGGGTTAACGACCTGTCCAGGGGACCCGGGCCGGGGACCCGACAGGACCCGGTGGTCCTTCGCTGGTGTCCCGATGCAACCCGGGGACCCGGGCCCGGGCCCCCACGTGATCCAGTGATCCGGTGCTTTTGTCCCGATGCAACCCGGGGACCCGGGCCGGGGACCCGGTATGACCGTCTCCCGGGGCCGGGGTGGTCACCTGACACTGGTACCCGGGACAGCGACCCGACATGACCCCGTGACCCGGGGCCGGGGTGCCGACCTGTCCAGGGGACCCGACCCGGGTACCCGACAGGACCCGGTGATCTGCGGCTGGGGTAAAAACCCGTCCCGGGGACCCGGGCTGGGTCCCGACATGACCCCGTGACCTGGGGCTGTGGTGTCGACCGGACTCGGGGACCTGGTCCGGTGTCCCGTCATGACCCGGGGACCTGGGGTCGGGTTGGTCACCAGACCCTTGTACCCAGGCCGTTGACCCGACATGACCCTGTGACCCGGGGCCTGGGTAAAAATCCAACCCGGGGACCCGGGCGTGGGACGTGACATGACCCGACCTGGGTCCGGGGTCCCGAACTGACCCGGTGACCTGGGTCCGGGGACTCGGTATGACCCGGTTACCTGGGGCCGGTGTCCCCACGTGACCCGCTGACCTGGGTCCGGGGTCCCCACGTGACCCGCTGACCTGGGGCCGGTGTCCCCACGTGACCCGCTGACCTGAGGCCGGTGTCCCCACGTGACCCGGTCACCTGGGGCCGGTGTCCCCACGTGACCCGCTGACCTGGGTCCGGGGTCCCCACGTGACCCGCTGACCTGGGGCCGGTGTCCCCACGTGACCCGCTGACCTGGGGCCGGTGACCCCACGTGACCCGGTCACCTGGGGCCGGTGTCCCCACGTGACCCATGGTCCTGGTGCCGGGGAGGTCATCGGAACCTGGGAACCAGGCTGGGTACCACACATGACCAGGTGACCTGGGTCCGGGGTCCCCACGTGACCCGCTGACCTGGGGCCGGTGACCCCACGTGATCCGGTGACCTGGGGCCTGGGTCCCCACGTGACCCGCTGACCTGGGGACGGTGACCCCACGTGACCCGGTGACCTGGGGCCGGTGTCCCCACGTGACCCGGAGTCCTGGGGCCGGTGACCCCACGTGACCCGGTCACCTGGGGCCGGTGTCCCCACGTGACCCGGTCACCTGGGGCCGGTGACCCCACGTGACCCGGTCACCTGGGGCCGGTGACCCCACGTGACCCGGTCACCTGGGTCCGGTGACCCCACGTGACCCGGTGACCTGGGGCCGGTGTCCCCACGTGACCCGGAGTCCTGGTGCCGGAGTGGTCATCGGAACCTGGGAACCAGGCCGCTTACCCGACACGACCCGGTGACCCGGGGCTGTGGTGTCGACGGACTCGTGGACCTGGGTTCGGGGTCCCGACCTGACGCGGTGACCTGGGGCCGGTGTCCCCACGTGACCCGCTGACCTGGGGCCGGTGTCCCCACGTGACCCGCTGACCTGGGGCCGGTGACCCCACGTGACCCGCTGACCTGGGGCCGGTGACCCCGCGTGACCCGGTCACCTGGGGCCGGGGTCCCCACGGGACCCGGGGTCCTGGTGCCAGGGTGGTCACCGGAACGTGGGAACCAGGCCGGGTGCGCGACATGACCCGGTGACCTGGGGCCGGGTTAACGACCTGTCCAGGGGACCCGGGCCGGGGACCCGACAGGACCCGGTGGTCCTTCGCTGGTGTCCCGATGCAACCCGGGGACCCGGGCCCGGGCCCCCACGTGATCCAGTGATCCGGTGCTTTTGTCCCGATGCAACGCGGGGACCCGGGCCGGGGACCCGGTATGACTCCGTCTCCCGGGGCCGGGGTGGTCACCTGACACTGGTACCCGGGACAGCGACCCGACATGACCCCGTGACCCGGGGCCGGGGTGCCGACCTGTCCAGGGGACCCGACCCGGGTACCCGACAGGACCCGGTGATCTGCGGCTGGGGTAAAAACCCGTCCCGGGGACCCGGGCTGGGTCCTGACATGCCTTGGTTACCTGGGGCCGGTGTCCCCACGTGACCCGCTGACCTGGGGCCGGTGACCCCACGTGACCCGGTCACCTGGGGCCGGTGTCCCCACGTGACCCGCTGACCTGGGGCCGGTGACCCCACGTGACCCGGTCACCTGGGGCCGGTGTCCCCACGTGACCCGCTGACCTGGGGCCGGTGACCCCACGTGACCCGGTCACCTGGGGCCGGTGACCCCACGTGACCCGGTCACCTTGGGCCGGTGTCCCCACGTGACCCGGTCACCTGGGCCGGTGACCCCACGTGACCCGGTCACCTGAGGCCGGTGACCCGACGTGACCCGGTCACCTGGGGCCGGTGACCCCACGTGACCCGGTCACCTGGGGCCGGTGACCCCACGTGACCCGGTCACCTGGGGCCGGTGACCCCACGTGACCCGGTCACCTGGGCCGGTGACCCCACGTGACCCGGTCACCTGGGGCCGGTGTCCCCACGTGACCCGCTGACCTGGGGCCGGTGACCCCACGTGACCCGGTCACCTGGGGCCGGTGACCCCACGTGACCCGGTCACCTGGGGCCGGTGTCCCCACGTGACCCGGTCACCTGGGCCGGTGACCCCACGTGACCCGGTCACCTGGGGCCGGTGACCCGACGTGACCCGGTCACCTGGGGCCGGTGACGCCACGTGACCCGGTCACCTGGGGCCGGTGACCCCACGTGACCCGGTCACCTGGGGCCGGTGTCCCCACGTGACCCGCTGACCTGGGGCCGGTGACCCCACGTGACCCGGTCACCTGGGGCCGGTGTCCCCACGTGACCCGCTGACCTGGGGCCGGTGACCCCACGTGACCCGGTCACCTGGGGCCGGTGACCCCACGTGACCCGGTCACCTGGGGCCGGTGTCCCCACGTGACCCGGTCACCTGTGGCCGGTGACCCCACGTGACCCGGTCACCTGGGGCCGGTGACCCCACGTGACCCGGTCACCTGGGGACGGTGACCCCACGTGACCCAGTCACCTGGGGCCGGTGACCCCACGTGACCAGGTCACCTGGGGCCGGTGACCCCACGTGACCCGATCACCTGGGGCCGGTGTCCCCACGTGACCCGGTCACCTGGGGCCGGTGACCCCACGTGACCCGGTCACCTGGGGCCGGTGACCCCACGTGACCCGCTGACCTGGGGCCGGTGACCCCGCGTGACCCGGTCACCTGGGGCCGGGGTCCCCACGGGATCCGGGGTCCTGGTGCCGGGGTGGTCACCGGAATGTGGGAACCAGGCCGGGTGCGCGACATGACCCGGTGACCTGGGGCCGGGTTAACGACCTGTCCAGGGGACCCGGGCCGGGGACCCGACAGGACCCGGTGGTCCTTCGCTGGTGTCCCGATGCAACCCGGGGACCCGGGCCCGGGCCCCCACGTGATCCAGTGATCCGGTGCTTTTGTCCCGATGCAACCCGGGGACCCGGGCCGGGGACCCGGTATGACTCCGTCTCCCGGGGCCGGGGTGGTCACCTGACACTGGTACCCGGGACAGCGACTCGACATGACCCCGTGACCGGGGGCCGGGGTGCCGACCTGTCCAGGGGACCCGACCCGGGTACCCGACAGGACCCGGTGATCTGCGGCTGGGGTAAAAACCCGTCCCGGGGACCCAGGCTGGGTCCCGACATGACCCGGTGACCTGGGGCTGTGGTGTCGACCGGACTCGGGGACCTGGTCCGGTGTCCCGTCATGACCCGGGGACCTGGGGTCGGGGTGGTCACCAGACCCTTGTACCCAGGCCGTTGACCCGACATGACCCTGTGACCCGGGGCCTGGGTAAAAATCCAACCCGGGGACCCGGGCATGGGACGTGACATGACCCGACCTGGGTCCGGGGTCCCGAACTGACCCGGTGACCTGGGTCCGGGGACTCGGTATGACCCGGTTACCTGGGGCCGGTGTCCCCACGTGACCCGCTGACCTGGGTCCGGTGTCCCCACGTGACCCGGTCACCTGGGGCCGGTGACCCCACGTGACCCGGTCACCTGGGGCCGGTGTCCCCACGTGACCCGGGGTCCTGGTGCCGGGGTGGTCATCGGAACCTGGGAACCAGGCCGGGTGCGCGAGATGACCGGGTGACCTGGGGCCGGGTTATCGACCTGTCCAGGGGACCCGGGCCGGGGACCCGACAGGACCCGGTGATCTGCGGCTGGGGTAAAAACCCGTCCCGGGGACCCGGGCTGGGTCCCGACATGCCTTGGTTACCTGGGGCCGGTGTCCCCACGTGACCCGCTGACCTGGGGCCGGTGACCCCACGTGACCCGGTCACCTGGGGCCGGTGTCCCCACGTGACCCGCTGACCTGGGGCCGGTGGCGCCACGTGACCCGGTCACCTGGGGCCGGTGTCCCCACGTGACCCGCTGACCTGGGGCCGGTGACCCCACGTGACCCGGTCACCTGGGGCCGGTGACCCCACGTGACCCGGTCACCTGGGGCCGGTGACCCCACGTGACCCGGTCACCTGGGGCCGGTGACCCCACGTGACCCGGTCACCTGGGGCCGGTGACCCCACGTGACCCGGTCACCTGGGGCCGGTGACCCCACGAGACCCGGTCACCTGGGGCCGGTGTCCCCACGTGACCCGGTCACCTGGGGCCGGTGTCCCCACGTGACCCGGTCACCTGTGGCCGGTGACCCCACGTGACCCGCTGACCTGGGGCCGGTGACCCCGCGTGACCCGGTCACCTGGGGCCGGGGTCCCCACGGGACCCGGGGTCCTGGTGCCGGGGTGGTCACCGGAACGTGGGAACCAGGCCGGGTGCGCGACATGACCCGGTGACCTGGGGCCGGGTTAACGACCTGTCCAGGGGACCCGGGCCGGGGACCCGACAGGACCCGGTGGTCCTTCGCTGGTGTCCCGATGCAACCCGGGGACCCGGGCCCGGGCCCCCACGTGATCCAGTGATCCGGTGCTTTTGTCCCGATGCAACCCGGGGACCCGGGCCGGGGACCCGGTATGACTCCGTCTCCCGGGGCCGGGGTGGTCACCTGACACTGGTACCCGGGACAGCGACCCGACATGACCCCGTGACCCGGGGCCGGGGTGCCGACCTGTCCAGGGGACCCGACCCGGGTACCCGACAGGACCCGGTGATCTGCGGCTGGGGTAAAAACCCGTCCCGGGGACCCGGGCTGGGTCCCGACATGACCCCGTGACCTGGGGCTGTGGTGTCGACCGGACTCGGGGACCTGGTCCGGTGTCCCGTCATGACCCGGGGACCTGGGGTCGGGGTGGTCACCAGACCCTTGTACCCAGGCCGTTGACCCGACATGACCCTGTGACCCGGGGCCTGGGTAAAAATCCAACCCGGGGACCCGGGCATGGGACGTGACATGACCCGACCTGGGTCCGGGGTCCCGAACTGACCCGGTGACCTGGGTCCGGGGACTCGGTATGACCCGGTTACCTGGGGCCGGTGTCCCCACGTGACCCGCTGACCTGGGTCCGGGGTCCCCACGTGACCCGCTGACCTGGGGCCGGTGTCCCCACGTGACCCGGTCACCTGGGGCCGGTGTCCCCACGTGACCCGCTTACCTGGGGCCGGGGTCCCCACGTGACCCGCTGACCTGGGGCCGGTGTCCCCACGTGACCCGCTGACCTGGGGCCGGTGACCCCACGTGACCCGGTCACCTGGGGCCGGTGTCCCCACGTGACCCAGGGTCCTGGTGCCGGGGAGGTCATCGGAACCTGGGAACCAGGCTGGGTACCACACATGACCAGGTGACCTGGGTCCGGGGTCCCCACGTGACCCGCTGACCTGGGGCCGGTGACCCCACGTGATCCGGTGACCTGGGGCCTGGGTCCCCACGTGACCCGCTGACCTGGGGACGGTGACCCCACGTGACCCGGTGACCTGGGGCCGGTGTCCCCACGTGACCCGGAGTCCTGGTGCCGGGGTGGTCATCGGAACCTGGGAACCAGGCCGGTTACCCGACACGACCCGGTGACCCGGGGCTGTGGTGTCGACGGACTCGTGGACCTTGGTTCGGGGTCCCGACCTGACGCGGTGACCTGGGGCCGGTGTCCCCACGTGACCCGCTGACCTGGGGCCGGTGTCCCCACGTGACCCGCTGACCTGGGGCCGGTGACCCCACGTGACCCGCTGACCTGGGGCCGGTGACCCCGCGTGACCCGGTCACCTGGGGCCGGGGTCCCCACGGGACCCGGGGTCCTGGTGCCGGGGTGGTCACCGGAACGTGGGAACCAGGCCGGGTGCGCGACATGACCCGGTGACCTGGGGCCGGGTTAACGACCTGTCCAGGGGACCCGGGCCGGGGACCCGACAGGACCCGGTGGTCCTTCGCTGGTGTCCCGATGCAACCCGGGGACCCGGGCCCGGGCCCCCACGTGATCCAGTGATCCGGTGCTTTTGTCCCGATGCAACCCGGGGACCCGGGCCGGGGACCCGGTATGACTCCGTCTCCCGGGGCCGGGGTGGTCACCTGACACTGGTACCCGGGACAGCGACCCGACATGACCCCGTGACCCGGGGCCGGGGTGCCGACCTGTCCAGGGGACCCGACCCGGGTACCCGACAGGACCCGGTGATCTGCGGCTGGGGTAAAAACCCGTCCCGGGGACCCGGGCTGGGTCCCGACATGACCCCGTGACCTGGGGCTGTGGTGTCCACCGGACTCGGGGACCTGGTCCGGTGTCCCGTCATGACCCGGGGACCTGGGGTCGGGGTGGTCACCAGACTCTTGTACCCAGGCCGTTGACCCGACATGACCCTGTGACCCGGGGCCTGGGTAAAAATCCAACCCGGGGACCCGGGCATGGGACGTGACATGACCCGACCTGGGTCCGGGGTCCCGAACTGACCCGGTGACCTGGGTCCGGGGACTCGGTATGACCCAGTTACCTGGGGCCGGTGTCCACACGTGACCCGCTGACCTGGGTCCGGGGTCCCCACGTGACCCGCTGACCTGGGGCCGGTGTCCCCACGTGACCCGCTGACCTGAGGCCGGTGTCCCCACGTGACCCGGTCACCTGGGTTCGGGGTCCCGACCTGATGCGGTGACCTGGGGCCGGTGTCCCCACGTGACCCGCTGACCTGGGGCCGGTGACCCCACGTGACCCGGTCACCTGGGGCCGGTGTCCCCACGTGACCCAGGGTCCTGGTGCCGGGGAGGTCATCGGAACCTGGGAACCAGGCTGGGTACCACACATGACCAGGTGACCTGGGTCCGGGGTCCCCACGTGACCCGCTGACCTGGGGCCGGTGACCCCACGTGATCCGGTGACCTGGGGCCTGGGTCCCCACGTGACCCGCTGACCTGGGGCCGGTGACCCCACGTGACCCGGTGACCTGGGGCCGGTGTCCCCACGTGACCCGGAGTCCTGGTGCCGGGGTGGTCATCGGAACCTGGGAACCAGGCCGCTTACCCGACACGACCCGGTGACCCGGGGCTGTGGTGTCGACGGACTCGTGGACCTGGGTTCGGGGTCCCGACCTGACGCGGTGACCTGGGGCCGGTGTCCCCACGTGACCCGCTGACCTGGGGCCGGTGACCCCACGTGACCCGCTGACCTGGGGCCGGTGACCCCGCGTGACCCGGTCACCTGGGGCCGGGGTCCCCACGGGACCCGGGGTCCTGGTGCCGGGGTGGTCACCGGAACGTGGGAACCAGGCCGGGTGCGCGACATGACCCGGTGACCTGGGGCCGGGTTAACGACCTGTCCAGGGGACCCGGGCCGGGGACCCGACAGGACCCGGTGGTCCTTCGCTGGTGTCCCGATGCAACCCGGGGACCCGGGCCCGGGCCCCCACGTGATCCAGTGATCCGGTGCTTTTGTCCCGATGCAACCCGGGGACCCGGGCCGGGGACCCGGTATGACTCCGTCTCCCGGGGCCGGGGTGGTCACCTGACACTGGTACCCGGGACAGCGACCCGACATGACCCCGTGACCCGGGGCCGGGGTGCCGACCTGTCCAGGGGACCCGACCCGGGTACCCGACAGGACCCGGTGATCTGCGGCTGGGGTAAAAACCCGTCCCGGGGACCCGGGCTGGGTCCCGACATGACCCCGTGACCTGGGGCTGTGGTGTCGACCGGACTCTTGTACCCAGGCCGTTGACCCAACATGACCCTGTGACCCGGGGCCTGGGTAAAAATCCAACCCGGGGACCCGGGCATGGGACGTGACATGACCCGACCTGGGTCCGGGGTCCCGAACTGACCCAGTGACCTGGGTCCGGGGACTCGGTATGACCCGGTCACCTGGGGCCGGGGTCCCCACGTGACCCGCTGACCTGGGGCCGGTGACCCCACGTGACCCGGTCACCTGGGGCCGGTGTCCCCACGTGACCCGGGGTCCTGGTGCCGGGGTGGTCATCGGAACCTTGGAACCAGGCCGGGTGCGCGAGATGACCGGGTGACCTGAGGCCGGGTTATCGACCTGTCCAGGGGACCCGGGCCGGGGACCCGACAGGACCCGGTGATCTGCGGCTGGGGTAAAAACCCGTCCCGGGGACCCGGGCTGGGTCCCGACATGCCTTGGTTACCTGGGGCCGGTGTCCCCACGTGACCCGCTGACCTGGGCTGGTGACCCCACGTGACCCGGTCACCTGGGGCCGGTGACCCCACGTGACCCGGTCACCTGGGGCCGGTGACCCCACGTGACCCGGTCAGCTGGGGCCGGTGTCCCCACGAGACCCGCTGACCTGGGGCCGGTGACCCCACGTGACCCGGTCACCTGGGGCCGGTGTCCCCACGTGACCCGGTCACCTGGGGCCGGTGACCCCACGTGACACGGTCACCTGGGGCCGGTGACCCCACGTGACCCGGTCACCTGGGGCCGGTGTCCCCACGTGACCCGGTCACCTGGGGCCGGTGACCCCACGTGACCCGGTCACCTGGGGCCGGTGACCTCACGTGACCCGGTCACCTGGGGCCGGTGACCCCACGTGACCCGCTGACCTGGGGACGGTGACCCCACGTGACCCGGTGACCTGGGGCCGGTGTCCCCACGTGACCCGGAGTCCTGGTGCCGGGGTGGTCATCGGAACCTGGGAACCAGGCCGGTTACCCGACACGACCCGGTGACCCGGGGCTGTGGTGTCGACGGACTCGTGGACCTGGGTTCGGGGTCCCGACCTGACGCGGTGACCTGGGGCCGGTGTCCCCACGTGACCCGCTGACCTGGGGCCGGTGTCCCCACGTGACCCGCTGACCTGGGGCCGGTGACCCCACGTGACCCGCTGACCTGGGGCCGGTGACCCCGCGTGACCCGGTCACCTGGGGCCGGGGTCCCCACGGGACCCGGGGTCCTGGTGCCGGGGTGGTCACCGGAACGTGGGAACCAGGCCGGGTGCGCGACATGACCCGGTGACCTGGGGCTGGGTTAACGACCTGTCCAGGGGACCCGGGCCGGGGACCCGACAGGACCCGGTGGTCCTTCGCTGGTGTCCCGATGCAACCCGGGGACCCGGGCCCGGGCCCCCACGTGATCCAGTGATCCGGTGCTTTTGTCCCGATGCAACCCGGGGACCCGGGCCGGGGACCCGGTATGACTCCGTCTCCCGGGGCCGGGGTGGTCACCTGACACTGGTACCCGGGACAGCGACCCGACATGACCCCGTGACCCGGGGCCGGGGTGCCGACCTGTCCAGGGGACCCGACCCGGGTACCCGACAGGACCTGGTGATCTGCGGCTGGGGTAAAAACCCGTCCCGGGGACCCGGGCTGGGTCCCGACATGACCCCGTGACCTGGGGCTGTGGTGTCGACCGGACTCGGGGACCTGGTCCGGTGTCCCGTCATGACCCGGGGACCTGGGGTCGGGGTGGTCACCAGACCCTTGTACCCAGGCCGTTGACCCAACATGACCCTGTGACCCGGGGCCTGGGTAAAAATCCAACCCGGGGACCCGGGCATGGGACGTGACATGACCCGACCTGGGTCCGGGGTCCCGAACTGACCCGGTGACCTGGGTCCGGGGACTCGGTATGACCCGGTTACCTGGGGCAGGTGTCCCCACGTGACCCGCTGACCTGGGTCCGGGGTCCCCACGTGACCCGCTGACCTGGGGCCGGTGTCCCCACGTGACCCGCTGACCTGAGGCCGGTGTCCCCACGTGACCCGGTCACCTGGGTTCGGGGTCCCGACCTGATGCGGTGACCTGGGGCCGGTGTCCCCACGTGACCCGCTGACCTGGGGCCGGTGTCCCCACGTGACCCGCTGACCTGGGGCCGGTGACCCCACGTGACCCGGTCACCTGGGGCCGGTGTCCCCACGTGACCCGGGGTCCTGGTGCCGGGGAGGTCATCGGAACCTGGGAACCAGGCTGGGTACCACACATGACCAGGTGACCTGGGTCCGGGGTCCCCACGTGATCCGGTGACCTGGGGCCTGGGTCCCCACGTGACCCGCTGACCTGGGGCCGGTGACCCCACGTGATCCGGTGACCTGGGGCCTGGGTCCCCACGTGACCCGCTGACCTGGGGACGGTGACCCCACGTGACCCGGTGACCTGGGGCCGGTGTCCCCACGTGACCCGGAGTCCTGGTGCCGGGGTGGTCATCGGAACCTGGGAACCAGGCCGCTTACCCGACACGACCCGGTGACCCGGGGCTGTGGTGTCGACGGACTCGTGGACCTGGGTTCGGGGTCCCGACCTGACGCGGTGACCTGGGGCCGGTGTCCCCACGTGACCCGGTCACCTGGGGCCGGTGTCCCCACGTGACCCGCTGACCTGGGGCCGGTGACCCCACGTGACCCGCTGACCTGGGGCCCGTGACCCCGCGTGACCCGGTCACCTGGGGCCGGGGTCCCCACGGGACCCGGGGTCCTGGTGCCGGGGTGGTCACCGGAACGTGGGAACCAGGCCTGGTGCGCGACATGACCCGGTGACCTGGGGCCGGGTTAACGACCTGTCCAGGGGACCCGGGCCGGGGACCCGACAGGACCCGGTGGTCCTTCGCTGGTGTCCCGATGCAACCCGGGGACCCGGGCCCGGGCCCCCACGTGATCCAGTGATCCGGTGCTTTTGTCCCGATGCAACCCGGGGACCCGGGCCGGGGACCCGGTATGACTCCGTCTCCCGGGGCCGGGGTGGTCACCTGACACTGGTACCCGGGACAGCGACCCGACATGACCCCGTGACCCGGGGCCGGGGTGCCGACCTGTCCAGGGGACCCGACCCGGGTACCCGACAGGACCCGGTGATCTGGGGCTTGGGTAAAAACCCGTCCCGGGGACCCGGGCTGGGTCCCGACATGACCCGGTGACCTGGGGTCGGGGTGGTCACCAGACCCTTGTACCCAGGCCGTTGACCCGACATGACCCTGTGACCTGGGGCCTGGGTAAAAATCCAACCCGGGGACCCGGGCATGGGACGTGACATGACCCGACCTGGGTCCGGGGACCCGCTATGACCCGGTTATCTGGGGCCGGTGTCCCCACGTGACCCGGTCACCTGGGTCCGGTGTCCCCACGTGACCCGGTCACCTGCGGCCGGGGTCCCCACGTGACCCGGTGACCTGGGGCCGGGGTGGTCATCGGAACCTGGGAACCAGGCTGGGTACCACACATGACCAGGTGACCTGGGTCCGGGGTCCCCACGTGACCCTCTGACCTGGGGCCGGGGTCCCAACGTGACCCGGTCACCTGGGGCCGGGGTCCCCACGTGACCCGCTGACCTGGGGCCGGTGACCCCACGTGACCCGGTCACCTGGGGCCGGTGACCCCACGTGACCCGCTGACCTGGGGCCGGTGACCCCACGTGACCCGGTCACCTGGGGCCGGTGACCCCACGTGACCGGGTCACCTGGGGCCGGTGACCCCACGTGACCCGGTCACCTGGGGCCGGTGACCCCACGTGACCCGGTCACCTGGGGCCGGTGTCCCCACTTGACCCGGTCACCTGGTGCCGGTGACCCCACGTGACCCGGTCACCTGGGGCCGGTGTCCCCACGTGACCCGGTCACCTGGGGCCGGTGTCCCCACGTGACCCGGTCACCTGGGGCCGGTGACCCCACGTGACCCGGTCACCTGGGGCCGGTGACCCCACGTGACCCGGTCACCTGGGGCCGGTGACCCCACGTGACCCGGTCACCTGGGGCCGGTGTCCCCACGTGACCCGCTGACCTGGGGCCGGTGACCCCACGTGACCCGGTCACCTGGGGCCGGTGTCCCCACGTGACCCGGTCACCTGGGGCCGGTGACCCCACGTGACCCGGTCACCTGGGGCCGGTGACCCCACGTGACCCGGTCACCTGGGGCCGGTGTCCCCACGTGACCCGGTCACCTGGGGCCGGTGACCCCACGTGACCCGGTCACCTGGGGCCGGTGACCCCACGTGACCCGGTCACCTGTGGCCGGTGACCCCACGTGACCAGGTCACCTGGGGCCGGGGTCCCCACGTGACCCGCTGACCTGGGGCCGGTGACCCCACGTGACCCGGTCACCTGGGGCCGGTGTCCCCACGTGACCCGGTCACCTGGGGCCGGTGACCCCACGTGACCGGGTCACCTGGGGCCGGTGACCACACGTGACCCGGTCACCTGGGGCCGGTGTCCCCACGTGACCCGATGACCTGGGGCCGGTGTCCCCACGTGACCCGGTCACCTGGGGCCGGTGTCCCCACGTGACCCGGGGTCCTGGTGCCGGGGTGGTCATCGGAACCTTGGAACCAGGCCGGTTACCCGACACGACCCGGTGACCCGGGGCTGTGGTGTCGACGGACTCGTGGACCTGTGTTCGGGGTCCCGACCTGACGCGGTGACCTGGGGCCGGTGTCCCCACGTGACCCGCTGACCTGGGGACGGGGTCCCGACGTGACCCGGGGTCCTGGTGCCGGGGTGGTCACCGGAACCTGGGAACCAAGCCGGGTGCGCGACATGACCCGGTGACCTGGGGCCGGGTTAATGACCTGTCCAGGGGACCCGGGCCGGGGACCCGACAGGACCCGGTGGTCCTTCGCTGGTGTCCCGATGCAACGCGGGGACCCGGGCCGGGGACCCGGTATGACTCCGTCTCCCGGGGCCGGGGTGGTCACCTGACACTGGTACCCGGGACAGCGACCCGACATGACCCCGTGACCCGGGGCCGGGGTGCCAACCTGTCCAGGGGACCCGACCCGGGTACCCGACAGGACCCGGTGATCTGCGGCTGGGGTAAAAACCCGTCCCGGGGACCCAGGCTGGGTCCCGACATGACCCGGTGACCTGGGGCCGGTGTCCCCACGTGACCAGGTCACCTGGGGCCGGTGTCCCCACGTGACCTGGTCACCTGGGGCCGGGGTGGTCATCGGAACCTGGGAACCAGGCTGGGTACCACACATGACCAGGTGACCTGGGTCCGGGGTCCCCACGTGACCCTCTGACCTGGGGCCGGGGTCCCCACGTGACCCGGTCACCTGGGACCGGGGTCCCCACGTGACCCGCTGACCTGGGGCCGGTGACCCAACGTGACCCGGTCACCTGGGGCCGGTGTCCCCACGTGACCCGGGGTCCTGGTGCCGGGGTGGTCATCGGAACCTGGGAACCAGGCCGGGTGCGCGAGATGACCGGGTGACCTGGGGCCGGGTTATCGACCTGTCCAGGGGACCCAGGCCGGGGACCCGACAGGACCCGGTGATCTGCGGCTGGGGTAAAAACGCGTCCCGGGGACCCGCGCTGGGTCCCGACATGCCTTGGTTACCTGGGGCCGGTGTCCCCACGTGACCCGGTCACCTGGGGCCAGTGACCCCACGTGACCCGGTCACCTGGGGCCGGTGTCCCCACGTGACCCGGTCACCTGGGGCCGGTGACCCCACGTGACCCGGTCACCTGGGGCCGGTGACCTCACGTGACCGGGTCACCTGGGGCCGGTGACCCCACGTGACCCGGTCACCTGGGGCCGGTGACCCCACGTGACCCGTTCACCTGGGGCCGGTGTCCCCACGTGACCCGGTCACCTGGTGCCGGTGACCCCACGTGACCCGGTCACCTGGGGCCGGTGACCCCACGTGACCCGGTCACCTGGGGCCGGTGTCCCCACGTGACCCGGTCACCTGGGGCCGGTGACCCCACGTGACCCGGTCACCTGGGGCCGGTGTCCCCACGTGACCCGGTCACCTGGGGCCGGTGACCCCACGTGACCCGGTGACCTGGGGCCGGTGACCCCACGTGACCCGGTCACCTGGGGCCGGTGTCCCCACGTGACCCGGTCACCTGGGGCCGGTGACCCCACGTGACCCGGTCACCTGGGGCCGGTGACCCCACGTGACCCGGTCACCTGGGGCCGGTGACCCCACGTGACCCGGTCACCTGGGGCCGGTGTCCCCACGTGACCCGGTCACCTGGGGCCGGTGACCCCACGTGACCCGGTCACCTGGGGCCGGTGACCCCACGTGACCCGGTCACCTGGGGCCGGTGTCCCCACGTGACCCGGTCACCTGGGGCCGGTGACCCCACGTGACCCGGTCACCTGGGGCCGGTGACCTCACGTGACCCGGTCACCTGGGGCCGGTGTCCCCACGTGACCCGCTGACCTGGGGCCGGTGACCCCACGTGACCCGGTCACCTGGGGCCGGTGTCCCCACGTGACCCGGTCACCTGGGGCCGGTGACCCCACGTGACCCGGTCACCTGGGGCCGGTGACCCCACGTGACCCGGTCACCTGGGGCCGGTGTCCCCACGTGACCCGGTCACCTGGGGCCGGTGACCCCACGTGACCCGGTCACCTGGGGCCGGTGACCCCACGTGACCCGGTCACCTGTGGCCGGTGACCCCACGTGACCAGGTCACCTGGGGCCGGGGTCCCCACGTGACCCGCTGACCTGGGGCCGGTGACCCCACGTGACCCGGTCACCTGGGGCCGGTGTCCCCACGTGACCCGGTCACCTGGGGCCGGTGACCCCACGTGACCGGGTCACCTGGGGCCGGTGACCACACGTGACCCGGTCACCTGGGGCCGGTGTCCCCACGTGACCCGATGACCTGGGGCCGGTGTCCCCACGTGACCCGGTCACCTGGGGCCGGTGTCCCCACGTGACCCGGGGTCCTGGTGCCGGGGTGGTCATCGGAACCTTGGAACCAGGCCGGTTACCCGACACGACCCGGTGACCCGGGGCTGTGGTGTCGACGGACTCGTGGACCTGTGTTCGGGGTCCCGACCTGACGCGGTGACCTGGGGCCGGTGTCCCCACGTGACCCGGTCACCTGGGGCCGGTGACCCCACGTGACCCGGTCACCTGGGGCCGGTGACCCCACGTGACCCGGTCACCTGGGGCCGGTGACCCCACGTGACCCGGTCACCTGGGGCCGGTGTCCCCACGTGACCCGCTGACCTGGGGCCGGTGACCCCACGTGACCCGGTCACCTGGGGCCGGTGACCCCACGTGACCCGGTCACCTGGGGCCGGTGACCCCACGTGACCCGGTCACCTGGGGCCGGTGTCCCCACGTGACCCGGTCACCTGGGGCCGGTGACCCCACGTGACCCGGTCACCTGGGGCCGGTGACCCCACGTGACCCGGTCACCTGTGGCCGGTGACCCCACGTGACCAGGTCACCTGGGGCCGGGGTCCCCACGTGACCCGCTGACCTGGGGCCGGTGACCCCACGTGACCCGGTCACCTGGGGCCGGTGTCCCCACGTGACCCGGTCACCTGGGGCCGGTGACCCCACGTGACCGGGTCACCTGGGGCCGGTGACCACACGTGACCCGGTCACCTGGGGCCGGTGTCCCCACGTGACCCGATGACCTGGGGCCGGTGTCCCCACGTGACCCGGTCACCTGGGGCCGGTGTCCCCACGTGACCCGGGGTCCTGGTGCCGGGGTGGTCATCGGAACCTTGGAACCAGGCCGGTTACCCGACACGACCCGGTGACCCGGGGCTGTGGTGTCGACGGACTCGTGGACCTGTGTTCGGGGTCCCGACCTGACGCGGTGACCTGGGGCCGGTGTCCCCACGTGACCCGCTGACCTGGGGACGGGGTCCCGACGTGACCCGGGGTCCTGGTGCCGGGGTGGTCACCGGAACCTGGGAACCAGGCCGGGTGCGCGACATGACCCGGTGACCTGGGGCCGGGTTAATGACCTGTCCAGGGGACCCGGGCCGGGGACCCGACAGGACCCGGTGGTCCTTCGCTGGTGTCCCGATGCAACCCGGGGACCCGGGCCGGGGACCCGGTATGACTCCGTCTCCCGGGGCCGGGGTGGTCACCTGACACTGGTACCCGGGACAGCGACCCGACATGACCCCGTGACCCGGGGCCGGGGTGCCAACCTGTCCAGGGGACCCGACCCGGGTACCCGACAGGACCCGGTGATCTGCGGCTGGGGTAAAAACCCGTCCCGGGGACCCAGGCTGGGTCCCGACATGACCCGGTGACCTGGGGCCGGTGTCCCCACGTGACCAGGTCACCTGGGGCCGGTGTCCCCACGTGACCTGGTCACCTGGGGCCGGGGTGGTCATCGGAACCTGGGAACCAGGCTGGGTACCACACATGACCAGGTGACCTGGGTCCGGGGTCCCCACGTGACCCTCTGACCTGGGGCCGGGGTCCCCACGTGACCCGGTCACCTGGGACCGGGGTCCCCACGTGACCCGCTGACCTGGGGCCGGTGACCCAACGTGACCCGGTCACCTGGGGCCGGTGTCCCCACGTGACCCGGGGTCCTGGTGCCGGGGTGGTCATCGGAACCTGGGAACCAGGCCGGGTGCGCGAGATGACCGGGTGACCTGGGGCCGGGTTATCGACCTGTCCAGGGGACCCAGGCCGGGGACCCGACAGGACCCGGTGATCTGCGGCTGGGGTAAAAACGCGTCCCGGGGACCCGCGCTGGGTCCCGACATGCCTTGGTTACCTGGGGCCGGTGTCCCCACGTGACCCGGTCACCTGGGGCCGGTGACCCCACGTGACCCGGTCACCTGGGGCCGCTGACCTCACGTGACCGGGTCACCTGGGGCCGGTGACCCCACGTGACCCGGTCACCTGGGGCCGGTGACCCCACGTGACCCGTTCACCTGGGGCCGGTGTCCCCACGTGACCCGGTCACCTGGTGCCGGTGACCCCACGTGACCCGGTCACCTGGGGCCGGTGACCCCACGTGACCCGGTCACCTGGGGCCGGTGTCCCCACGTGACCCGGTCACCTGGGGCCGGTGACCCCACGTGACCCGGTCACCTGGGGCCGGTGTCCCCACGTGACCCGGTCACCTGGGGCCGGTGACCCCACGTGACCCGGTGACCTGGGGCCGGTGACCCCACGTGACCCGGTCACCTGGGGCCGGTGTCCCCACGTGACCCGGTCACCTGGGGCCGGTGACCCCACGTGACCCGGTCACCTGGGGCCGGTGACCCCACGTGACCCGGTCACCTGGGGCCGGTGACCCCACGTGACCCGGTCACCTGGGGCCGGTGTCCCCACGTGACCCGGTCACCTGGGGCCGGTGACCCCACGTGACCCGGTCACCTGGGGCCGGTGACCCCACGTGACCCGGTCACCTGGGGCCGGTGTCCCCACGTGACCCGGTCACCTGGGGCCGGTGACCCCACGTGACCCGGTCACCTGGGGCCGGTGACCTCACGTGACCCGGTCACCTGGGGCCGGTGACCCCACGTGACCCGGTCACCTGGGGCCGGTGACCCCACGTGACCAGGTCACCTGGGGCCGGTGACCCCACGTGACCCGGGGTCCTGGTGCCGGGGTGGTCATCGGAAACTTGGAACCAGGCCGGTTACCCGACACGACCCGGTGACCCGGGGCTGTGGTGTCGACGGACTCGTGGACCTGTGTTCGGGGTCCCGACCTGACGCGGTGACCTGGGGCCGGTGTCCCCACG
>CATOCB010000103.1:615000-765427 GCA_951411735.1 Somateria mollissima | reverse complement strand
CCTTCGGTGGTGTCCCGATGCAACCCGGGGACCCGGGCCCGGGCCCCCACGTGATCCAGTGATCCGGTGCTTTTGTCCCGATGCAACCCGGGGACCTGGGCCGGGGACCCGGTATGACTCCGTCTCCCGGGGCCGGGGTGGTCACCTGACACTGGTACCCGGGACAGCGACCCGACATGACCCCGTGACCCGGGGCCGGGGTGCCGACCTGTCCAGGGGACCCGACCCGGGTACCCGACAGGACCCGGTGATCTGCGGCTGGGGTAAAAACCCGTCCCGGGGACCCGGGCTTGGTCCCGACATGACCCGGTGACCTGGGGCTGTGGTGTCGACCGGACTCGGGGACCTGGTCCGCTGTCCCGTCATGACCCGGGGACCTGGGGTCGGGGTGGTCACCAGACCCTTGTACCCAGGCCGTTGACCCGACATGACCCTGTGACCCGGGGCCTGGGTAAAAATCCAACCCGGGGACCCGGGCATGGGACGTGACATGACCCGACCTGGGTCCGGGGTCCCGAACTGACCCGGTGTCCTGGGTCCGGGGACTCGGTATGACCCGGTTACCTGGGTCCGGGGTCCCCACGTGACCCGGTCACCTGGGGCCGGGGTCCCCACGTGACCCGCTGACCTGGGGCCGGTGACCCCACGTGACCCGGTCACCTGGGGCCTGTGTCCCCACGTGACCCGGGGTCCTGGTGCCGGGGTGGTCATCGGAACCTGGGAACCAGGCCGGGTGCGCGAGATGACCGCGTGACCTGGGGCCGGGTTATCGACCTGTCCAGGGGACCCGGGCCGGGGACCCGACAGGACCCGGTGATCTGCGGCTGGGGTAAAAAACCCGTCCCAGGGACCCGGGCTGGGTCCCGACATGCCTTGGTTACCTGGGGCCGGTGTCCCCACGTGACCCGCTGACCTGGGGCCGGTGACCCCACGTGACCCGGTCACCTGGGGCCGGTGTCCCCACGTGACCCGGTCACCTGGGGCCGGTGACCCCACGTGACCCGGTCAACTGGGGCCGGTGTCCCCACGTGACCCGCTGACCTGGGGCCGGTGACCCCACGTGACCCGGTCACCTGGGGCCGGTGACCCCACGTGACCCGGTCACCTGGGGCCGGTGACCCCACGTGACCGGGTCACCTGGGGCCGGTGACCCCACGTGACCCGGTCACCTGGGGCCGGTGTCCCCACGTGACCCGGTCACCTGGTGCCGGTGACCCCACGTGACCCGGTCACCTGGGGCCGGTGACCCCACGTGACCCGGTCACCTGGGGCCGGTGTACCCACGTGACCCGGTCACCTGGGGCCGGTGACCCCACGTGACCCGGTCACCTGGGGCCGGTGACCCCACGTGACCCGGTCACCTGGGGCCGGTGACCCCACGTGACCCGCTGACCTGGGGCCGGTGACCCCACGTGACCCGGTCACCTGGGGCCGGTGACCCCACGTGACCCGGTCACCTGGGGCCGGTGACCCCACGTGACCCGGTCACCTGGGGCCGGTGACCTCACGTGACCCGGTCACCTGGGGCCGGTGACCCCACGTGACCCGGTCACCTGGGGCCGGTGTCCCCACGTGACCCGCTGACCTGGGGCCGGTGACCCCACGTGACCCGGTCACCTGGGGCCGGTGACCCCACGTGACCCGGTGACCTGGGGCCGGTGACCCCACGTGACCCGCTGACCTGGGGCCGGTGACCCCACGTGACCCGGTCACCTGGGGCCGGTGACCCCACGTGACCCGGTCACCTGGGGCCGGTGACCCCACGTGACCCGGTCACCTGGGGCCGGTGACCTCACGTGACCCGGTCACCTGGGGCCGGTGACCCCACGTGACCCGGTCACCTGGGGCCGGTGACCCCACGTGACCAGGTCACCTGCGGCCGGTGACCCCACGTGACCCGGTCAGCTGGGGCCGGTGACCCCACGTGGCCCGGTCACCTGGGGCCGGTGACCTCACGTGACCCGGTCACCTGGGGCCGGTGACCCCACGTGACCCGGTCACCTGGGGCCGGTGACCCCACGTGACCAGGTCACCTGGGGCCGGTGACCCCACGTGACCCAGTCACCTGGTGCCGGTGACCCCACGTGACCCGGTCACCTGGGGCCGGTGTCCCCACGTGACCCGGTCACCTGGGGCCGGTGACCCCACGTGACCCGGTCACCTGGGGCCGGGGTCCCCACGTGACCCGGGGTCCTGGTGCCGGGGTGGTCACCGGAACCTGGGAACCAGGCCGGTTACCCGACACGACCCGGTGACCTGGGGCCGGGTTAACGACCTGTCCAGGGGACCCGGGCCGGGGACCCGACAGGACCCGGTGGTCCTTTGCTGGTGTCCCGATGCAACCCGGGGACCCGGGCCCGGGCCCCCACGTGATCCAGTGATCCGGTGCTTTTGTCCCGATGCAACCCGGGGACCTGGGCCGGGGACCCGGTATGACTCCGTCTCCCGGGGCCGGGGTGGTCACCTGACACTGGTACCCGGGACAGCGACCCGACATGACCCCGTGACCCGGGGCCGGGGTGCCGACCTGTCCAGGGGACCCGACCCGGGTACCCGACAGGACCCGGTGATCTGCGGCTGGGGTAAAAACCCGTCCCGGGGACCCGGGCTGGGTCCCGACATGACCCGGTGACCTGGGGCTGTGGTGTCGACCGGACTCGGGGACCTGGTCCGCTGTCCCGTCATGACCCGGGGACCTGGGGTCGGGGTGGTCACCAGACCCTTGTACCCAGGCCGTTGACCCGACATGACCCTGTGACCCGGGGCCTGGGTAAAAATCCAACCCGGGGACCCGGGCATGGGACGTGACATGACCCGACCTGGGTCCGGGGTCCCGAACTGACCCGGTGACCTGGGTCCGGGGACTCGGTATGACCCGGTTACCTGGGTCCGGGGTCCCCACGTGACCCGGTCACCTGGGGCCGGGGTCCCCACGTGACCCGCTGACCTGGGGCCGGTGACCCCACGTGACCCGGTCACCTGGGGCCGGTGTCCCCACGTGACCCGGGGTCCTGGTGCCGGGGTGGTCATCGGAACCTGGGAACCAGGCCGGGTGCGCGAGATGACCGGGTGACCTGGGGCCGGGTTATCGACCTGTCCAGGGGACCCGGGCCGGGGACCCGACAGGACCCGGTGATCTGCGGCTGGGGTAAAAACCCGTCCCGGGGACCCGGGCTGGGTCCCGACATGCCTTGGTTACCTGGGGCCGGTGTCCCCACGTGACCCGCAGACCTGGGGCCGGTGACCCCACGTGACCCGGTCACCTGGGGCCGGTGTCCCCACGTGACCCGGTCACCTGGGGCCGGTGACCCCACGTGACCCGGTCACCTGGGGCCGGTGTCCCCACGTGACCCGCTGACCTGGGGCCGGTGACCCCACGTGACCCGCTGACCTGGGGCCGGTGACCCCACGTGACCCGGTCACCTGGGGCCGGTGTCCCCACGTGACCCGGTCACCTGGGGCCGGTGACCCCACGTGACCCGGTCACCTGGGGCCGGTGACCCCACGTGACCCGGTCACCTGGGGCCGGTGACCCCACGTGACCCGGTGACCTGGGGCCGGTGACCCCACGTGACCCGGTCACCTGGGGCCGGTGACCCCACATGACCCGGTCACCTGGGGCCGGTGACCCCACGTGACCCGGTCACCTGGGGCCGGTGACCCCACGTGACCCGGTCACTTGGGGCCGGTGACCCCAAGTGACCCGCTGACCTGGGGCCGGTGACCTCACGTGACCCGGTCACCTGGGGCCGGTGACCCCACGTGACCCGGTCACCTGGGGCCGGTGACCCCACGTGACCAGGTCACCTGGGGCCGGTGACCCCACGTGACCCGGTCACCTGGGGCCGGTGACCTCACGTGACCCGGTCACCTGGTGCCGGTGACCCCACGTGACCCGGTCACCTGGGGCCGGTGACCCCACGTGACCAGGTCACCTGGGGCCGGTGACCCCACGTGACCCAGTCACCTGGTGCCGGTGACCCCACGTGACCGGGTCACCTGGGGCCGGTGTCCCCACGTGACCCGGTCACCTGGGGCCGGTGACCCCACGTGACCCGGTCACCTGGGGCCGGGGTCCCCACGGGACCCGGGGTCCTGGTGCCGGGGTGGTCACCGGAACCTGGGAACCAGGCCGGTTACCCGACACGACCCGGTGACCTGGGGCCGGGTTAACGACCTGTCCAGGGGACCCGGGCCGGGGACCCGACAGGACCCGGTGGTCCTTCGCTGGTGTCCCGATGCAACCCGGGGACCCGGGCCCGGGCCCCCACGTGATCCAGTGATCCGGTGCTTTTGTCCCGATGCAACCCGGGGACTTGGGCCGGGGACCCGGTATGACTCCGTCTCCCGGGGCCGGGGTGGTCACCTGACAGTGGTACCCGGGACAGCGACCCGACATGACCCCGTGACCCGGGGCCGGGGTGCCGACCTGTCCAGGGGACCCGACCCGGGTACCCGACAGGACCCGGTGATCTGCGGCTGGGGTAAAAACCCGTCCCGGGGACCCGGGCTGGGTCCCGACATGACCCGGTGACCTGGGGCTGTGGTGTCGACCGGACTCGGGGACCTGGTCCGGTGTCCCGTCATGACCCGGGGACCTGGGGTCGGGGTGGTCACCAGACCCTTGTACCCAGGCCGTTGACCCGACATGACCCTGTGACCCGGGGCCTGGGTAAAAATCCAACCCGGGGACCCGGGCATGGGACGTGACATGACCCGACCTGGGTCCGGGGTCCCGAACTGACCCGGTGACCTGGGTCCGGGGACTCGGTATGACCCGGTTACCTGGGTCCGGGGTCCCCACGTGACCCGGTCACCTGGGGGCGGGGTCCCCACGTGACCCGCTGACCTGGGGCCGGTGACCCCACGTGACCCGGTCACCTGGGGCCGGTGTCCCCACGTGACCCGGGGTCCTGGTGCCGGGGTGGTCATCGGAACCTGGGAACCAGGCCGGGTGCGCGAGATGACCGGGTGACCTGGGGCCGGGTTATCGACCTGTCCAGGGGACCCGGGCCGGGGACCCGACAGGACCCGGTGATCTGCGGCTGGGGTAAAAACCCGTCCCGGGGACCCGGGCTGGGTCCCGACATGCCTTGGTTACCTGGGGCCGGTGTCCCCACGTGACCCGCTGACCTGGGGCCGGTGACCCCACGTGACCCGGTCACCTGGGGCCGGTGTCCCCACGTGACCCGGTCACCTGGGGCCGGTGACCCCACGTGACCCGGTCACCTGGGGCCGGTGTCCCCACGTGACCCGCTGACCTGGGGCCGGTGACCCCACGTGACCCGGTCACCTGGGGCCGGTGACCCCACGTGACCCGGTCACCTGGGGCCGGTGACCCCACGTGACTGGGTCACCTGGGGCCGGTGACCCCACGTGACCCGGTCACCTGGGGCCGGTGACCCCACGTGACCCGGTCACCTGGGGCCGGTGTCCCCACGTGACCCGGTCACCTGGTGCCGGTGACCCCACGTGACCCGGTCACCTGGGGCCGGTGACCCCACGTGACCCGGTCACCTGGGGCCGGTGACCCCACGTGACCCGCTGACCTGGGGCCGGTGACCCCACGTGACCCGGTGACCTGGGGCCGGTGACCCCACGTGACCCGGTGACCTGGGGCCGGTGACCCCACGTGACCCGGTCACCTGGGGCCGGTGTCCCCACGTGACCCGGTCACCTGGGGCCGGTGACCCCACGTGACCCGGTCACCTGGGGCCGGGGTCCCCACGGGACCCGGGGTCCTGGTGCCGGGGTGGTCACCGGAACCTGGGAACCAGGCCGGTTACCCGACACGACCCGGTGACCTGGGGCCGGGTTAACGACCTGTCCAGGGGACCCGGGCCGGGGACCCGACAGGACCCGGTGGTCCTTCGCTGGTGTCCCGATGCAACCCGGGGACCCGGGCCCGGGCCCCCACGTGATCCAGTGATCCGGTGCTTTTGTCCCGATGCAACCCGGGGACCTGGGCCGGGGACCCGGTATGACTCCGTCTCCCGGGGCCGGGGTGGTCACCTGACACTGGTACCCGGGACAGCGACCCGACATGACCCCGTGACCCGGGGCCGGGGTGCCGACCTGTCCAGGGGACCCGACCCGGGTACCCGACAGGACCCGGTGATCTGCGGCTGGGGTAAAAACCCGTCCCGGGGACCCGGGCTGGGTCCCGACATGACCCGGTGACCTGGGGCTGTGGTGTCGACCGGACTCGGGGACCTGGTCCGGTGTCCCGTCATGACCCGGGGACCTGGGGTCGGGGTGGTCACCAGACCCTTGTACCCAGGCCGTTGACCCGACATGACCCTGTGACCCGGGGCCTGGGTAAAAATCCAACCCGGGGACCCGGGCATGGGACGTGACATGACCCGACCTGGGTCCGGGGTCCCGAACTGACCCGGTGACCTGGGTCCGGGGACTCGGTATGATCCGGTTACCTGGGTCCGGGGTCCCCACGTGACCTGGTCACCTGGGGCCGGGGTCCCCACGTGACCCGCTGACCTGGGGCCGGTGACCCCACGTGACCCGGTCACCTGGGGCCGGTGTCCCCACGTGACCCGGGGTCCTGGTGCCGGGGTGGTCATCGGAACCTGGGAACCAGGCCGGGTGCGCGAGATGACCTGGTGACCTGGGGCCGGGTTATCGACCTGTCCAGGGGACACGGGCCGGGGACCCGACAGGACCCGGTGATCTGCGGCTGGGGTAAAAACCCGTCCCGGGGACCCGGGCTGGGTCCCGACATGCCTTGGTTACCTGGGGCCGGTGTCCCCACGTGACCCGCTGACCTGGGGCCGGTGACCCCATGTGACCCGGTCACCTGGGGCCGGTGTCCCCACGTGACCCGGTCACCTGGGGCCGGTGACCCCACGTGACCCGGTCACCTGGGGCCGGTGTCCCCACGTGACCCGCTGACCTGGGGCCGGTGACCCCACGTGACCCGGTCACCTGGGGTCGGTGACCCCACGTGACCCGGTCACCTGGGGCCGGTGACCCCCCGTGACCGGGTCACCTGGGGCCGGTGACCCCACGTGACCCGGTCACCTGGGGCCGGTGACCCCACGTGACCCGGTCACCTGGGGCCGGTGTCCCCACGTGACCCGGTCACCTGGTGCCGGTGACCCCACGTGACCCGGTCACCTGGGGCCGGTGATCCCACGTGACCCGGTCACCTGGGGCCGGTGACCCCACGTGACCCGGTCACCTGGGGCCGGTGACCCCACGTGACCCGCTGACCTGGGGCCGGTGACCCCACGTGACCCGGTCACCTGGGGCCGGTGACCCCACGTGACCCGGTCACCTGGGGCCGGTGACCCCACGTGACCAGGTCACCTGGGGCCGGTGACCCCACGTGACCCAGTCACCTGGTGCCGGTGACCCCACGTGACCCGGTCACCTGGGGCCGGTGACCCCACGTGACCCGGTCACCTGGGGCCGGGGTCCCCACGGGACCCGGGGTCCTGGTGCCGGGGTGGTCACCGGAACCTGGGAACCAGGCCGGTTACCCGACACGACCCGGTGACCTGGGGCCGGGTTAACGACCTGTCCAGGGGACCCGGGCCGGGGACCCGACAGGACCCGGTGGTCCTTCGCTGGTGTCCCGATGCAACCCGGGGACCCGGGCCCGGGCCCCCACGTGATCCAGTGATCCGGTGCTTTTGTCCCGATGCAACCCGGGGACCTGGGCCGGGGACCCGGTATGACTCCGTCTCCCGGGGCCGGGGTGGTCACCTGACACTGGTACCCGGGACAGCGACCCGACATGACCCCGTGACCCGGGGCCGGGGTGCCGACCTGTCCAGGGGACCCGACCCGGGTACCCGACAGGACCCGGTGATCTGCGGCTGGGGTAAAAACCCGTCCCGGGGACCCGGGCTGGGTCCCGACATGACCCGGTGACCTGGGGCTGTGGTGTCGACCGGACTCGGGGACCTGGTCCGGTGTCCCGTCATGACCCGGGGACCTGGGGTCGGGGTGGTCACCAGACCCTTGTACCCAGGCCGTTGACCCGACATGACCCTGTGACCCGGGGCCTGGGTAAAAATCCAACCAGGGGACCCGGGCATGGGACGTGACATGACCCGACCTGGGTCCGGGGTCCCGAACTGACCCGGTGACCTGGGTCCGGGGACTCGGTATGACCCGGTTACCTGGGTCCGGGGTCCCCACGTGACCCGGTCACCTGGGGCCGGGGTCCCCACGTGACCCGCTGACCTGGGGCCGGTGACCCCACGTGACCCGGTCACCTGGGGCCGGTGTCCCCACGTGACCCGGGGTCCTGGTGCCGGGGTGGTCATCGGAACCTGGGAACCAGGCCGGGTGCGCGAGATGACCGGGTGACCTGGGGCCGGGTTATCGACCTGTCCAGGGGACCCGGGCCGGGGACCCGACAGGACCCGGTGATCTGCGGCTGGGGTAAAAACCCGTCCCGGGGACCCGGGCTGGGTCCCGACATGCCTTGGTTACCTGGGGCCGGTGTCCCCACGTGACCCGGTCACCTGGGGCCGGTGTCCCCACGTGACCCGGTCACCTGGGGCCGGTGACCCCACGTGACCCGGTCACCTGGGGCCGGTGTCCCCACGTGACCCGCTGACCTGGGGCCGGTGACACCACGTGACCCGGTCACCTGGGGCCGGTGACCCCACGTGACCGGGTCACCTGGGGCCGGTGACCCCACGTGACCCGGTCACCTGGGGCCGGTGACCCCACGTGACCCGGTCACCTGGGGCCGGTGTCCCCACGTGACCCGGTCACCTGGTGCCGGTGACCCCACGTGACCCGGTCACCTGGGGCCGGTGACCCCACGTGACCCGCTGACCTGGGGCCGGTGACCCCACGTGACCCGGTCACCTGGGGCCGGTGACCCCACGTGACCCGGTGACCTGGGGCCGGTGACCCCACATGACCCGGTCACCTGGGGCCGGTGACCCCACGTGACCCGGTGACCTGGGGCCGGTGACCCCACGTGACCCGGTCACCTGGGGCCGGTGACCCCACGTGACCCGGTGACCTGGGGCCGGTGACCCCACGTGACCCGGTCACCTGGGGCCGGTGACCCCACGTGACCCGGTCACCTGGGGCCGGTGACCTCACGTGACCCGGTCACCTGGGGCCGGTGACCCCACGTGACCCGGTCACCTGGGGCCGGTGACCCCACGTGACCAGGTCACCTGGGGCCGGTGACCCCACGTGACCCGGTCACCTGGGGCCGGGGTCCCCACGGGACCCGGGGTCCTGGTGCCGGGGTGGTCACCGGAACCTGGGAACCAGGCCGGTTACCCGACACGACCCGGTGACCTGGGGCCGGGTTAACGACCTGTCCAGGGGACCCGGGCCGGGGACCCGACAGGACCCGGTGGTCCTTCGCTGGTGTCCCGATGCAACCCGGGGACCCGGGCCCGGGCCCCCACGTGATCCAGTGATCCGGTGCTTTTGTCCCGATGCAACCCGGGGACCTGGGCCGGGGACCCGGTATGACTCCGTCTCCCGGGGCCGGGGTGGTCACCTGACACTGGTACCCGGGACAGCGACCCGACATGACCCCGTGACCCGGGGCCGGGGTGCCGACCTGTCCAGGGGACCCGACCCGGGTACCCGACAGGACCCGGTGATCTGCGGCTGGGGTAAAAACCCGTCCCGGGGACCCGGGCTGGGTCCCGACATGACCCGGTGACCTGGGGCTGTGGTGTCGACCGGACTCGGGGACCTGGTCCGGTGTCCCGTCATGACCCGGGGACCTGGGGTCGGGGTGGTCACCAGACCCTTGTACCCAGGCCGTTGACCCGACATGACCCCGTGACCCGGGGCCTGGGTAAAAATCCAACCCGGGGACCCGGGCATGGGACGTGACATGACCCGACCTGGGTCCGGGGTCCCGAACTGACCCGGTGACCTGGGTCCGGGGACTCGGTATGACCCGGTTACCTGGGTCCGGGGTCCCCACGTGACCCGGTCACCTGGGGCCGGGGTCCCCACGTGACCCGCTGACCTGGGGCCGGTGACCCCACGTGACCCGGTCACCTGGGGCCGGTGTCCCCACGTGACCCGGGGTCCTGGTGCCGGGGTGGTCATCGGAACCTGGGAACCAGGCCGGGTGCGCGAGATGACCGGGTGACCTGGGGCCGGGTTATCGACCTGTCCAGGGGACCCGGGCCGGGGACCCGACAGGACCCGGTGATCTGCGGCTGGGGTAAAAACCCGTCCCGGGGACCCGGGCTGGGTCCCGACATGCCTTGGTTACCTGGGGCCGGTGTCCCCACGTGACCCGCTGACCTGGGGCCGGTGACCCCACGTGACCCGGTCACCTGGGGCCGGTGTCCCCACGTGACCCGGTCACCTGGGGCCGGTGACCCCACGTGACCCGGTCACCTGGGGCCGGTGTCCCCACGTGACCCGCTGACCTGGGGCCGGTGACACCACGTGACCCGGTCACCTGGGGCCGGTGACCCCACGTGACCGGGTCACCTGGGGCCGGTGACCCCACGTGACCCGGTCACCTGGGGCCGGTGACCCCACGTGACCCGGTCACCTGGGGCCGGTGTCCCCACGTGACCCGGTCACCTGGTGCCGGTGACCCCACGTGACCCGGTCACCTGGGGCCGGTGACCCCACGTGACCCGGTCACCTGGGGCCGGTGACCCCACGTGACCCGGTCACCTGGGGCCGGTGACCCCACGTGACCCGGTGACCTGGGGCCGGTGACCCCACGTGACCCGCTGACCTGGGGCCGGTGACCCCACGTGACCCGGTGACCTGGGGCCGGTGACCCCACGTGACCCGGTCACCTGGGGCCGGTGACCCCACGTGACCCGGTGACCTGGGGCCGGTGACCCCACGTGACCCGGTCACCTGGGGCCGGTGACCCCACGTGACCCGGTCACCTGGGGCCGGTGACCTCACGTGACCCGGTCACCTGGGGCCGGTGACCCCACGTGACCCGGTCACCTGGGGCCGGTGACCCCACGTGACCAGGTCACCTGGGGCCGGTGACCCCACGTGACCCGGTCACCTGGGGCCGGGGTCCCCACGGGACCCGGGGTCCTGGTGCCGGGGTGGTCACCGGAACCTGGGAACCAGGCCGGTTACCCGACACGACCCGGTGACCTGGGGCCGGGTTAACGACCTGTCCAGGGGACCCGGGCCGGGGACCCGACAGGACCCGGTGGTCCTTCGCTGGTGTCCCGATGCAACCCGGGGACCCGGGCCCGGGCCCCCACGTGATCCAGTGATCCGGTGCTTTTGTCCCGATGCAACCCGGGGACCTGGGCCGGGGACCCGGTATGACTCCGTCTCCCGGGGCCGGGGTGGTCACCTGACACTGGTACCCGGGACAGCGACCCGACATGACCCCGTGACCCGGGGCCGGGGTGCCGACCTGTCCAGGGGACCCGACCCGGGTACCCGACAGGACCCGGTGATCTGGGGCTTGGGTAAAAACCCGTCCCGGGGACCCGGGCTGGGTCCCGACATGACCCGGTGACCTGGGGCTGTGGTGTCGACCGGACTCGGGGACCTGGTCCGGTGTCCCGTCATGACCCGGGGACCTGGGGTCGGGGTGGTCACCAGACCCTTGTACCCAGGCCGTTGACCCGACATGACCCCGTGACCCGGGGCCTGGGTAAAAATCCAACCCGGGGACCCGGGCATGGGACGTGACATGACCCGACCTGGGTCCGGGGTCCCGAACTGACCCGGTGACCTGGGTCCGGGGACTCGGTATGACCCGGTTACCTGGGTCCGGGGTCCCCACGTGACCCGGTCACCTGGGGCCGGGGTCCCCACGTGACCCGCTGACCTGGGGCCGGTGACCCCACGTGACCCGGTCACCTGGGGCCGGTGTCCCCACGTGACCCGGGGTCCTGGTGCCGGGGTGGTCATCGGAACCTGGGAACCAGGCCGGGTGCGCGAGATGACCGGGTGACCTGGGGCCGGGTTATCGACCTGTCCAGGGGACCCGGGCCGGGGACCCGACAGGACCCGGTGATCTGCGGCTGGGGTAAAAACCCGTCCCGGGGACCCGGGCTGGGTCCCGACATGCCTTGGTTACCTGGGGCCGGTGTCCCCACGTGACCCGCTGACCTGGGGCCGGTGACCCCACGTGACCCGGTCACCTGGGGCCGGTGTCCCCACGTGACCCGGTCACCTGGGGCCGGTGACCCCACGTGACCCGGTCACCTGGGGCCGGTGTCCCCACGTGACCCGCTGACCTGGGGCCGGTGACACCACGTGACCCGGTCACCTGGGGCCGGTGACCCCACGTGACCGGGTCACCTGGGGCCGGTGACACCACGTGACCCGGTCACCTGGGGCCGGTGACCCCACGTGACCCGGTCACCTGGGGCCGGTGTCCCCACGTGACCCGGTCACCTGGTGCCGGTGACCCCACGTGACCCGGTCACCTGGGGCCGGTGACCCCACGTGACCCGGTCACCTGGGGCCGGTGACCCCACGTGACCCGGTCACCTGGGGCCGGTGACCCCACGTGACCCGGTGACCTGGGGCCGGTGACCCCACGTGACCCGCTGACCTGGGGCCGGTGACCCCACGTGACCCGGTCACCTGGGGCCGGTGACCCCACGTGACCCGGTCACCTGGGGCCGGTGACCCCACGTGACCCGGTGACCTGGGGCCGGTGACCCCACGTGACCCGGTCACCTGGGGCCGGTGACCCCACGTGACCCGGTCACCTGGGGCCGGTGACCTCACGTGACCCGGTCACCTGGGGCCGGTGACCCCACGTGACCCGGTCACCTGGGGCCGGTGACCCCACGTGACCAGGTCACCTGGGGCCGGTGACCCCACGTGACCCGGTCACCTGGGGCCGGGGTCCCCACGGGACCCGGGGTCCTGGTGCCGGGGTGGTCACCGGAACCTGGGAACCAGGCCGGTTACCCGACACGACCCGGTGACCTGGGGCCGGGTTAACGACCTGTCCAGGGGACCCGGGCCGGGGACCCGACAGGACCCGGTGGTCCTTCGCTGGTGTCCCGATGCAACCCGGGGACCCGGGCCCGGGCCCCCACGTGATCCAGTGATCCGGTGCTTTTGTCCCGATGCAACCCGGGGACCTGGGCCGGGGACCCGGTATGACTCCGTCTCCCGGGGCCGGGGTGGTCACCTGACACTGGTACCCGGGACAGCGACCCGACATGACCCCGTGACCCGGGGCCGGGGTGCCGACCTGTCCAGGGGACCCGACCCGGGTACCCGACAGGACCCGGTGATCTGGGGCTTGGGTAAAAACCCGTCCCGGGGACCCGGGCTGGGTCCCGACATGACCCGGTGACCTGGGGCTGTGGTGTCGACCGGACTCGGGGACCTGGTCCGGTGTCCCGTCATGACCCGGGGACCTGGGGTCGGGGTGGTCACCAGACCCTTGTACCCAGGCCGTTGACCCGACATGACCCCGTGACCCGGGGCCTGGGTAAAAATCCAACCCGGGGACCCGGGCATGGGACGTGACATGACCCGACCTGGGTCCGGGGTCCCGAACTGACCCGGTGACATGGGTCCGGGGACTCGGTATGATCCGGTTACCTGGGTCCGGGGTCCCCACGTGACCCGGTCACCTGGGGCCGGGGTCCCCACGTGACCCGCTGACCTGGGGCCGGTGACCCCACGTGACCCGGTCACCTGGGGCCGGTGTCCCCACGTGACCCGGGGTCCTGGTGCCGGGGTGGTCATCGGAACCTGGGAACCAGGCCGGGTGCGCGAGATGACCGGGTGACCTGGGGCCGGGTTATCGACCTGTCCAGGGGACACGGGCCGGGGACCCGACAGGACCCGGTGATCTGCGGCTGGGGTAAAAACCCGTCCCGGGGACCCGGGCTGGGTCCCGACATGCCTTGGTTACCTGGGGCCGGTGTCCCCACGTGACCCGCTGACCTGGGGCCGGTGACCCCATGTGACCCGGTCACCTGGGGCCGGTGTCCCCACGTGACCCGGTCACCTGGGGCCGGTGACCCCACGTGACCCGGTCACCTGGGGCCGGTGTCCCCACGTGACCCGCTGACCTGCGGCCGGTGACCCCACGTGACCCGGTCACCTGGGGCCGGTGACCCCACGTGACCCGGTCACCTGGGGCCGGTGACCCCACGTGACCGGGTCACCTGGGGCCGGTGACCCCACGTGACCCGGTCACCTGGGGCCGGTGACCCCACGTGACCCGGTCACCTGGGGCCGGTGTCCCCACGTGACCCGGTCACCTGGTGCCGGTGACCCCACGTGACCCGGTCACCTGGGGCCGGTGATCCCACGTGACCCGGTCACCTGGGGCCGGTGACCCCACGTGACCCGGTCACCTAGGGCTGGTGACCCCACGTGACCCGCTGACCTGGGGCCGGTGACCCCACGTGACCCGGTCACCTGGGGCCGGTGACCCCACGTGACCCGGTCACCTGGGGCCGGTGACCCCACGTGACCAGGTCACCTGGGGCCGGTGACCCCACGTGACCCAGTCACCTGGGGCCGGTGACCCCACGTGACCCGGTCACCTGGGGCCGGTGTCCCCACGTGACCCGGTCACCTGGGGCCGGTGACCCCACGTGACCCGGTCACCTGGGGCCGGGGTCCCCACGGGACCCGGGGTCCTGGTGCCAGGGTGGTCACCGGAACCTGGGAACCAGGCCGGTTACCCGACACGACCCGGTGACCTGGGGCCGGGTTAACGACCTGTCCAGGGGACCCGGGCCGGGGACCCGACAGGACCCGGTGGTCCTTCGCTGGTGTCCCGATGCAACCCGGGGACCCGGGCCCGGGCCCCCACGTGATCCAGTGATCCGGTGCTTTTGTCCCGATGCAACCCGGGGACCTGGGCCGGGGACCCGGTATGACTCCGTCTCCCGGGGCCGGGGTGGTCACCTGACACTGGTACCCGGGACAGCGACCCGACATGACCCCGTGACCCGGGGCCGGGGTGCCGACCTGTCCAGGGGACCCGACCCGGGTACCCGACAGGACCCGGTGATCTGCGGCTGGGGTAAAAACCCGTCCCGGGGACCCGGGCTGGGTCCCGACATGACCCGGTGACCTGGGGCTGTGGTGTCGACCGGACTCGGGGACCTGGTCCGGTGTCCCGTCATGACCCGGGGACCTGGGGTCGGGGTGGTCACCAGACCCTTGTACCCAGGCCGTTGACCCGACATGACCCTGTGACCCGGGGCCTGGGTAAAAATCCAACCCGGGGACCCGGGCATGGGACGTGACATGACCCGACCTGGGTCCGGGGTCCCGAACTGACCCGGTGACCTGGGTCCGGGGACTCGGTATGACCCGGTTACCTGGGTCCGGGGTCCCCACGTGACCCGGTCACCTGGGGCCGGGGTCCCCACGTGACCCGCTGACCTGGGGCCGGTGACCCCACGTGACCCGGTCACCTGGGGCCGGTGTCCCCACGTGACCCGGGGTCCTGGTGCCGGGGTGGTCATCGGAACCTGGGAACCAGGCCGGGTGCGCGAGATGACCGGGTGACCTGGGGCCGGGTTATCGACCTGTCCAGGGGACACGGGCCGGGGACCCGACAGGACCCGGTGATCTGCGGCTGGGGTAAAAACCCGTCCCGGGGACCCGGGCTGGGTCCCGACATGCCTTGGTTACCTGGGGCCGGTGTCCCCACGTGACCCGCTGACCTGGGGCCGGTGACCCCACGTGACCCGGTCACCTGGGGCCGGTGACCCCACGTGACCCGGTCACCTGGGGCCGGTGACCCCACGTGACCCGCTGACCTGGGGCCGGTGACCCCACGTGACCCGGTGACCTGGGGCCGGTGACCCCACGTGACCCGCTGACCTGGGGCCGGTGACCCCACGTGACCCGGTCACCTGGGGCCGGTGACCCCACGTGACCCGGTCACCTGGGGCCGGTGACCCCACGTGACCCGGTGACCTGGGGCCGGTGACCTCACGTGACCCGGTCACCTGGGGCCGGTGACCCCACGTGACCCGGTCACCTGGGGCCGGTGACCCCACGTGACCAGGTCACCTGGGGCCGGTGACCCCACGTGACCCGGTCACCTGGGGCCGGTGACCCCACGTGACCCGGTCACCTGGGGCCGGTGACCCCACGTGACCCGGTCACCTGGGGCCGGTGACCCCACGTGACCAGGTCACCTGGGGCCGGTGACCCCACGTGACCCAGTCACCTGGTGCCGGTGACCCCACGTGACCCGGTCACCTGGGGCCGGTGTCCCCACGTGACCCGGTCACCTGGGGCCGGTGACCCCACGTGACCCGGTCACCTGGGGCCGGGGTCCCCACGGGACCCGGGGTCCTGGTGCCGGGGTGGTCACCGGAACCTGGGAACCAGGCCGGTTACCCGACACGACCCGGTGACCTGGGGCCGGGTTAACGACCTGTCCAGGGGACCCGGGCCGGGGACCCGACAGGACCCGGTGGTCCTTCGCTGGTGTCCCGATGCAACCCGGGGACCCGGGCCCGGGCCCCCACGTGATCCAGTGATCCGGTGCTTTTGTCCCGATGCAACCCGGGGACCTGGGCCGGGGACCCGGTATGACTCCGTCTCCCGGGGCCGGGGTGGTCACCTGACACTGGTACCCGGGACAGCGACCCGACATGACCCCGTGACCCGGGGCCGGGGTGCCGACCTGTCCAGGGGACCCGACCCGGGTACCCGACAGGACCCGGTGATCTGCGGCTGGGGTAAAAACCCGTCCCGGGGACCCGGGCTGGGTCCCGACATGACCCGGTGACCTGGGGCTGTGGTGTCGACCGGACTCGGGGACCTGGTCCGGTGTCCCGTCATGACCCGGGGACCTGGGGTCGGGGTGGTCACCAGACCCTTGTACCCAGGCCGTTGACCCGACATGACCCTGTGACCCGGGGCCTGGGTAAAAATCCAACCCGGGGACCCGGGCATGGGACGTGACATGACCCGACCTGGGTCCGGGGTCCCGAACTGACCCGGTGACCTGGGTCCGGGGACTCGGTATGACCCGGTTACCTGGGTCCGGGGTCCCCACGTGACCCGGTCACCTGGGGCCGGGGTCCCCACGTGACCCGCTGACCTGGGGCCGGTGACCCCACGTGACCCGGTCACCTGGGGCCGGTGTCCCCACGTGACCCGGGGTCCTGGTGCCGGGGTGGTCATCGGAACCTGGGAACCAGGCCGGGTGCGCGAGATGACCGGGTGACCTGGGGCCGGGTTATCGACCTGTCCAGGGGACACGGGCCGGGGACCCGACAGGACCCGGTGATCTGCGGCTGGGGTAAAAACCCGTCCCGGGGACCCGGGCTGGGTCCCGACATGCCTTGGTTACCTGGGGCCGGTGTCCCCACATGACCCGCTGACCTGGGGCCGGTGACCCCACGTGACCCGGTCACCTGGGGCCGGTGTCCCCACGTGACCCGGTCACCTGGGGCCGGTGACCCCACGTGACCCGGTCACCTGGGGCCGGTGTCCCCACGTGACCCGCTGACCTGGGGCCGGTGACACCACGTGACCCGGTCACCTGGGGCCGGTGACCCCACGTGACCGGGTCACCTGGGGCCGGTGACCCCACGTGACCCAGTCACCTGGGGCCGGTGACCCCACGTGACCCGGTCACCTGGGGCCGGTGTCCCCACGTGACCCGGTCACCTGGTGCCGGTGACCCCACGTGACCCGGTCACCTGGGGCCGGTGACCCCACGTGACCCGGTCACCTGGGGCCGGTGACCCCACGTGACCCGGTCACCTGGGGCCGGTGACCCCACGTGACCCGCTGACCTGGGGCCGGTGACCCCACGTGACCCGGTCACCTGGGGCCGGTGTCCACACGTGACCCGGGGTCCTGGTGCCGGGGTGGTCATCGGAACCTGGGAACCAGGCCGGGTGCGCGAGATGACCGCGTGACCTGGGGCCGGGTTATCGACCTGTCCAGGGGACCCGGGCCGGGGACCCGACAGGACCCGGTGATCTGCGGCTGGGGTAAAAACCCGTCCCGGGGACCCGGGCTGGGTCCCGACATGCCTTGGTTACCTGGGGCCGGTGTCCCCACGTGACCCGCTGACCTGGGGCCGGTGACCCCACGTGACCCGGTCACCTGGGGACGGTGACCCCACGTGACCCGGTCACCTGGGGCCGGTGACCCCACGTGACCCGCTGACCTGGGGCCGGTGACCCCACATGACCGGGTCACCTGGGGCCGGTGACCCCACGTGACCCGGTCACCTGGGGCCGGTGACCCCACGTGACCCGGTCACCTGGGGCCGGTGTCCCCACGTGACCCGGTCACCTGGGGCCGGTGACCCCACGTGACCCGGTCACCTGGAGCAGGTGACCCCACGTGACCCGGTCACCTGGGGCCGGTGACCCCACGTGACCCGGTGACCTGGGGCCGGTGTCCCCACGTGACCCGCTGACCTGGGGCCGGTGACCCCACGTGACCCGCTGACCTGGGGCCGGTGTCCCCACGTGACCCGCTGACCTGGGGCCGGTGACCCCACGTGACCCGGTCACCTGGGGCCGGTGACTCCACGTGACCCGGTCACCTGGGGCCGGTGTCCCCACGTGACCCGGTCACCTGGGGCCGGTGACCCCACGTGACCCAGTCACCTGGGGCCGGTGTCCCCACGTGACCCGGTCACCTGGGGCCGGTGTCCCCACGTGACCCGGTCACCTGGGGCCGGTGACCCCACGTGACCCGGTCACCTGGGGCCGGGGTCCCCACGGGACCCGGGGTCCTGGTGCCGGGGTGGTCACCGGAACCTGGGAACCAGGCCGGTTACCCGACACGACCCGGTGACCTGGGGCCGGGTTAACGACCTGTCCAGGGGACCCGGGCCGGGGACCCGACAGGACCCGGTGGTCCTTCGCTGGTGTCCCGATGCAACCCGGGGACCCGGGCCCGGGCCCCCACGTGATCCAGTGATCCGGTGCTTTTGTCCCGATGCAACCCGGGGACCTGGGCCGGGGACCCGGTATGACTCCGTCTCCCGGGGCCGGGGTGGTCACCTGACACTGGTACCCGGGACAGCGACCCGACATGACCCCGTGACCCGGGGCCAGGGTGCCGACCTGTCCAGGGGACCCGACCCGGGTACCCGACAGGACCCGGTGATCTGCGGCTGGGGTAAAAACCCGTCCCGGGGACCCGGGCTGGGTCCCGACATGACCCGGTGACCTGGGGCTGTGGTGTCGACCGGACTCGGGGACCTGGTCCGGTGTCCCGTCATGACCCGGGGACCTGGGGTCGGGGTGGTCACCAGACCCTTGTACCCAGGCCGTTGACCCGACATGACCCTGTGACCCGGGGCCTGGGTAAAAATCCAACCCGGGGACCCGGGCATGGGACGTGACATGACCCGACCTGGGTCCGGGGTCCCGAACTGACCCGGTGACCTGGGTCCGGGGACTCGGTATGACCCGGTTACCTGGGTCCGGGGTCCCCACGTGACCCGGTCACCTGGGGCCGGGGTCCCCACGTGACCCGCTGACCTGGGGCCGGTGACCCCACGTGACCCGGTCACCTGGGGCCGGTGTCCCCACGTGACCCGGGGTCCTGGTGCCGGGGTGGTCATCGGAACCTGGGAACCAGGCCGGGTGCGCGAGATGACCGGGTGACCTGGGGCCGGGTTATCGACCTGTCCAGGGGACCCGGGCCGGGGACCCGACAGGACCCGGTGATCTGCGGCTGGGGTAAAAACCCGTCCCGGGGACCCGGGCTGGGTCCCGACATGCCTTGGTTACCTGGGGCCGGTGTCCACACGTGACCCGCTGACCTGGGGCCGGTGACCCCACGTGACCCGGTCACCTGGGGCCGGTGTCCCCACGTGACCCGCTGACCTGGGGCCGGTGACCCCACGTGACCCGGTCACCTGGGGCCGGTGACCCCACGTGACCGGGTCACCTGGGGCCGGTGACCCCACGTGACCCGGTCACCTGGGGCAGGTGACCCCACGTGACCCGGTCACCTGGGGCCGGTGTCCCCACGTGACCCGGTCACCTGGTGCCGGTGACCCCACGTGACCCGGTCACCTGGGGCCGGTGACCCCACGTGACCCGCTGACCTGGGGCCGGTGACCCCACGTGACCCGGTCACCTGGGGCCGGTGACCCCACGTGACCCGGTCACCTGGGGCCGGTGACCCCACGTGACCCGCTGACCTAGGGCCGGTGACCCCACGTGACCCGGTCACCTGGGGCCGGTGACCCCACGTGACCCGGTCACCTGGGGCCGGTGACCCCACGTGACCCGGTCACCTGGGGCCGGTGACCTCACGTGACCCGGTCACCTGGGGCCGGTGACCCCACGTGACCCGGTGACCTGGGGCCGGTGACCCCACGTGACCCGCTGACCTGGGGCCGGTGACCCCACGTGACCCGGTCACCTGGGGCCGGTGACCCCACGTGACCCGGTCACCTGGGGCCGGTGTCCCCACGTGACCCGGTCACCTGGGGCCGGTGACCCCACGTGACCCGGTCACCTGGGGCCGGGGTCCCCACGTGACCCGGGGTCCTGGTGCCGGGGTGGTCATCGGAACCTTGGAACCAGGCCGGTTACCCGACACGACCCGGTGACCCGGGGCTGTGGTGTCGACGGACTCGTGGACCTGGGTTCGGGGTCCCGACTTGACGCGGTGACCTGGGGCCGGTGTCCCCACGTGACCCGCTGACCTGGGTCCGGGGTCCCCACGTGACCCGGGGTCCTGGTGCCGGGGTGGTCACCGGAACCTGGGAACCAGGCCGGGTGCGCGACATGACCTGGTGACCTGGGGCCGGGTTAACGACCTGTCCAGGGGACCCGGGCCGGGGACCCGACAGGACCCGGTGGTCCTTCGCTGGTGTCCCGATGCAACCCGGGGACCCGGGCCGGGGACCCGGTATGACTCCGTCTCCCGGGGCCGGGGTGGTCACCTGACAGTGGTACCCGGGACAGCGACCCGACATGACCCCGTGACCCGGGGCCGGGGTGCCGACCTGTCCAGGGGACCCGACCCGGGTACCCGACAGGACCCGGTGATCTGCGGCTGGGGTAAAAACCCGTCCCGGGGACCCGGGCTGGGTCCCGACATGACCCGGTGACCTGGGGCTGTGGTGTCGACCGGACTCGGGGACCTGGTCCGGTGTCCCGTCATGACCCGGGGACCTGGGGTCGGGGTGGTCACCAGACCCTTGTACCCAGGCCGTTGACCCGACATGACCCTGTGACCCGGGGCCTGGGTAAAAATCCAACCCGGGGACCCGGGCATGGGACGTGACATGACCCGACCTGGGTCCGGGGTCCCGAACTGACCCGGTGGCCTGGGTCCGGGGACTCGGTATGACCCGGTTACCTGGGTCCGGGGTCCCCACGTGACCCGGTCACCTGGGGCCGGGGTCCCCACGTGACCCGCTGACCTGGGGCCGGTGACCCCACGTGACCCGGTCACCTGGGGCCGGTGTCCCCACGTGACCCGGGGTCCTGGTGCCGGGGTGGTCATCGGAACCTGGGAACCAGGCCGGGTGCGCGAGATGACCGGGTGACCTGGGGCCGGGTTATCGACCTGTCCAGGGGACCCGGGCCGGGGACCCGACAGGACCCGGTGATCTGCGGCTGGGGTAAAAACCCGTCCCGGGGACCCGGGCTGGGTCCCGACATGCCTTGGTTACCTGGGGCCGGTGTCCCCACGTGACCCGCTGACCTGGGGCCGGTGTCCCCACGTGACCCGGTCACCTGGGGCCGGTGACCCCACGTGACCCGGTCACCTGGGGCCGGTGACCCCACGTGACCCGGTCACCTGGGGCCGGTGTCCCCACGTGACCCGCTGACCTGGGGCCGGTGACCCCACGTGACCCGGTCACCTGGGGCCGGTGACCCCACGTGACCCGGTCACCTGGGGCCGGTGACCCCACGTGACCCGGTCACCTGGGGCCGGTGACCCCACGTGACCCGGTGACCTGGGGCCGGTGACCCCACGTGACCCGGTGACCTGGGGCCGGTGACCCCACATGACCCGGTCACCTGGGGCCGGTGACCCCACGTGACCCGGTCACTTGGGGCCGGTGACCCCAAGTGACCCGCTGACCTGGGGCCGGTGACCTCACGTGACCCGGTCACCTGGGGCCGGTGACCCCACGTGACCCGGTCACCTGGGGCCGGTGACCCCACGTGACCCGCTGACCTGGGGCCGGTGACCCCACGTGACCCGGTCACCTGGGGCCGGTGACCTCACGTGACCCGGTCACCTGGGGCCAGTGACCCCACGTGACCCGGTCACCTGGGGCCGGTGACCCCACGTGACCCAGTCACCTGGTGCCGGTGACCCCACGTGACCGGGTCACCTGGGGCCGGTGTCCCCACGTGACCCGGTCACCTGGGGCCGGTGACCCCACGTGACCCGCTGACCTGGGGCCGGGGTCCCCACGGGACCCGGGGTCCTGGTGCCGGGGTGGTCACCGGAACCTGGGAACCAGGCCGGTTACCCGACACGACCCGGTGACCTGGGGCCGGGTTAACGACCTGTCCAGGGGACCCGGGCCGGGGACCCGACAGGACCCGGTGGTCCTTCGCTGGTGTCCCGATGCAACCCGGGGACCCGGGCCCGGGCCCCCACGTGATCCAGTGATCCGGTGCTTTTGTCCCAATGCAACCCGGGGACCTGGGCCGGGGACCCGGTATGACTCCGTCTCCCGGGGCCGGGGTGGTCACCTGACACTGGTACCCGGGACAGCGACCCGACATGACCCCGTGACCCGGGGCCGGGGTGCCGACCTGTCCAGGGGACCCGACCCGGGTACCCGACAGGACCCGGTGATCTGCGGCTGGGGTAAAAACCCGTCCCGGGGACCCGGGCTGGGTCCCGACATGACCCGGTGACCTGGGGCTGTGGTGTCGACCGGACTCGGGGACCTGGTCCGGTGTCCCGTCATGACCCGGGGACCTGGGGTCGGGGTGGTCACCAGACCCTTGTACCCAGGCCGTTGACCCGACATGACCCTGTGACCCGGGGCCTGGGTAAAAATCCAACCCGGGGACCCGGGCATGGGACGTGACATGACCCGACCTGGGTCCGGGGTCCCGAACTGACCCGGTGTCCTGGGTCCGGGGACTCGGTATGACCCGGTTACCTGGGTCCGGGGTCCCCACGTGACCCGGTCACCTGGGGCCGGGGTCCCCACGTGACCCGCTGACCTGGGGCCGGTGACCCCACGTGACCCGGTCACCTGGGGCCGGTGTCCCCACGTGACCCGGGGTCCTGGTGCCGGGGTGGTCATCGGAACCTGGGAACCAGGCCGGGTGCGCGAGATGACCGTGTGACCTGGGGCCGGGTTATCGACCTGTCCAGGGGACCCGGGCCGGGGACCCGACAGGACCCGGTGATCTGCGGCTGGGGTAAAAACCCGTCCCGGGGACCCGGGCTGGGTCCCGACATGCCTTGGTTACCTGGGGCCGGTGTCCACACGTGACCCGCTGACCTGGGGCCGGTGACCCCACGTGACCCGGTCACCTGGGGCCGGTGTCCCCACGTGACCCGGTCACCTGGGGCCGGTGACCCCACGTGACCCGGTCACCTGGGGCCGGTGTCCCCACGTGACCCGCTGACCTGGGGCCAGTGACACCACGTGACCCGGTCACCTGGGGCCGGTGACCCCACGTGACCGGGTCACCTGGGGCCGGTGACCCCACGTGACCCGGTCACCTGGGGCCGGTGTCCCCACGTGACCCGGTCACCTGGGGCCGGTGACCCCACGTGACCCGGTCACCTGGGGCCGGGGTCCCCACGGGACCCGGGGTCCTGGTGCCGGGGTGTTCACCGGAACCTGGGAACCAGGCCGGTTACCCGACACGACCCGGTGACCTGGGGCCGGGTTAACGACCTGTCCAGGGGACCCGGGCCGGGGACCCGACAGGACCCGGTGGTCCTTCGCTGGTGTCCCGATGCAACCCGGGGACCCGGGCCCGGGCCCCCACGTGATCCAGTGATCCGGTGCTTTTGTCCCGATGCAACCCGGGGACCTGGGCCGGGGACCCGGTATGACTCCGTCTCCCGGGGCCGGGGTGGTCACCTGACACTGGTACCCGGGACAGCGACCCGACATGACCCCGTGACCCGGGGCCGGGGTGCCGACCTGTCCAGGGGACCCGACCCGGGTACCCGACAGGACCCGGTGATCTGCGGCTGGGGTAAAAACCCGTCCCGGGGACCCGGGCTGGGTCCCGACATGACCCGGTGACCTGGGGCTGTGGTGTCGACCGGACTCGGGGACCTGGTCCGGTGTCCCGTCATGACCCGGGGACCTGGGGTCGGGGTGGTCACCAGACCCTTGTACCCAGGCCGTTGACCCGACATGACCCTGTGACCCGGGGCCTGGGTAAAAATCCAACCCGGGGACCCGGGCATGGGACGTGACATGACCCGACCTGGGTCCGGGGTCCCGAACTGACCCGGTGACCTGGGTCCGGGGACTCGGTATGACCCGGTTACCTGGGTCCGGGGTCCCCACGTGACCCGGTCACCTGGGGCCGGGGTCCCCACGTGACCCGCTGACCTGGGGCCGGTGACCCCACGTGACCCGGTCACCTGGGGCCGGTGTCCCCACGTGACCCGGGGTCCTGGTGCCGGGGTGGTCATCGGAACCTGGGAACCAGGCCGGGTGCGCGAGATGACCGGGTGACCTGGGGCCGGGTTATCGACCTGTCCAGGGGACACGGGCCGGGGACCCGACAGGACCCGGTGATCTGCGGCTGGGGTAAAAACCCGTCCCGGGGACCCGGGCTGGGTCCCGACATGCCTTGGTTACCTGGGGCCGGTGTCCACACGTGACCCGCTGACCTGGGGCCGGTGACCCCACGTGACCCGGTCACCTGGGGCCGGTGTCCCCACGTGACCCGCTGACCTGGGGCCGGTGACCCCACGTGACCCGGTCACCTGGGGCCGGTGTCCCCACGTGACCCGGTCACCTGGTGCCGGTGACCCCACGTGACCCGGTCACCAGGGGCTGGTGACCCCACGTGACCCGGTCACCTGGGGCCGGTGACCCCACGTGACCCGGTCACCTGGGGCCGGTGACCCCACGTGACCCGGTCACCTGGGGCCGGTGACCTCACGTGACCCGGTCACCTGGGGCCGGTGACCCCACGTGACCCGGTCACCTTGGGCAGTTGACCCCACGTGACCAGGTCACCTGGGGCCGGTGACCCCACGTGACCCAGTCACCTGGGGCCGGTGACCCCACGTGACCCGGTCACCTGGGGCCGGTGTCCCCACGTGACCCGGTCACCTGGGGCCGGTGACCCCACGTGACCCGGTCACCTGGGGCCGGGGTCCCCACGGGACCCGGGGTCCTGGTGCCGGGGTGTTCACCGGAACCTGGGAACCAGGCCGGTTACCCGACACGACCCGGTGACCTGGGGCCGGGTTAACGACCTGTCCAGGGGACCCGGGCCGGGGACCCGACAGGACCCGGTGGTCCTTCGCTGGTGTCCCGATGCAACCCGGGGACCCGGGCCCGGGCCCCCACGTGATCCAGTGATCCGGTGCTTTTGTCCCGATGCAACCCGGGGACCTGGGCCGGGGACCCGGTATGACTCCGTCTCCCGGGGCCGGGGTGGTCACCTGACACTGGTACCCGGGACAGCGACCCGACATGACCCCGTGACCCGGGGCCGGGGTGCCGACCTGTCCAGGGGACCCGACCCGGGTACCCGACAGGACCCGGTGATCTGCGGCTGGGGTAAAAACCCGTCCCGGGGACCCGGGCTGGGTCCCGACATGACCCGGTGACCTGGGGCTGTGGTGTCGACCGGACTCGGGGACCTGGTCCGGTGTCCCGTCATGACCCGGGGACCTGGGGTCGGGGTGGTCACCAGACCCTTGTACCCAGGCCGTTGACCCGACATGACCCTGTGACCCGGGGCCTGGGTAAAAATCCAACCCGGGGACCCGGGCATGGGACGTGACATGACCCGACCTGGGTCCGGGGTCCCGAACTGACCCGGTGACCTGGGTCCGGGGACTCGGTATGACCCGGTTACCTGGGTCCGGGGTCCCCACGTGACCCGGTCACCTGGGGCCGGGGTCCCCACGTGACCCGCTGACCTGGGGCCGGTGACCCCACGTGACCCGGTCACCTGGGGCCGGTGTCCCCACGTGACCCGGGGTCCTGGTGCCGGGGTGGTCATCGGAACCTGGGAACCAGGCCGGGTGCGCGAGATGACCGGGTGACCTGGGGCCGGGTTATCGACCTGTCCAGGGGACACGGGCCGGGGACCCGACAGGACCCGGTGATCTGCGGCTGGGGTAAAAACCCGTCCCGGGGACCCGGGCTGGGTCCCGACATGCCTTGGTTACCTGGGGCCGGTGTCCCCACATGACCCGCTGACCTGGGGCCGGTGACCCCACGTGACCCGGTCACCTGGGGCCGGTGTCCCCACGTGACCCGGTCACCTGGGGCCGGTGACCCCACGTGACCCGGTCACCTGGGGCCGGTGTCCCCACGTGACCCGCTGACCTGGGGCCGGTGACCCCACGTGACCCGGTCACCTGGGGCCGGTGACCCCACGTGACCGGGTCACCTGGGGCCGGTGACCCCACGTGACCCGGTCACCTGGGGCCGGTGACCCCACGTGACCCGGTCACCTGGGGCCGGTGACCCCACGTGACCCGGTCACCTGGGGCCGGTGACCCCACGTGACCCGGTCACCTGGGGCCGGTGACCCCACGTGACCCGCTGACCTGGGGCCGGTGACCCCACGTGACCCGGTCACCTGGGGCCGGTGTCCACACGTGACCCGGGGTCCTGGTGCCGGGGTGGTCATCGGAACCTGGGAACCAGGCCGGGTGCGCGAGATGACCGCGTGACCTGGGGCCGGGTTATCGACCTGTCCAGGGGACCCGGGCCGGGGACCCGACAGGACCCGGTGATCTGCGGCTGGGGTAAAAACCCGTCCCGGGGACCCGGGCTGGGTCCCGACATGCCTTGGTTACCTGGGGCCGGTGTCCCCACGTGACCCGCTGACCTGGGGCCGGTGACCCCACGTGACCCGGTCACCTGGGGCCGGTGTCCCCACGTGACCCGGTCACCTGGGGCCGGTGACCCCACGTGACCCGGTCACCTGGGGCCGGTGTCCCCACGTGACCCGGTCACCTGGGGCCGGTGACCCCACGTGACCCGGTCACCTGGGGCCGGTGACCCCACGTGACTCGGTCACCTGAGGCCGGTGACCCCACGTGACCCGCTGACCTGGGGCCGGTGACCCCACATGACCGGGTCACCTGTGGCCGGTGACCCCACGTGACCCGGTCACCTGGGGCCGGTGACCCCACGTGACCCGGTCACCTGGGGCCGGTGTCCCCACGTGACCCGGTCACCTGGGGCCGGTGACCCCACGTGACCCGGTCACCTGGAGCCGGTGACCCCACGTGACCCGCTGACCTGGGGCCGGTGACCCCACGTGACCCGCTGACCTGGGGCCGGTGACCCCACGTGACCCGGTCACCTGGGGCCGGTGACCCCACGTGACCCGGTCACCTGGGGCCGGTGTCCCCACGTGACCCGGTCACCTGGGGCCGGTGACCCCACGTGACCCGGTCACCTGGGGCCGGTGACTCCACGTGACCTGGTCACCTGGGGCCGGTGACCCCACGTGACCCAGTCACCTGGTGCCGGTGACCCCACGTGACCCGGTCACCTGGGGCCGGTGTCCCCACGTGACCCGGTCACCTGGGGCCGGTGACCCCACGTGACCCGGTCACCTGGGGCCGGGGTCCCCACGGGACCCGGGGTCCTGGTGCCGGGGTGGTCACCGGAACCTGGGAACCAGGCCGGTTACCCGACACGACCCAGTGACCTGGGGCCGGGTTAACGACCTGTCCAGGGGACCCGGGCCGGGGACCCGACAGGACCCGGTGGTCCTTCGCTGGTGTCCCGATGCAACCCGGGGACCCGGGCCCGGGCCCCCACGTGATCCAGTGATCCGGTGCTTTTGTCCCGATGCAACCCGGGGACCTGGGCCGGGGACCCGGTATGACTCCGTCTCCCGGGGCCGGGGTGGTCACCTGACACTGGTACCCGGGACAGCGACCCGACATGACCCCGTGACCCGGGGCCGGGGTGCCGACCTGTCCAGGGGACCCGACCCGGGTACCCGACAGGACCCGGTGATCTGCGGCTGGGGTAAAAACCCGTCCCGGGGACCCGGGCTGGGTCCCGACATGACCCGGTGACCTGGGGCTGTGGTGTCGACCGGACTCGGGGACCTGGTCCGGTGTCCCGTCATGACCCGGGGACCTGGGGTCGGGGTGGTCACCAGACCCTTGTACCCAGGCCGTTGACCCGACATGACCCTGTGACCCGGGGCCTGGGTAAAAATCCAACCCGGGGACCCGGGCATGGGACGTGACATGACCCGACCTGGGTCCGGGGTCCCGAACTGACCCGGTGACCTGGGTCCGGGGACTCGGTATGACCCGGTTACCTGGGTCCGGGGTCCCCACGTGACCCGGTCACCTGGGGCCGGTGTCCCCACGTGACCCGCTGACCTGGGGCCGGTGACCCCACGTGACCCGGTCACCTGGGGCCGGTGTCCCCACGTGACCCGGGGTCCTGGTGCCGGGGTGGTCATCGGAACCTGGGAACCAGGCCGGGTGCGCGAGATGACCGGGTGACCTGGGGCCGGGTTATCGACCTGTCCAGGGGACACGGGCCGGGGACCCGACAGGACCCGGTGATCTGCGGCTGGGATAAAAACCCGTCCCGGGGACCCGGGCTGGGTCCCGACATGCCTTGGTTACCTGGGGCCGGTGTCCACACGTGACCCGCTGACCTGGGGCCGGTGACCCCACGTGACCCGGTCACCTGGGGCCGGTGTCCCCACGTGACCCGGTCACCTGGGGCCGGTGACCCCACGTGACCCGGTCACCTGGGGCCGGTGTCCCCACGTGACCCGCTGACCTGGGGCCGGTGACCCCACGTGACCCGGTCACCTGGGGCCGGTGACCCCACGTGACCCGGTCACCTGGGGCCGGTGACCCCACGTGACCCGCTGACCTGGGGCCGGTGACCCCACGTGACCCGGTCACCTGGGGCCGGTGACCCCACGTGACCCAGTGACCTGGGGCCGGTGACCCCACGTGACCCGCTGACCTAGGGCCGGTGACCCCACGTGACCCGGTCACCTGGGGCCGGTGTCCCCACGTGACCCGGTCACCTGGGGCCGGTGACCCCACGTGACCCGGTCACCTGGGGCCGGTGACCCCACGTGACCCGGTCACCTGGGGCCGGTGACCCCACGTGACCCGGTGACCTGGGGCCGGTGACCCCACTTGACCCGCTGACCTGGGGCCGGTGACCCCACGTGGCCCGGTCACCTGGGGCCGGTGACCCCACGTGACCCGGTCACCTGGGGCCGGTGACCCCACGTGACCCGGTGACCTGGGGCCGGTGACCCCACGTGACCCGGTCACCTGGGGCCGGTGACCTCACGTGACCCGGTCACCTGGGGCCGGTGACCCCACGTGACCCGGTCACCTGGGGCCGGTGACCCCACGTGACCAGGTCACCTGGGGCCGGTGACCCCACGTGACCCGGTCACCTGGGGCCGGTGACCCCACCTGACCCGGTCACCTGGTGCCAGTGACCTCACGTGACCCGGTCACCTGGGGCCGGTGACCCCACGTGACCCGGTCACCTTGGGCCGGTGACCCCACGTGACCAGGTCACCTGGGGCCGGTGACCCCACGTGACCCGGTCACCTGGGGCCGGGGTCCCCACGGGACCCGGGGTCCTGGTGCCGGGGTGGTCACCGGAACCTGGGAACCAGGCCGGTTACCCGACACGACCCGGTGACCTGGGGCCGGGTTAACGACCTGTCCAGGGGACCCGGGCCGGGGACCCGACAGGACCCGGTGGTCCTTCGCTGGTGTCCCGATGCAACCCGGGGACCCGGGCCCGGGCCCCCACGTGATCCAGTGATCCGGTGCTTTTGTCCCGATGCAACCCGGGGACCTGGGCCGGGGACCCGGTATGACTCCGTCTCCCGGGGCCGGGGCGGTCACCTGACACTGGTACCCGGGACAGCGACCCGACATGACCCCGTGACCCGGGGCCGGGGTGCCGACCTGTCCAGGGGACCCGACCCGGGTACCCGACAGGACCCGGTGATCTGCGGCTGGGGTAAAAACCCGTCCCGGGGACCCGGGCTGGGTCCCGACATGCCTTGGTTACCTGGGGCCGGTGTCCACACGTGACCCGGTCACCTGGGGCCGGTGACCCCACGTGACCCGGTCACCTGGGGCCGGTGTCCCCACGTGACCCGCTGACCTGGGGCCGGTGACCCCACGTGACCCGGTCACCTGGGGCCGGTGTCCCCACGTGACCCGCTGACCTGGGGCCAGTGACACCACGTGACCCGGTCACCTGGGGCCGGTGACCCCACGTGACCCGGTCACCTGGGGCCGGTGACCCCACGTGACCCGGTCACCTGGGGCCGGTGACCCCACGTGACCCGGTCACCTGGGGCCGGTGTCCCCACGTGACCCGGGGTCCTGGTGCCGGGGTGGTCATCGGAACCTTGGAACCAGGCCGGTTACCCGACACGACCCGGTGACCCGGGGCTGTGGTGTCGACGGACTCGTGGACCTGGGTTCGGGGTCCCGACTTGACGCGGTGACCTGGGGCCGGTGTCCCCACGTGACCCGCTGACCTGGGTCCGGGGTCCCCACGTGACCCGGGGTCCTGGTGCCGGGGTGGTCACCGGAACCTGGGAACCAGGCCGGGTGCGCGACATGACCTGGTGACCTGGGGCCGGGTTAACGACCTGTCCAGGGGACCCGGGCCGGGGACCCGACAGGACCCGGTGGTCCTTCGCTGGTGTCCCGATGCAACCCGGGGACCCGGGCCGGGGACCCGGTATGACTCCGTCTCCCGGGGCCGGGGTGGTCACCTGACACTGGTACCCGGGACAGCGACCCGACATGACCCCGTGACCCGGGGCCGGGGTGCCGACCTGTCCAGGGGACCCGACCCGGGTACCCGACAGGACCCGGTGATCTGCGGCTGGGGTAAAAACCCGTCCCGGGGACCCGGGCTGGGTCCCGACATGACCCGGTGACCTGGGGCTGTGGTGTCGACCGGACTCGGGGACCTGGTCCGGTGTCCCGTCATGACCCGGGGACCTGGGGTCGGGGTGGTCACCAGACCCTTGTACCCAGGCCGTTGACCCGACATGACCCTGTGACCCGGGGCCTGGGTAAAAATCCAACCCGGGGACCCGGGCATGGGACGTGACATGACCCGACCTGGGTCCGGGGTCCCGAACTGACCCGGTGACCTGGGTCCGGGGACTCGGTATGACCCGGTTACCTGGGTCCGGGGTCCCCACGTGACCCGGTCACCTGGGGCCGGGGTCCCCACGTGACCCGCTGACCTGGGGCCGGTGACCCCACGTGACCCGGTCACCTGGGGCCGGTGTCCCCACGTGACCCGGGGTCCTGGTGCCGGGGTGGTCATCGGAACCTGGGAACCAGGCCGGGTGCGCGAGATGACCGGGTGACCTGGGGCCGGGTTATCGACCTGTCCAGGGGACACGGGCCGGGGACCCGACAGGACCCGGTGATCTGCGGCTGGGGTAAAAACCCGTCCCGGGGACCCGGGCTGGGTCCCGACATGCCTTGGTTACCTGGGGCCGGTGTCCACACGTGACCCGCTGACCTGGGGCCGGTGACCCACGTGACCCGGTCACCTGGGGCCGGTGTCCCCACGTGACCCGCTGACCTGGGGCCGGTGACCCCACGTGACCCGGTCACCTGGGGCCGGTGTCCCCACGTGACCCGCTGACCTGGGGCCGGTGACCCCACGTGACCCGGTCACCTGGGGCCGGTGACCCCACGTGACCCGGTCACCTGGGGTCGGTGACCCCACGTGACCGGGTCACCTGGGGCCGGTGACCCCACGTGACCCGGTCACCTGGGGCCGGTGACCCCACGTGACCCGGTCACCTGGGGCCGGTGTCCCCACGTGACCCGGTCACCTGGTGCCGGTGACCCCACGTGACCCGCTGACCTGGGGCCGGTGACCCCACGTGACCCGGTCACCTGGGGCCGGTGACCCCACGTGACCCGGTCACCTGGGGCCGGTGACCCCACGTGACCCGGTCACCTGGGGCCGGTGACCCCACGTGACCCGGTCACCTGGGGCCGGTGTCCCCACGTGACCCGGGGTCCTGGTGCCGGGGTGGTCATCGGAACCTTGGAACCAGGCCGGTTACCCGACACGACCCGGTGACCCGGGGCTGTGGTGTCGACGGACTCGTGGACCAGGGTTCGGGGTCCCGACTTGACGCGGTGACCTGGGGCCGGTGTCCCCACGTGACCCGCTGACCTGGGTCCGGGGTCCCCACGTGACCCGGGGTCCTGGTGCCGGGGTGGTCACCGGAACCTGGGAACCAGGCCGGGTGCGCGACATGACCTGGTGACCTGGGGCCGGGTTAACGATCTGTCCAGGGGACCCGGGCCGGGGACCCGACAGGACCCGGTGGTCCTTCGCTGGTGTCCCGATGCAACCCGGGGACCCGGGCCGGGGACCCGGTATGACTCCGTCTCCCGGGGCCGGGGTGGTCACCTGACACTGGTACCCGGGACAGCGACCCGAAATGACCCCGTGACCCGGGGCCGGGGTGCCGACCTGTCCAGGGGACCCGACCCGGGTACCCGACAGGACCCGGTGATCTGCGGCTGGGGTAAAAACCCGTCCCGGGGACCCGGGCTGGGTCCCGACATGACCCGGTGACCTGGGGCTGTGGTGTCGACCGGACTCGGGGACCTGGTCCGGTGTCCCGTCATGACCCGGGGACCTGGGGTCGGGGTGGTCACCAGACCCTTGTACCCAGGCCGTTGACCCGACATGACCCTGTGACCCGGGGCCTGGGTAAAAATCCAACCCGGGGACCCGGGCATGGGACGTGACATGACCCGACCTGGGTCCGGGGTCCCGAACTGACCCGGTGACCTGGGTCCGGGGACTCGGTATGACCCGGTTACCTGGGTCCGGGGTCCCCACGTGACCCGGTCACCTGGGGCCGGGGTCCCCACGTGACCCGCTGACCTGGGGCCGGTGACCCCACGTGACCCGGTCACCTGGGGCCGGTGTCCCCACGTGACCCGGGGTCCTGGTGCCGGGGTGGTCATCGGAACCTGGGAACCAGGCCGGGTGCGCGAGATGACCGCGTGACCTGGGGCCGGGTTATCGACCTGTCCAGGGGACACGGGCCGGGGACCCGACAGGACCCGGTGATCTGCGGCTGGGGTAAAAACCCGTCCCGGGGACCCGGGCTGGGTCCCGACATGCCTTGGTTACCTGGGGCCGGTGTCCACACGTGACCCGCTGACCTGGGGCCGGTGACCCCACGTGACCCGGTCACCTGGGGCCGGTGTCCCCACGTGACCCGGTCACCTGGGGCCGGTGACCCCACGTGACCCGGTCACCTGGGACCGGTGTCCCCACGTGACCCGCTGACCTGGGGCCGGTGACCCCACGTGACCCGGTCACCTGGGGCCGGTGACCCCACGTGACCCGGTCACCTGGGGTCGGTGACCCCACGTGACCGGGTCACCTGGGGCCGGTGACCCCACGTGACCCGGTCACCTGGGGCCGGTGACCCCACGTGACCCGGTCACCTGGGGCCGGTGTCCCCACGTGACCCGGTCACCTGGTGCCGGTGACCCCACGTGACCCGGTCACCTGGGGCCGGTGATCCCACGTGACCCGGTCACCTGGGGCCGGTGACCCCACGTGACCCGGTGACCTGGGGCCGGTGACCCCACGTGACCCGGTCACCTGGGGCCGGTGACCCCACGTGACCCGGTCACCTGGGGCCGGGGTCCCCACGTGACCCGCTGACCTGGGGCCGGTGACCCCACGTGACCCGGTCACCTGGGGCCGGTGTCCCCACGTGACCCGGGGTCCTGGTGCCGGGGTGGTCATCGGAACCTGGGAACCAGGCCGGGTGCGCGAGATGACCGGGTGACCTGGGGCCGGGTTATCGACCTGTCCAGGGGACACGGGCCGGGGACCCGACAGGACCCGGTGATCTGCGGCTGGGGTAAAAACCCGTCCCGGGGACCTGGGCTGGGTCCCGACATGCCTTGGTTACCTGGGGCCGGTGTCCCCACGTGACCCGCTGACCTGGGGCCGGTGACCCCACGTGACCCGGTCACCTGGGGCCGGTGTCCCCACGTGACCCGGTCACCTGGGGCCGGTGACCCCACGTGACCCGGTCACCTGGGGCCGGTGTCCCCACGTGACCCGCTGACCTGGGGCCGGTGACCCCACGTGACACGCTGACCTGGGGCCGGTGACCCCACGTGACCCGGTCACCTGGGGCCGGTGTCCCCACGTGACCCGGTCACCTGGGGCCGGTGACCCCACGTGACCCGGTCACCTGGGGCCGGTGACCCCACGTGACCCGGTCACCTGGGGCCGGTGACCCCACGTGACCCGGTGACCTGGGGCCGGTGACCCCACGTGACCCGGTCACCTGGGGCCGGTGACCCCACGTGACCCGGTCACCTGGGGCCGGTGACCCCACGTGACCCGGTCACTTGGGGCCGGTGACCCCAAGTGACCCGCTGACCTAGGGCCGGTGACCTCACGTGACCCGGTCACCTGGGGCCGGTGTCCCCACGTGACCCGGTCACCTGGGGCCGGTGACCCCACGTGACCCGGTCACCTGGGGCCGGTGACCCCACGTGACCCGGTCACCTGGGGCCGGTGACCTCACGTGACACGGTCACCTGGGGCCGGTGACCCCACGTGACCCGGTCACCTGGGGCCGGTGACCCCACGTGACCCGGTGACCTGGGGCCGGTGACCCCACGTGACCCAGTCACCTGGTGCCGGTGACCCCACGTGACCGGGTCACCTGGGGCCGGTGTCCCCACGTGACCCGGTCACCTGGGGCCGGTGACCCCACGTGACCCGCTGACCTGGGGCCGGGGTCCCCACGGGACCCGGGGTCCTGGTGCCGGGGTGGTCACCGGAACCTGGGAACCAGGCCGGTTACCCGACACGACCCGGTGACCTGGGGCCGGGTTAACGACCTGTCCAGGGGACCCGGGCCGGGGACCCGACAGGACCCGGTGGTCCTTCGCTGGTGTCCCTATGCAACCCGGGGACCCGGGCCCGGGCCCCCACGTGATCCAGTGATCCGGTGCTTTTGTCCCGATGCAACCCGGGGACCCGGGCCGGGGACCCGGTATGACTCCGTCTCCCGGGGCCGGGGTGGTCACCTGACACTGGTACCCGGGACAGCGACCCGACATGACCCCGTGACCCGGGGCCGGGGTGCCGACCTGTCCAGGGGACCCGACCCGGGTACCCGACAGGACCCGGTGATCTGCGGCTGGGGTAAAAACCCGTCCCGGGGACCCGGGCTGGGTCCCGACATGACCCGGTGACCTGGGGCTGTGGTGTCGACCGGACTCGGGGACCTGGTCCGGTGTCCCGTCATGACCCGGGGACCTGGGGTCGGGGTGGTCACCAGACCCTTGTACCCAGGCCGTTGACCCGACATGACCCTGTGACCCGGGGCCTGGGTAAAAATCCAACCCGGGGACCCGGGCATGGGACGTGACATGACCCGACCTGGGTCCGGGGTCCCGAACTGACCCGGTGACCTGGGTCCGGGGACTCGGTATGACCCGGTTACCTGGGTCCGGGGTCCCCACGTGACCCGGTCACCTGGGGCCGGGGTCCCCACGTGACCCGCTGACCTGGGGCCGGTGACCCCACGTGACCCGGTCACCTGGGGCCGGTGTCCCCACGTGACCCGGGGTCCTGGTGCCGGGGTGGTCATCGGAACCTGGGAACCAGGCCGGGTGCGCGAGATGACCGGGTGACCTGGGGCCGGGTTATCGACCTGTCCAGGGGACACGGGCCGGGGACCCGACATGCCTTGGTTACCTGGGGCCGGTGTCCCCACGTGACCCGCTGACCTGGGGCCGGTGACCCCACGTGACCCGGTCACCTGGGGCCGGTGTCCCCACGTGACCCGGTCACCTGGGGCCGGTGACCCCACGTGACCCGGTCACCTGGGGCCGGTGTCCCCACGTGACCCGCTGACCTGGGGCCGGTGACCCCACGTGACCCGCTGACCTGGGGCCGGTGACCCCACGTGACCCGGTCACCTGGGGCCGGTGTCCCCACGTGACCCGGTCACCTGGGGCCGGTGACCCCACGTGACCCGGTCACCTGGGGCCGGTGACCCCACGTGACCCGGTCACCTGGGGCCGGTGACCCCACGTGACCCGGTGACCTGGGGCCGGTGACCCCACGTGACCCGCTGACCTGGGGCCGGTGACCCCACGTGGCCCGGTCACCTGGGGCCGGTGACCTCACGTGACCCGGTCACCTGGGGCCGGTGACCCCACGTGACCCGGTCACCTGGGGCCGGTGACCCCACGTGACCAGGTCACCTGGGGCCGGTGACCCCACGTGACCCGGTCACCTGGGGCCGGTGACCCCACGTGACCCGGTCACCTGGGGCCAGTGACCTCACGTGACCCGGTCACCTGGGGCCGGTGACCCCACGTGACCCGGTCACCTTGGGCCGGTGACCCCACGTGACCAGGTCACCTGGGGCCGGTGACCCCACGTGACCCAGTCACCTGGTGCCGGTGACCCCACGTGACCGGGTCACCTGGGGCCGGTGTCCCCACGTGACCCGGTCACCTGGGGCCGGTGACCCCACGTGACCCGGTCACCTGGGGCCGGGGTCCCCACGGGACCCGGGGTCCTGGTGCCGGGGTGGTCACCGGAACCTGGGAACCAGGCCGGTTACCCGACACGACCCGGTGACCTGGGGCCGGGTTAACGACCTGTCCAGGGGACCCGGGCCGGGGACCCGACAGGACCCGGTGGTCCTTCGCTGGTGTCCCGATGCAACCCGGGGACCCGGGCCCGGGCCCCCACGTGATCCAGTGATCCGGTGCTTTTGTCCCGATGCAACCCGGGGACTTGGGCCGGGGACCCGGTATGACTCCGTCTCCCGGGGCCGGGGTGGTCACCTGACACTGGTACCCGGGACAGCGACCCGACATGACCCCGTGACCCGGGGCCGGGGTGCCGACCTGTCCAGGGGACCCGACCCGGGTACCCGACAGGACCCGGTGATCTGCGGCTGGGGTAAAAACCCGTCCCGGGGACCCGGGCTGGGTCCTGACATGACCCGGTGACCTGGGGCTGTGGTGTCGACCGGACTCGGGGACCTGGTCCGGTGTCCCGTCATGACCCGGGGACCTGGGGTCGGGGTGGTCACCAGACCCTTGTACCCAGGCCGTTGACCCGACATGACCCTGTGACCCGGGGCCTGGGTAAAAATCCAACCCGGGGACCCGGGCATGGGACGTGACATGACCCGACCTGGGTCCGGGGTCCCGAACTGACCCGGTGACCTGGGTCCGGGGACTCGGTATGACCCGGTTACCTGGGTCCGGGGTCCCCACGTGACCCGGTCACCTGGGGCCGGGGTCCCCACGTGACCCGCTGACCTGGGGCCGGTGACCCCACGTGACCCGGTCACCTGGGGCCGGTGTCCCCACGTGACCCGGGGTCCTGGTGCCGGGGTGGTCATCGGAACCTGGGAACCAGGCCGGGTGCGCGAGATGACCGGGTGACCTGGGGCCGGGTTATCGACCTGTCCAGGGGACCCGGGCCGGGGACCCGACAGGACCCGGTGATCTGCGGCTGGGGTAAAAACCCGTCCCGGGGACCCGGGCTGGGTCCCGACATGCCTTGGTTACCTGGGGCCGGTGTCCCCACGTGAACCGCTGACCTGGGGCCGGTGACCCCACGTGACCCGGTCACCTGGGGCCGGTGTCCCCACGTGACCCGGTCACCTGGGGCCGGTGTCCCCACGTGACCCGCTGACCTGGGGCCGGTGACCCCACGTGACCCGGTCACCTGGGGCCGGTGACCCCACGTGACCCGGTCACCTGGGGCCGGTGACCCCACGTGACCCGGTCACCTGGGGCCGGTGTCCCCACGTGACCCGGTCACCTGGTGCCGGTGACCCCACGTGACCCGGTCACCTGGGGCCGGTGATCCCACGTGACCCGGTCACCTGGGGCCGGTGACCCCACGTGACCCGCTGACCTGGGGCCGGTGACCCCACGTGACCCGCTGACCTGGGGCCGGTGACCCCACGTGACCCGGTCACCTGGGGCCGGTGACCCCACGTGACCCGGTCACCTGGGGCCGGTGACCCCACGTGACCCGGTGACCTGGGGCCGGTGACCCCACGTGACCCGGTCACCTGGGGCCGGTGTCCCCACGTGACCCGGTCACCTGGGGCCGGTGACCCCACGTGACCCGGTCACCTGGGGCCGGGGTCCCCACGGGACCCGGGGTCCTGGTGCCGGGGTGGTCACCGGAACCTGGGAACCAGGCCAGTTACCCGACACGACCCGGTGACCTGGGGCCGGGTTAACGACCTGTCCAGGGGACCCGGGCCGGGGACCCGACAGGACCCGGTGGTCCTTCGCTGGTGTCCCGATGCAACCCGGGGACCCGGGCCCGGGCCCCCACGTGATCCAGTGATCCGGTGCTTTTGTCCCGATGCAACCCGGGGACCTGGGCCGGGGACCCGGTATGACTCCGTCTCCCGGGGCCGGGGTGGTCACCTGACACTGGTACCCGGGACAGCGACCCGACATGACCCCGTGACCCGGGGCCGGGGTGCCGACCTGTCCAGGGGACCCGACCCGGGTACCCGACAGGACCCGGTGATCTGCGGCTGGGGTAAAAACCCGTCCCGGGGACCCGGGCTGGGTCCCGACATGACCCGGTGACCTGGGGCTGTGGTGTCGACCGGACTCGGGGACCTGGTCCGGTGTCCCGTCATGACCCGGGGACCTGGGGTCGGGGTGGTCACCAGACCCTTGTACCCAGGCCGTTGACCCGACATGACCCTGTGACCCGGGGCCTGGGTAAAAATCCAACCCGGGGACCCGGGCATGGGACGTGACATGACCCGACCTGGGTCCGGGGTCCCGAACTGACCCGGTGTCCTGGGTCCGGGGACTCGGTATGACCCGGTTACCTGGGTCCGGGGTCCCCACGTGACCCGGTCACCTGGGGCCGGGGTCCCCACGTGACCCGCTGACCTGGGGCCGGTGACCCCACGTGACCCGGTCACCTGGGGCCGGTGTCCCCACGTGACCCGGGGTCCTGGTGCCGGGGTGGTCATCGGAACCTGGGAACCAGGCCGGGTGCGCGAGATGACCGGGTGACCTGGGGCCGGGTTATCGACCTGTCCAGGGGACCCGGGCCGGGGACCCGACAGGACCCGGTGATCTGCGGCTGGGGTAAAAACCCGTCCCGGGGACCCGGGCTGGGTCCCGACATGCCTTGGTTACCTGGGGCCGGTGTCCCCACATGACCCGCTGACCTGGGGCCGGTGACCCCACGTGACCCGGTCACCTGGGGCCGGTGTCCCCACGTGACCCGGTCACCTGGGGCCGGTGACCCCACGTGACCCGGTCACCTGGGGCCGGTGTCCCCACGTGACCCGCTGACCTGGGGCCGGTGACCCCACGTGACCCGGTCACCTGGGGCCGGTGACCCCACGTGACCCGGTCACCTGGGGCCGGTGTCCCCACGTGACCCGGTCACCTGGTGCCGGTGACCCCACGTGACCCGGTCACCTGGGGCCGGTGATCCCACGTGACCCGGTCACCTGGGGCCGGTGACCCCACGTGACCCGCTGACCTGGGGCCGGTGACCCCACGTGACCCGCTGACCTGGGGCCGGTGACCCCACGTGACCCGGTCACCTGGGGCCGGTGACCCCACGTGACCCGGTCACCTGGGGCCGGTGACCCCACGTGACCCGGTGACCTGGGGCCGGTGACCCCACGTGACCCGGTCACCTGGGGCCGGTGTCCCCACGTGACCCGGTCACCTGGGGCCGGTGACCCCACGTGACCCGGTCACCTGGGGCCGGGGTCCCCACGGGACCCGGGGTCCTGGTGCCGGGGTGGTCACCGGAACCTGGGAACCAGGCCGGTTACCCGACACGACCCGGTGACCTGGGGCCGGGTTAACGACCTGTCCAGGGGACCCGGGCCGGGGACCCGACAGGACCCGGTGGTCCTTCGCTGGTGTCCCGATGCAACCCGGGGACCCGGGCCCGGGCCCCCACGTGATCCAGTGATCCGGTGCTTTTGTCCCGATGCAACCCGGGGACCTGGGCCGGGGACCCGGTATGACTCCGTCTCCCGGGGCCGGGGTGGTCACCTGACACTGGTACCCGGGACAGCGACCCGACATGACCCCGTGACCCGGGGCCAGGGTGCCGACCTGTCCAGGGGACCCGACCCGGGTACCCGACAGGACCCGGTGATCTGCGGCTGGGGTAAAAACCCGTCCCGGGGACCCGGGCTGGGTCCCGACATGACCCGGTGACCTGGGGCTGTGGTGTCGACCGGACTCGGGGACCTGGTCCGGTGTCCCGTCATGACCCGGGGACCTGGGGTCGGGGTGGTCACCAGACCCTTGTACCCAGGCCGTTGACCCGACATGACCCTGTGACCCGGGGCCTGGGTAAAAATCCAACCCGGGGACCCGGGCATGGGACGTGACATGACCCGACCTGGGTCCGGGGTCCCGAACTGACCCGGTGTCCTGGGTCCGGGGACTCGGTATGACCCGGTTACCTGGGTCCGGGGTCCCCACGTGACCCGGTCACCTGGGGCCGGGGTCCCCACGTGACCCGCTGACCTGGGGCCGGTGACCCCACGTGACCCGGTCACCTGGGGCCGGTGTCCCCACGTGACCCGGGGTCCTGGTGCCGGGGTGGTCATCGGAACCTGGGAACCAGGCCGGGTGCGCGAGATGACCGCGTGACCTGGGGCCGGGTTATCGACCTGTCCAGGGGACCCGGGCCGGGGACCCGACAGGACCCGGTGATCTGCGGCTGGGGTAAAAACCCGTCCCGGGGACCCGGGCTGGGTCCCGACATGCCTTGGTTACCTGGGGCCGGTGTCCCCACGTGACCCGCTGACCTGGGGCCGGTGACCCCACGTGACCAGGTCACCTGGGGCCGGTGTCCCCACGTGACCCGCTGACCTGGGGCCGGTGACCCCACGTGACCCGGTCACCTGGGGCCGGTGACCCCACGTGACCCGGTCACCTGGGGCCGGTGTCCCCACGTGACCCGGTCACCTGGGGCCGGTGACCCCACGTGACCCGGTCACCTGGGGCCGGTGACCCCACGTGACCCGGTCACCTGGGGCCGGTGTCCCCACGTGACCCGGTCACCTTGTGCCGGTGACCCCACGTGACCCGGTCACCTGAGGCCGGTGACCCCACGTGACCCGGTCACCTGGGGCCGGTGACCCCACGTGACCCGGTCACCTGGGGCCGGTGACCCCACGTGACCCGCTGACCTGGGGCCGGTGACCCCACGTGACCCGGTCACCTGGGGCCGGTGACCCCACGTGACCCGGTGACCTGGGGCCGGTGTCCCCACGTGACCCGGTCACCTGGGGCCGGTGACCCCACGTGACCCGGTCACCTGGGGCCGGTGACCCCACGTGACCCGGTCACCTGGGGCCGGGGTCCCCACGGGACCCGGGGTCCTGGTGCCGGGGTGGTCACCGGAACCTGGGAACCAGGCCGGTTACCCGACACGACCCGGTGACCTGGGGCCGGGTTAACGACCTGTCCAGGGGACCCGGGCCGGGGACCCGACAGGACCCGGTGGTCCTTCGCTGGTGTCCCGATGCAACCCGGGGACCCGGGCCCGGGCCCCCACGTGATCCAGTGATCCGGTGCTTTTGTCCCGATGCAACCCGGGGACCTGGGCCGGGGACCCGGTATGACTCCGTCTCCCGGGGCCGGGGTGGTCACCTGACACTGGTACCCGGGACAGCGACCCGACATGACCCCGTGACCCGGGGCCGGGGTGCCGACCTGTCCAGGGGACCCGACCCGGGTACCCGACAGGACCCGGTAATCTGCGGCTGGGGTAAAAACCCGTCCTGGGGACCCGGGCTGGGTCCCGACATGACCCGGTGACCTGGGGCTGTGGTGTCGACCGGACTCGGGGACCTGGTCCGGTGTCCCGTCATGACCCGGGGACCTGGGGTCGGGGTGGTCACCAGACCCTTGTACCCAGGCCGTTGACCCGACATGACCCTGTGACCCGGGGCCTGGGTAAAAATCCAACCCGGGGACCCGGGCATGGGACGTGACATGACCCGACCTGGGTCCGGGGTCCCGAACTGACCCGGTGTCCTGGGTCCGGGGACTCGGTATGACCCGGTTACCTGGGTCCGGGGTCCCCACGTGACCCGGTCACCTGGGGCCGGGGTCCCCACGTGACCCGCTGACCTGGGGCCGGTGACCCCACGTGACCCGGTCACCTGGGGCCGGTGTCCCCACGTGACCCGGGGTCCTGGTGCCGGGGTGGTCATCGGAACCTGGGAACCAGGCCGGGTGCGCGAGATGACCGCGTGACCTGGGGCCGGGTTATCGACCTGTCCAGGGGACCCGGGCCGGGGACCCGACAGGACCCGGTGATCTGCGGCTGGGGTAAAAACCCGTCCCGGGGACCCGGGCTGGGTCCCGACATGCCTTGGTTACCTGGGGTCGGTGTCCCCACGTGACCCGCTGACCTGGGGCCGGTGACCCCACGTGACCCGGTCACCTGGGGCCGGTGTCCTCACGTGACCCGGTCACCTGGGGCCGGTGACCCCACGTGACCCGGTCAACTGGGGCCGGTGTCCCCACGTGACCCGCTGACCTGGGGCCGGTGACCCCACGTGACCCGGTCACCTGGGGCCGGTGACCCCACGTGACCCGGTCACCTGGGGCCGGTGACCCCACGTGACCCGGTCACCTGGGGCCGGTGTCCCCACGTGACCCGGTCACCTGGTGCCGGTGACCCCACGTGACCCGGTCACCTGGGGCCGGTGACCCCACGTGACCCGGTCACCTGGGGCCGGTGTACCCACGTGACCCGGTCACCTGGGGCCGGTGAACCCACGTGACCCGGTCACCTGGGGCCGGTGACCCCACGTGACCCGGTGACCTGGGGCCGGTGACCCCACGTGACCCGGTGACCTGGGGCCGGTGACCCCACGTGACCCGGTGACCTGGGGCCGGTGACCCCACGTGACCCCGTCACCTGGGGCCGGTGACCCCACGTGACCCGGTCACCTGGGGCCGGTGACCCCACATGACCCGGTCACCTGGGGCCGGTGACCTCACGTGACCCGGTCACCTGGGGCCGGTGACCTCACGTGACCCGGTCACTGGGGCCGGTGACCCCACGTGACCAGGTCACCTGGGGCCGGTGACCCCACGTGACCCGGTCACCTGGGGCCGGTGACCCCACGTGACCCGGTCACCTGGGGCCGGTGACCCCACGTGACCCGGTGACCTGGGGCCGGTGACCCCACGTGACCCGGTCACCTGGGGCCGGTGACCCCACGTGACCCGGTCACCTGGGGCCGGTGACCTCATGTGACCCGGTCACCTGGGGCCGGTGACCCCACGTGACCCGGTCACCTGGGGCCGGTGACCTCACGTGACCCGGTCACCTGGGGCCGGTGACCCCACGTGACCCGGTCACCTGGGGCCGGTGACCCCACGTGACCAGGTCACCTGGGGCCGGTGACCCCACGTGACCCAGTCACCTGGGGCCGGTGACCCCACGTGACCCGGTCACCTGGGTCCGGTGTCCCCACGTGACCCGGTCACCTGGGGCCGGTGACCCCACGTGACCCGGTCACCTGGGGCCGGGGTCCCCACGGGACCCGGGGTCCTGGTGCCGGGGGTGGTCACCGGAACCTGGGAACCAGGCCGGTTACCCGACACGACCCGGTGACCTGGGGCCGGGTTAACGACCTGTCCAGGGGACCCGGGCCGGGGACCCGACAGGACCCGGTGGTCCTTCGCTGGTGTCCCGATGCAACCCGGGGACCCGGGCCCGGGCCCCCACGTGATCCAGTGATCCGGTGCTTTTGTCCCGATGCAACCCGGGGACCTGGGCCGGGGACCCGGTATGACTCCGTCTCCCGGGGCCGGGGTGGTCACCTGACACTGGTACCCGGGACAGCGACCCGACATGACCCCGTGACCCGGGGCCGGGGTGCCGACCTGTCCAGGGGACCCGACCCGGGTACCCGACAGGACCCGGTGATCTGCGGCTGGGGTAAAAACCCGTCCCGGGGACCCGGGCTGGGTCCTGACATGACCCGGTGACCTGGGGCTGTGGTGTCGACCGGACTCGGGGACCTGGTCCGGTGTCCCGTCATGACCCGGGGACCTGGGGTCGGGGTGGTCACCAGACCCTTGTACCCAGGCCGTTGACCCGACATGACCCTGTGACCCGGGGCCTGGGTAAAAATCCAACCCGGGGACCCGGGCATGGGACGTGACATGACCCGACCTGGGTCCGGGGTCCCGAACTGACCCGGTGTCCTGGGTCCGGGGACTCGGTATGACCCGGTTACCTGGGTCCGGGGTCCCCACGTGACCCGGTCACCTGGGGCCGGGGTCCCCACGTGACCCGCTGACCTGGGGCCGGTGACCCCACGTGACCCGGTCACCTGGGGCCGGTGTCCCCACGTGACCCGGGGTCCTGGTGCCGGGGTGGTCATCGGAACCTGGGAACCAGGCCGGGTGCGCGAGATGACCGCGTGACCTGGGGCCGGGTTATCGACCTGTCCAGGGGACCCGGGCCGGGGACCCGACAGGACCCGGTGATCTGCGGCTGGGGTAAAAACCCGTCCCGGGGACCCGGGCTGGGTCCCGACATGCCTTGGTTACCTGGGGCCGGTGTCCACACGTGACCCGCTGACCTGGGGCCGGTGACCCCACGTGACCCGGTCACCTGGGGCCGGTGTCCCCACGTGACCCGGTCACCTGGGGCCGGTGACCCCACGTGACCCGGTCACCTGGGACCGGTGTCCCCACGTGACCCGCTGACCTGGGGCCGGTGACCCCACGTGACCCGGTCACCTGGGGCCGGTGACCCCACGTGACCGGGTCACCTGGGGCCGGTGACCCCACGTGACCCGGTCACCTGGGGCCGGTGACCCCACGTGACCCGGTCAACTGGGGCCGGTGTCCCCACGTGACCCGCTGACCTGGGGCCGGTGACCCCACGTGACCCGGTCACCTGGGGCCGGTGACCCCACGTGACCCGGTCACCTGGGACCGGTGACCCCACGTGACCGGGTCACCTGGGGCCGGTGACCCCACGTGACCCGGTCACCTGGGGCCGGTGACCCCACGTGACCCGGTCACCTGGGGCCGGTGTCCCCACGTGACCCGGTCACCTGGTGCCGGTGACCCCACGTGACCCGGTCACCTGGGGCCGGTGACCCCACGTGACCCGGTCACCTGGGGCCGGTGTACCCACGTGACCCGGTCACCTGGGGCCGGTGAACCCACGTGACCCGGTCACCTGGGGCCGGTGACCCCACGTGACCCGGTCACCTGGGGCCGGTGACCCCACGTGACCCGGTGACCTGGGGCCGGTGACCCCACGTGACCCGCTGACCTGGGGCCGGTGACCCCACGTGACCCGCTGACCTGGGGCCGGTGACCCCACGTGACCCGGTCACCTGGGGCCGGTGACCCCACATGACCCGGTCACCTGGGGCCGGTGACCTCACGTGACCCGGTCACCTGGGGCCGGTGACCTCACGTGACCCGGTCACCTGGGGCCGGTGACCCCACGTGACCAGGTCACCTGGGGCCGGTGACCCCACGTGACCCGGTCACCTGGGGCCGGTGACCCCACGTGACCCGGTCACCTGGGGCCGGTGACCCCACGCGACCCGGTCACCTGGGGCCGGTGACCCCACGTGACCCGGTGACCTGGGGCCGGTGACCCCACGTGACCCGGTCACCTGGGGCCTGTGACCCCACGTGACCCGGTCACCTGGGGCCGGTGACCCCACGTGACCCGGTCACCTGGGGCCGGTGACCTCAGGTGACCCGGTCACCTGGGGCCGGTGACCCCACGTGACCCGGTCACCTGGGGCCGGTGACCTCACGTGACCCGGTCACCTGGGGCCGGTGACCCCACGTGACCCGGTCACCTGGGGCCGGTGACCCCACGTGACCAGGTCACCTGGGGCCGGTGACCCCACGTGACCCAGTCACCTGGTGCCGGTGACCCCACGTGACCCGGTCACCTGGGGCCGGTGTCCCCACGTGACCCGGTCACCTGGGGCCGGTGACCCCACGTGACCCGGTCACCTGGGGCCGGGGTCCCCACGGGACCCGGGGTCCTGGTGCCGGGGTGGTCACCGGAACCTGGGAACCAGGCCGGTTACCCGACACGACCCGGTGACCTGGGGCCGGGTTAACGACCTGTCCAGGGGACCCGGGCCGGGGACCCGACAGGACCCGGTGGTCCTTCGCTGGTGTCCCGATGCAACCCGGGGACCCGGGCCCGGGCCCCCACGTGATCCAGTGATCCGGTGCTTTTGTCCCGATGCAACCCGGGGACCTGGGCCGGGGACCCGGTATGACTCCGTCTCCCGGGGCCGGGGTGGTCACCTGACACTGGTACCCGGGACAGCGACCCGACATGACCCCGTGACCCGGGGCCGGGGTGCCGACCTGTCCAGGGGACCCGACCCGGGTACCCGACAGGACCCGGTGATCTGCGGCTGGGGTAAAAACCCGTCCCGGGGACCCGGGCTGGGTCCTGACATGACCCGGTGACCTGGGGCTGTGGTGTCGACCGGACTCGGGGACCTGGTCCGGTGTCCCGTCATGACCCGGGGACCTGGGGTCGGGGTGGTCACCAGACCCTTGTACCCAGGCCGTTGACCCGACATGACCCTGTGACCCGGGGCCTGGGTAAAAATCCAACCCGGGGACCCGGGCATGGGACGTGACATGACCCGACCTGGGTCCGGGGTCCCGAACTGACCCGGTGTCCTGGGTCCGGGGACTCGGTATGACCCGGTTACCTGGGTCCGGGGTCCCCACGTGACCCGGTCACCTGGGGCCGGGGTCCCCACGTGACCCGCTGACCTGGGGCCGGTGACCCCACGTGACCCGGTCACCTGGGGCCGGTGTCCCCACGTGACCCGGGGTCCTGGTGCCGGGGTGGTCATCGGAACCTGGGAACCAGGCCGGGTGCGCGAGATGACCGGGTGACCTGGGGCCGGGTTATCGACCTGTCCAGGGGACCCGGGCCGGGGACCCGACAGGACCCGGTGATCTGCGGCTGGGGTAAAAACCCGTCCCGGGGACCCGGGCTGGGTCCCGACATGCCTTGGTTACCTGGGGCCGGTGTCCACACGTGACCCGCTGACCTGGGGCCGGTGACCCCACGTGACCCGGTCACCTGGGGCCGGTGTCCCCACGTGACCCGGTCACCTGGGGCCGGTGACCCCACGTGACCCGGTCACCTGGGACCGGTGTCCCCACGTGACCCGCTGACCTGGGGCCGGTGACCCCACGTGACCCGGTCACCTGGGGCCGGTGACCCCACGTGACCGGGTCACCTGGGGCCGGTGACCCCACGTGACCCGGTCACCTGGGGCCGGTGACCCCACGTGACCCGGTCACCTGGGGCCGGTGTCCCCATGTGACCCGGTCACCTGGTGCCGGTGACCCCACGTGACCCGGTCACCTGGGGCCGGTGATCCCACGTGACCCGGTCACCTGGGGCCGGTGACCCCACGTGACCCGCTGACCTGGGGCCGGTGACCCCACGTGACCCGCTGACCTGGGGCCGGTGACCCCACGTGACCCGGTCACCTGGGGCCGGTGACCCCACGTGACCCGGTCACCTGGGGCCGGTGACCCCACGTGACCCGGTGACCTGGGGCCGGTGACCCCACGTGACCCGGTGACCTGGGGCCGGTGTCCCCACGTGACCCGGTCACCTGGGGCCGGTGACCCCACGTGACCCGGTCACCTGGGGCCGGGGTCCCCATGGGACCCGGGGTCCTGGTGCCGGGGTGGTCACCGGAACCTGGGAACCAGGCCGGTTACCCGACACGACCCGGTGACCTGGGGCCGGGTTAACGACCTGTCCAGGGGACCCGGGCCGGGGACCCGACAGGACCCGGTGGTCCTTCGCTGGTGTCCCGATGCAACCCGGGGACCCGGGCCCGGGCCCCCACGTGATCCAGTGATCCGGTGCTTTTGTCCCGATGCAACCCGGGGACCTGGGCCGGGGACCCGGTATGACTCCGTCTCCCGGGGCCGGGGTGGTCACCTGACACTGGTACCCGGGACAGCGACCCGACATGACCCCGTGACCCGGGGCCGGGGTGCCGACCTGTCCAGGGGACCCGACCCGGGTACCCGACAGGACCCGGTGATCTGGGGCTTGGGTAAAAACCCGTCCCGGGGACCCGGGCTGGGTCCCGACATGACCCGGTGACCTGGGGCTGTGGTGTCGACCGGACTCGGGGACCTGGTCCGGTGTCCCGTCATGACCCGGGGACCTGGGGTCGGGGTGGTCACCAGACCCTTGTACCCAGGCCGTTGACCCGACATGACCCTGTGACCCGGGGCCTGGGTAAAAATCCAACCCGGGGACCCGGGCATGGGACGTGACATGACCCGACCTGGGTCCGGGGTCCCGAACTGACCCGGTGTCCTGGGTCCGGGGACTCGGTATGACCCGGTTACCAGGGTCCGGGGTCCCCACGTGACCCGGTCACCTGGGGCCGGGGTCCCCACGTGACCCGCTGACCTGGGGCCGGTGACCCCACGTGACCCGGTCACCTGGGGCCGGTGTCCCCACGTGACCCGGGGTCCTGGTGCCGGGGTGGTCATCGGAACCTGGGAACCAGGCCGGGTGCGCGAGATGACCGCGTGACCTGGGGCCGGGTTATCGACCTGTCCAGGGGACCCGGGCCGGGGACCCGACAGGACCCGGTGATCTGCGGCTGGGGTAAAAACCCGTCCCGGGGACCCGGGCTGGGTCCCGACATGCCTTGGTTACCTGGGGCCGGTGTCCCCACGTGACCCGCTGACCTGGGGCCGGTGACCCCACGTGACCCGGTCACCTGGGGCCGGGGTCCCCACGTGACCCGCTGACCTGGGGCCGGTGACCCCACGTGACCCGGTCACCTGGGGCCGGTGTCCCCACGTGACCCGCTGACCTGGGGCCGGTGACCCCACGTGACCCGGTCACCTGGGGCCGGTGACCCCACGTGACCCGGTCACCTGGGGCCGGTGTCCCCACGTGACCCGCTGACCTGGGGCCGGTGACCCCACGTGACCCGGTCACCTGGGGCCGGTGACCCCACGTGACCCGGTCACCTGGGGCCGGTGTCCCCACGTGACCCGGTCACCTGGTGCCGGTGACCCCACGTGACCCGGTCACCTGGGGCCGGTGACCCCACGTGACCCGGTCACCTGGGGCCGGTGACCCCACGTGACCCGGTCACCTGGGGCCGGTGACCCCACGTGACCCGCTGACCTGGGGCCGGTGACCCCACGTGACCCGGTGACCTGGGGCCGGTGACCCCACGTGACCTGGTCACCTGGGGCCGGTGTCCCCACGTGACCCGCTGACCTGGGGCCGGTGACCCCACGTGACCCGGTCACCTGGGGCCGGTGACCCCACGTGACCCGGTCACCTGGGGCCGGGGTCCCCACGGGACCCGGGGTCCTGGTGCCGGGGTGGTCACCGGAACCTGGGAACCAGGCCGGTTACCCGACACGACCCGGTGACCTGGGGCCGGGTTAACGACCTGTCCAGGGGACCCGGGCCGGGGACCCGACAGGACCCGGTGGTCCTTCGCTGGTGTCCCGATGCAACCCGGGGACCCGGGCCCGGGCCCCCACGTGATCCAGTGATCCGGTGCTTTTGTCCCGATGCAACCCGGGGACCTGGGCCGGGGACCCGGTATGACTCCGTCTCCCGGGGCCGGGGTGGTCACCTGACACTGGTACCCGGGACAGCGACCCGACATGACCCCGTGACCCGGGGCCGGGGTGCCGACCTGTCCAGGGGACCCGACCCGGGTACCCGACAGGACCCGGTGATCTGGGGCTTGGGTAAAAACCCGTCCCGGGGACCCGGGCTGGGTCCCGACATGACCCGGTGACCTGGGGCTGTGGTGTCGACCGGACTCGGGGACCTGGTCCGGTGTCCCGTCATGACCCGGGGACCTGGGGTCGGGGTGGTCACCAGACCCTTGTACCCAGGCCGTTGACCCGACATGACCCTGTGACCCGGGGCCTGGGTAAAAATCCAACCCGGGGACCCGGGCATGGGACGTGACATGACCCGACCTGGGTCCGGGGTCCCGAACTGACCCGGTGTCCTGGGTCCGGGGACTCGGTATGACCCGGTTACTTGGGTCCGGGGTCCCCACGTGACCCGGTCACCTGGGGCCGGGGTCCCCACGTGACCCGCTGACTTGGGGCCGGTGACCCCACGTGACCCGGTCACCTGGGACGGTGTCCCCACGTGACCCGCTGACCTGGGGCCGGTGACCCCACGTGACCCGGTCACCTGGGGCCGGTGACCCCACGTGACCCGGTCACCTGGGGCCGGTGTCCCCACGTGACCCGGTCACCTGGGGCCGGTGACCCCACGTGACCCGGTCACCTGGTGCCGGTGACCCCACGTGACCCGGTCACCTGGGGCCGGTGACCCCACGTGACCCGGTCACCTGGTGCCGGTGACCCCACGTGACCCGGTCACCTGGGGCCGGTGACCCCACGTGACCCGGTCACCTGGGGCCGGTGACCCCACGTGACCCGCTGACCTGGGGCCGGTGACCCCACGTGACCCGGTCACCTGGGGCCGGTGACCCCACGTGACCCGGTCACCTGGGGCCGGTGACCCCACGTGACCCGGTCACCTGGGGCCGGGGTACCCACGGGACCCGGGGTCCTGGTGCCGGGGTGGTCACCGGAACCTGGGAACCAGGCCGGTTACCCGACACGACCCGGTGACCTGGGGCCGGGTTAACGACCTGTCCAGGGGACCCGGGCCGGGGACCCGACAGGACCCGGTGGTCCTTCGCTGGTGTCCCGATGCAACCCGGGGACCCGGGCCCGGGCCCCCACATGATCCAGTGATCCGGTGCTTTTGTCCCGATGCAACCCGGGGACCTGGGCCGGGGACCCGGTATGACTCCGTCTCCCGGGGCCGGGGTGGTCACCTGACACTGGTACCCGGGACAGCGACCCGACATGACCCCGTGACCCGGGGCCGGGGTGCCGACCTGTCCAGGGGACCCGACCCGGGTACCCGACAGGACCCGGTGATCTGGGGCTTGGGTAAAAACCCGTCCCGGGGACCCGGGCTGGGTCCCGACATGACCCGGTGACCTGGGGCTGTGGTGTCGACCGGACTCGGGGACCTGGTCCGGTGTCCCGTCATGACCCGGGGACCTGGGGTCGGGGTGGTCACCAGACCCTTGTACCCAGGCCGTTGACCCGACATGACCCTGTGACCCGGGGCCTGGGTAAAAATCCAACCCGGGGACCCGGGCATGGGACGTGACATGACCCGACCTGGGTCCGGGGTCCCGAACTGACCCGGTGTCCTGGGTCCGGGGACTCGGTATGACCCGGTTACCTGGGTCCGGGGTCCCCACGTGACCCGGTCACCTGGGGCCGGGGTCCCCACGTGACCCGCTGACCTGGGGCCGGTGACCCCACGTGACCCGGTCACCTGGGGCCGGTGTCCCCACGTGACCCGGGGTCCTGGTGCCGGGGTGGTCATCGGAACCTGGGAACCAGGCCGGGTGCGCGAGATGACCGGGTGACCTGGGGCCGGGTTATCGACCTGTCCAGGGGACACGGGCCGGGGACCCGACAGGACCCGGTGATCTGCGGCTGGGGTAAAAACCCGTCCCGGGGACCCGGGCTGGGTCCCGACATGCCTTGGTTACCTGGGGCCGGTGTCCCCACGTGACCCGCTGACCTGGGGCCGGTGACCCCACGTGACCCGGTCACCTGGGGCCGGTGTCCCCACGTGACCCGGTCACCTGGGGCCGGTGACCCCACGTGACCCGGTCAACTGGGGCCGGTGTCCCCACGTGACCCGCTGACCTGGGGCCGGTGACCCCACGTGACCCGGTCACCTGGGGCCGGTGACCCCACGTGACCCGGTCACCTGGGGCCGGTGACACCACGTGACCCGGTCACCTGGGGCCGGTGACCCCACGTGACCCGCTGACCTGGGGCCGGTGACCCCACGTGACCCGGTCACCTGCGGCCGGTGACCCCACGTGACCCGGTCAGCTGGGGCCGGTGACCCCACGTGACCCGGTCACCTGGGGCCGGTGACCCCACGTGACCCGGTCACCTGGGGCCGGTGACCCCACGTGACCCGGTCACCTGGGGCCGGTGACCCCACGTGACCCGCTGACCTGGGGCCGGTGACCCCACGTGACCCGGTCACCTGGGGCCGGTGACCTCACGTGACCCGGTCACCTGGGGCCGGTGACCCCACGTGACCCGGTGACCTGGGGCCGGTGACCCCACGTGACCCGGTGACCTGGGGCCGGTGACCCCACGTGACCCGCTGACCTGGGGCCGGTGACCCCACGTGACCCGGTCACCTGGGGCCGGTGACCCCACGTGACCCGGTCACCTGGGGCCGGTGACCCCACGTGACCCGGTCACCTGGGGCCGGTGACCCCACGTGACCCGGTCACCTGGGGCCGGTGACCCCACGTGACCCGGTCACCTGGGGCCGGTGACCCCACGTGACCAGGTCACCTGCGGCCGGTGACCCCACGTGACCCGGTCAGCTGGGGCCGGTGACCCCACGTGACCCGGTCACCTGGGGCCGGTGACCTCACGTGACCCGGTCACCTGGGGCCGGTGACCCCACGTGACCCGGTCACCTGGGGCCGGTGACCCCACGTGACCCGGTCACCTGGGGCCGGTGACCCCACGTGACCCAGTCACCTGGTGCCGGTGACCCCACGTGACCCGGTCACCTGGGGCCGGTGTCCCCACGTGACCCGGTCACCTGGGGCCGGGGTCCCCACGGGACCCGGGGTCCTGGTGCCGGGGTGGTCACCGGAACCTGGGAACCAGGCCGGTTACCCGACACGACCCGGTGACCTGGGGCCGGGTTAACGACCTGTCCAGGGGACCCGGGCCGGGGACCCGACAGGACCCGGTGGTCCTTCGCTGGTGTCCCGATGCAACCCGGGGACCCGGGCCCGGGCCCCCACGTGATCCAGTGATCCGGTGCTTTTGTCCCGATGCAACCCGGGGACCTGGGCCGGGGACCCGGTATGACTCCGTCTCCCGGGGCCGGGGTGGTCACCTGACACTGGTACCCGGGACAGCGACCCGACATGACCCCGTGACCCGGGGCCGGGGTGCCGACCTGTCCAGGGGACCCGACCCGGGTACCCGACAGGACCCGGTGATCTGCGGCTGGGGTAAAAACCCGTCCCGGGGACCCGGGCTGGGTCCCGACATGACCCGGTGACCTGGGGCTGTGGTGTCGACCGGACTCGGGGACCTGGTCCGGTGTCCCGTCATGACCCGGGGACCTGGGGTCGGGGTGGTCACCAGACCCTTGTACCCAGGCCGTTGACCCGACATGACCCTGTGACCCGGGGCCTGGGTAAAAATCCAACCCGGGGACCCGGGCATGGGACGTGACATGACCCGACCTGGGTCCGGGGTCCCGAACTGACCCGGTGACCTGGGTCCGGGGACTCGGTATGACCCGGTTACCTGGGTCCGGGGTCCCCACGTGACCCGGTCACCTGGGGCCGGGGTCCCCACGTGACCCGCTGACCTGGGGCCGGTGACCCCACGTGACCCGGTCACCTGGGGCCGGTGTCCCCACGTGACCCGGGGTCCTGGTGCCGGGGTGGTCATCGGAACCTGGGAACCAGGCCGGGTGCGCGAGATGACCGGGTGACCTGGGGCCGGGTTATCGACCTGTCCAGGGGACCCGGGCCGGGGACCCGACAGGACCCGGTGATCTGCGGCTGGGGTAAAAACCCGTCCCGGGGACCCGGGCTGGGTCCCGACATGCCTTGGTTACCTGGGGCCGGTGTCCCCACGTGACCCGCTGACCTGGGGCCGGTGACCCCACGTGACCCGGTCACCTGGGGCCGGTGTCCCCACGTGACCCGGTCACCTGGGGCCGGTGACCCCACGTGACCCGGTCAACTAGGGCCGGTGTCCCCACGTGACCCGCTGACCTGGGGCCGGTGACCCCACGTGACCCGGTCACCTGGGGCCGGTGACCCCACGTGACCCGGTCACCTGGGGCCGGTGACCCCACGTGACCCGGTCACCTGGGGCCGGTGACCCCACGTGACCCGGTGACCTGGGGCCGGTGACCCCACGTGACCCGGTGACCTGGGGCCGGTGACCCCACGTGACCCGGTCACCTGGTGCCGGTGACCCCACGTGACCCGGTCACCTGGGGCCGGTGACCCCACGTGACCCGCTGACCTGGGGCCGGTGACCCCACGTGACCCGGTCACCTGGGGCCGGTGACCCCACGTGACCAGGTCACCTGGGGCCGGTGACCCCACGTGACCCGGTGACCTGGGGCCGGTGACCCCACGTGACCCGCTGACCTGGGGCCGGTGACCCCACGTGACCCGCTGACCTGGGGCCGGTGACCCCACGTGACCCGGTCACCTGGGGCCGGTGACCCCATGTGACCCGGTCACCTGGGGCCGGTGACCCCACGTGACCCGGTCACCTGGGGCCGGTGACCTCACGTGACCCGGTCACCTGGGGCCGGTGACCCCACGTGACCCGGTCACCTGGGGCCGGTGTCCCCACGTGACCCGCTGACCTGGGGCCAGTGACACCACGTGACCAGGTCACCTGGGGCCGGTGACCCCACGTGACCCGGTCACCTGGGGCCGGTGACCCCACGTGACCCGGTCACCTGGGGCCGGTGACCCCACGTGACCCGGTCACCTGGGGCCGGTGACCCCACGTGACCCGGTCACCTGGGGCCGGTGTCCCCACGTGACCCGGTCACCTGGGGCCGGTGACCCCACGTGACCCGGTCACCTGGGGCCGGTGTCCCCACGTGACCCGGGGTCCTGGTGCCGGGGTGGTCATCGGAACCTGGGAACCAGGCCGGGTGCGCGAGATGACCGGGTGACCTGGGGCCGGGTTATCGACCTGTCCAGGGGACCCGGGCCGGGGACCCGACAGGACCCGGTGATCTGCGGCTGGGGTAAAAACCCGTCCCGGGGACCCGGGCTGGGTCCCGACATGCCTTGGTTACCTGGGGCCGGTGTCCCCACGTGACCCGCTGACCTGGGGCCGGTGACCCCACGTGACCCGGTCACCTGGGGCCGGTGTCCCCACGTGACCCGGTCACCTGGGGCCGGTGACCCCACGTGACCAGGTCACCTGGGGCCGGTGACCCCACGTGACCCGCTGACCTGGGGCCGGTGACCCCACGTGACCCGGTCACCTGGGGCCGGTGACCCCACGTGACCCGGTCACCTGGGGCCGGTGACCCCACGTGACCCGGTCACCTGGGGCCGGTGTCCCCACGTGACCCGGTCACCTGGGGCCGGTGACCCCACGTGACCCGGTCACCTGGGGCCGGGGTCCCCACGGGACCCGGGGTCCTGGTGCCGGGGTGGTCACCGGAACCTGGGAACCAGGCCGGTTACCCGACACGACCCGGTGACCTGGGGCCGGGTTAACGACCTGTCCAGGGGACCCGGGCCGGGGACCCGACAGGACCCGGTGGTCCTTCGCTGGTGTCCCGATGCAACCCGGGGACCCGGGCCCGGGCCCCCACGTGATCCAGTGATCCGGTGCTTTTGTCCCGATGCAACCCGGGGACCTGGGCCGGGGACCCGGTATGACTCCGTCTCCCGGGGCCGGGGTGGTCACCTGACACTGGTACCCGGGACAGCGACCCGACATGACCCCGTGACCCGGGGCCGGGGTGCCGACCTGTCCAGGGGACCCGACCCGGGTACCCGACAGGACCCGGTGATCTGGGGCTGTGGTGTCGACCGGACTCGGGGACCTGGTCCGGTGTCCCGTCATGACCCGGGGACCTGGGGTCGGGGTGGTCACCAGACCCTTGTACCCAGGCCGTTGACCCGACATGACCCTGTGACCCGGGGCCTGGGTAAAAATCCAACCCGGGGACCCGGGCATGGGACGTGACATGACCCGACCTGGGTCCGGGGTCCCGAACTGACCCGGTGACCTGGGTCCGGGGACTCGGTATGACCCGGTTACCTGGGTCCGGGGTCCCCACGTGACCCGGTCACCTGGGGCCGGGGTCCCCACGTGACCCGCTGACCTGGGGCCGGTGACCCCACGTGACCCGGTCACCTGGGGCCGGTGTCCCCACGTGACCCGGGGTCCTGGTGCCGGGGTGGTCATCGGAACCTGGGAACCAGGCCGGGTGCGCGAGATGACCGTGTGACCTGGGGCCGGGTTATCGACCTGTCCAGGGGACCCGGGCCGGGGACCCGACAGGACCCGGTGATCTGCGGCTGGGGTAAAAACCCGTCCCGGGGACCCGGGCTGGGTCCCGACATGCCTTGGTTACCTGGGGCCGGTGACCCCACGTGACCCTCTGACCTGGGGCCGGTGTCCCCACGTGACCCGCTGACCTGGGGCCGGTGACCCCACGTGACCCGGTCACCTGGGGCCGGTGACCCCACGTGACCGGGTCACCTGGGGCCGGTGACCCCACGTGACCGGGTCACCTGGGGCCGGTGACCCCACGTGACCCGGTCACCTGGGGCCGGTGACCCCACGTGACCCGGTGACCTGGGGCCGGTGACCCCACGTGACCCGGTCACCTGGGGCCGGTGACCCCACGTGACCCGGTCACCTGGGGCCGGTGACCCCACGTGACCCGCTGACCTGGGGCCGGTGACCCCACGTGACCCGGTCACCTGGGGCCGGTGACCCCACGTGACCCGCTGACCTGGGGCCGGTGTCCCCACGTGACCCGGTCACCTGGGGCTGGTGTCCCCACGTGACCCGGTCACCTGGGGCCTGTGGCCCCACGTGACCCGGTCACCTGGGGCCGGTGTCCCCACGTGACCCGCTGACCTGGGGCCGTTGACCCCACGTGACCCCGTCACCTGGGGCCGGTGACCCCACGTGACACGGTCACCTGGGGCCGGTGACCCCACGTGACCGGGTCACCTGGGGCCGGTGACCCCACGTGACCCGCTGACCTGGGGCCGGTGACCCCACGTGACCCGGTGACCTGGGGCCGGTGTCCCCACGTGACCCGGTCACCTGGTGCCGGTGACCCCACGTGACCCGCTGACCTGGGGCCGGTGACCCCACGTGACCCGGTCACCTGGGGCCGGTGACCCCACGTGACCCGGTGACCTGGGGCCGGTGACCCCACGTGGCCCGGTGACCTGGGGCCGGTGTCCCCACGTGACCCGGGGTCCTGGTGCCGGGGTGGTCATCGGAACCTTGGAACCAGGCCGGTTACCCGACACGACCCGGTGACCCGGGGCTGTGGTGTCGACGGACTCGTGGACCTGGTTTCGGGGTCCCGACCTGACGCGGTGACCTGGGGCCGGTGTCCCCACGTGACCCGCTGACCTGGGTCCGGGGTCCCCACGGGACCCGGGGTCCTGGTGCCGGGGTGGTCACCGGAACGTGGGAACCAGGCCGGGTGCGCGACATGACCTGGTGACCTGGGGCCGGGTTAACGACCTGTCCAGGGGACCCGGGCCGGGGACCCGACAGGACCCGGTGGTCCTTCGCTGGTGTCCCGATGCAACCCGGGGACCCGGGCCGGGGACCCGGTATGACTCCGTCTCCCGGGGCCGGGGTGGTCACCTGACAGTGGTACCCGGGACAGCGACCCGACATGACCCCGTGACCCGGGGCCGGGGTGCCGACCTGTCCAGGGGACCCGACCCGGGTACCCGACAGGACCCGGTGATCTGGGGCTTGGGTAAAAACCCGTCCCGGGAACCCGGGCTGGGTCCCGACATGACCCGGTGACCTGGGGCTGTGGTGTCGACCGGACTCGGGGACCTGGTCCGGTGTCCCGTCATGACCCGGGGACCTGGGGTCGGGGTGGTCACCAGACCCTTGTACCCAGGCCGTTGACCCGACATGACCCTGTGACCCGGGGCCTGGGTAAAAATCCAACCCGGGGACCCGGGCATGGGACGTGACATGACCCGACCTGGGTCCGGGGTCCCGAACTGACCCGGTGTCCTGGGTCCGGGGACTCGGTATGACCCGGTTACCTGGGTCCGGGGTCCCCACGTGACCCGGTCACCTGGGGCCGGGGTCCCCACGTGACCCGCTGACCTGGGGCCGGTGACCCCACGTGACCCGGTCACCTGGGGCCGGTGTCCCCACGTGACCCGGGGTCCTGGTGCCGGGGTGGTCATCGGAACCTGGGAACCAGGCCGGGTGCGCGAGATGACCGGGTGACCTGGGGCCGGGTTATCGACCTGTCCAGGGGACCCGGGCCGGGGACCCGACAGGACCCGGTGATCTGCGGCTGGGGTAAAAACCCGTCCCGGGGACCCGGGCTGGGTCCCGACATGCCTTGGTTACCTGGGGCCGGTGTCCCCACGTGACCCGCTGACCTGGGGCCGGTGACCCCACGTGACCCGGTCACCTGGGGCCGGTGTCCCCACGTGACCCGGTCACCTGGGGCCGGTGACCCCACGTGACCCGGTCAACTGGGGCCGGTGTCCCCACGTGACCCGCTGACCTGGGGCCGGTGACCCCACGTGACCCGGTCACCTGGGGCCGGTGACCCCACGTGACCCGGTCACCTGGGGCCGGTGACCCCACGTGACCGGGTCACCTGGGGCCGGTGACCCCACGTGACCCAGTCACCTGGGGCCGGTGTCCCCACGTGACCCGGTCACCTGGTGCCGGTGACCCCACGTGACCCGGTCACCTGGGGCCGGTGACCCCACGTGACCCGGTCACCTGGGGCCGGTGTACCCACGTGACCCGGTCACCTGGGGCCGGTGACCCCACGTGACCCGCTGACCTGGGGCCGGTGACCCCACGTGACCCGGTGACCTGGGGCCGGTGACCCCACGTGACCCGGTGACCTGGGGCCGGTGACCCCACGTGACCCGGTCACCTGGGGCCGGTGACCCCACGTGACCCGGTCACCTGGGGCCGGTGACCCCACGTGACCCGGTCACCTGGGGCCGGTGACCCCACGTGACCCGCTGACCTGGGGCCGGTGACCCCACGTGACCCGGTCACCTGGGGCCGGTGACCCCACCTGACCAGGTCACCTGGGGCCGGTGACCCCACGTGACCCGGTGACCTGGGGCCGGTGACCCCACGTGACCCGCTGACCTGGGGCCGGTGACCCCACGTGACCCGGTCACCTGGGGCCGGTGACCCCACGTGACCCGGTCACCTGGGGCCGGTGACCCCACGTGACCCGGTCACCTGGGGCCGGTGACCTCACGTGACCCGGTCACCTGGGGCCGGTGACCCCACGTGACCCGGTCACCTGGGGCCGGTGACCCCACGTGACCAGGTCACCTGCGGCCGGTGACCCCACGTGACCCGGTCACCTGGGGCCGGTGACCCCACGTGACCCGGTCACCTGGGGCCGGTGACCCCACGTGACCCAGTCACCTGGTGCCGGTGACCCCACGTGACCCGGTCACCTGGGACCGGTGTCCCCACGTGACCCGGTCACCTGGGGCCGGTGACCCCACGTGACCCGGTCACCTGGGGCCGGGGTCCCCACGGGACCCGGGGTCCTGGTGCCGGGGTGGTCACCGGAACCTGGGAACCAGGCCGGTTACCCGACACGACCCGGTGACCTGGGGCCGGGTTAACGACCTGTCCAGGGGACCCGGGCCGGGGACCCGACAGGACCCGGTGGTCCTTCGCTGGTGTCCCGATGCAACCCGGGGACCCGGGCCCGGGCCCCCACATGATCCAGTGATCCGGTGCTTTTGTCCCGATGCAACCCGGGGACCTGGGCCGGGGACCCGGTATGACTCCGTCTCCCGGGGCCGGGGTGGTCACCTGACACTGGTACCCGGGACAGCGACCCGACATGACCCCGTGACCCGGGGCCGGGGTGCCGACCTGTCCAGGGGACCCGACCCGGGTACCCGACAGGACCCGGTGATCTGGGGCTTGGGTAAAAACCCGTCCCGGGGACCCGGGCTGGGTCCCGACATGACCCGGTGACCTGGGGCTGTGGTGTCGACCGGACTCGGGGACCTGGTCCGGTGTCCCGTCATGACCCGGGGACCTGGGGTCGGGGTGGTCACCAGACCCTTGTACCCAGGCCGTTGACCCGACATGACCCTGTGACCCGGGGCCTGGGTAAAAATCCAACCCGGGGACCCGGGCATGGGACGTGACATGACCCAACCTGGGTCCGGGGTCCCGAACTGACCCGGTGACCTGGGTCCGGGGACTCGGTATGACCCGGTTACCTGGGTCCGGGGTCCCCACGTGACCCGGTCACCTGGGGCCGGGGTCCCCACGTGACCCGCTGACCTGGGGCCGGTGACCCCACGTGACCCGGTCACCTGGGGCCGGTGTCCCCACGTGACCCGGGGTCCTGGTGCCGGGGTGGTCATCGGAACCTGGGAACCAGGCCGGGTGCGCGAGATGACCGGGTGACCTGGGGCCGGGTTATCGACCTGTCCAGGGGACCCGGGCCGGGGACCCGACAGGACCCGGTGATCTGCGGCTGGGGTAAAAACCCGTCCCGGGGACCCGGGCTGGGTCCCGACATGCCTTGGTTACCTGGGGCCGGTGTCCCCACGTGACCCGCTGACCTGGGGCCGGTGACCCCACGTGACCCGGTCACCTGGGGCCGGTGTCCCCACGTGACCCGGTCACCTGGGGCCGGTGACCCCACGTGACCCGGTCACCTGGGGCCGGTGACCCCACGTGACCCGGTCACCTGGGGCCGGTGTACCCACGTGACCCGGTCACCTGGGGCCGGTGACCCCACGTGACCCGGTCACCTGGGGCCGGTGACCCCACGTGACCCGGTCACCTGGGGCCGGTGACCCCACGTGACCCGGTCACCTGGGGCCGGTGACCCCACGTGACCCGGTCACCTGGGGCCGGTGACCCCACGTGACCCGGTCACCTGGGGCCGGTGACCCCACGTGACCCGGTCACCTGGGGCCGGTGACCTCACGTGACCCGGTCACCTGGGGCCGGTGACCCCACGTGACCCGGTCACCTGGGGCCGGTGACCCCACGTGACCAGGTCACCTGGGGCCGGTGACCCCACGTGACCCGGTCACCTGGGGCCGGTGACCCCACGTGACCCGGTGACCTGGGGCCGGTGACCCCACGTGACCCGCTGACCTGGGGCCGGTGACCCCACGTGACCCGGTCACCTGGGGCCGGTGACCCCACGTGACCCGGTCACCTGGGGCCGGTGACCTCACGTGACCCGGTCACCTGGGGCCGGTGACCCCACGTGACCCGGTCACCTGGGGCCGGTGACCCCACGTGACCCGCTGACCTGGGGCCGGTGACCCCACGTGACCCGGTCACCTGGGGCCGGTGACCCCACGTGACCCGGTCACCTGGGGCCGGTGACCCCACGTGACCCGGTGACCTGGGGCCGGTGACCCCACGTGACCCGGTCACCTGGGGCCGGTGACCCCACGTGACCCGGTCACCTGGGGCCGGTGACCCCACGTGACCCGCTGACCTGGGGCCGGTGACCCCACGTGACCCGGTCACCTGGGGCCGGTGACCTCACGTGACCCGGTCACCTGGGGCCGGTGACCCCACGTGACCCGGTGACCTGGGGCCGGTGACCCCACATGACCCGGTGACCTGGGGCCGGTGACCCCACGTGACCCGGTGACCTGGGGCCGGTGACCCCACGTGACCCGCTGACCTGGGGCCGGTGACCCCACGTGACCCGGTCACCTGGGGCCGGTGACCCCACGTGACCCGGTCACCTGGGGCCGGTGACCCCACGTGACCCGGTCACCTGGGGCCGGTGACCCCACGTGACCAGGTCACCTGCGGCCGGTGACCCCACGTGACCCGGTCAGCTGGGGCCGGTGACCCCACGTGACCCGGTCACCTGGGGCCGGTGACCTCACGTGACCCGGTCACCTGGGGCCGGTGACCCCACGTGACCCGGTCACCTGGGGCCGGTGACCCCACGTGACCCGGTCACCTGGGGCCGGTGACCTCACGTGACCCGGTCACCTGGGGCCGGTGACCCCACGTGACCCGGTCACCTGGGGCCGGTGACCCCACGTGACCAGGTCACCTGCGGCCGGTGACCCCACGTGACCCGGTCACCTGGGGCCGGTGACCCCACGTGACCCGGTCACCTGGGGCCGGTGACCCCACGTGACCCAGTCACCTGGTGCCGGTGACCCCACGTGACCCGGTCACCTGGGACCGGTGTCCCCACGTGACCCGGTCACCTGGGGCCGGTGACCCCACGTGACCCGGTCACCTGGGGCCGGGGTCCCCACGGGACCCGGGGTCCTGGTGCCGGGGTGGTCACCGGAACCTGGGAACCAGGCCGGTTACCCGACACGACCCGGTGACCTGGGGCCGGGTTAACGACCTGTCCAGGGGACCCGGGCCGGGGACCCGACAGGACCCGGTGGTCCTTCGCTGGTGTCCCGATGCAACCCGGGGACCCGGGCCCGGGCCCCCACATGATCCAGTGATCCGGTGCTTTTGTCCCGATGCAACCCGGGGACCTGGGCCGGGGACCCGGTATGACTCCGTCTCCCGGGGCCGGGGTGGTCACCTGACACTGGTACCCGGGACAGCGACCCGACATGACCCCGTGACCCGGGGCCGGGGTGCCGACCTGTCCAGGGGACCCGACCCGGGTACCCGACAGGACCCGGTGATCTGGGGCTTGGGTAAAAACCCGTCCCGGGGACCCGGGCTGGGTCCCGACATGACCCGGTGACCTGGGGCTGTGGTGTCGACCGGACTCGGGGACCTGGTCCGGTGTCCCGTCATGACCCGGGGACCTGGGGTCGGGGTGGTCACCAGACCCTTGTACCCAGGCCGTTGACCCGACATGACCCTGTGACCCGGGGCCTGGGTAAAAATCCAACCCGGGGACCCGGGCATGGGACGTGACATGACCCAACCTGGGTCCGGGGTCCCGAACTGACCCGGTGACCTGGGTCCGGGGACTCGGTATGACCCGGTTACCTGGGTCCGGGGTCCCCACGTGACCCGGTCACCTGGGGCCGGGGTCCCCACGTGACCCGCTGACCTGGGGCCGGTGACCCCACGTGACCCGGTCACCTGGGGCCGGTGTCCCCACGTGACCCGGGGTCCTGGTGCCGGGGTGGTCATCGGAACCTGGGAACCAGGCCGGGTGCGCGAGATGACCGGGTGACCTGGGGCCGGGTTATCGACCTGTCCAGGGGACCCGGGCCGGGGACCCGACAGGACCCGGTGATCTGCGGCTGGGGTAAAAACCCGTCCCGGGGACCCGGGCTGGGTCCCGACATGCCTTGGTTACCTGGGGCCGGTGTCCCCACGTGACCCGCTGACCTGGGGCCGGTGACCCCACGTGACCCGGTCACCTGGGGCCGGTGTCCCCACGTGACCCGGTCACCTGGGGCCGGTGACCCCACGTGACCCGGTCACCTGGGGCCGGTGACCCCACGTGACCCGGTCACCTGGGGCCGGTGTACCCACGTGACCCGGTCACCTGGGGCCGGTGACCCCACGTGACCCGGTCACCTGGGGCCGGTGACCCCACGTGACCCGGTCACCTGGGGCCGGTGACCCCACGTGACCCGGTCACCTGGGGCCGGTGACCCCACGTGACCCGGTCACCTGGGGCCGGTGACCCCACGTGACCCGGTCACCTGGGGCCGGTGACCCCACGTGACCCGGTCACCTGGGGCCGGTGACCTCACGTGACCCGGTCACCTGGGGCCGGTGACCCCACGTGACCCGGTCACCTGGGGCCGGTGACCCCACGTGACCAGGTCACCTGGGGCCGGTGACCCCACGTGACCCGGTCACCTGGGGCCGGTGACCCCACGTGACCCGGTGACCTGGGGCCGGTGACCCCACGTGACCCGCTGACCTGGGGCCGGTGACCCCACGTGACCCGGTCACCTGGGGCCGGTGACCCCACGTGACCCGGTCACCTGGGGCCGGTGACCTCACGTGACCCGGTCACCTGGGGCCGGTGACCCCACGTGACCCGGTCACCTGGGGCCGGTGACCCCACGTGACCCGCTGACCTGGGGCCGGTGACCCCACGTGACCCGGTCACCTGGGGCCGGTGACCCCACGTGACCCGGTCACCTGGGGCCGGTGACCCCACGTGACCCGGTGACCTGGGGCCGGTGACCCCACGTGACCCGGTCACCTGGGGCCGGTGACCCCACGTGACCCGGTCACCTGGGGCCGGTGACCCCACGTGACCCGCTGACCTGGGGCCGGTGACCCCACGTGACCCGGTCACCTGGGGCCGGTGACCTCACGTGACCCGGTCACCTGGGGCCGGTGACCCCACGTGACCCGGTGACCTGGGGCCGGTGACCCCACATGACCCGGTGACCTGGGGCCGGTGACCCCACGTGACCCGGTGACCTGGGGCCGGTGACCCCACGTGACCCGCTGACCTGGGGCCGGTGACCCCACGTGACCCGGTCACCTGGGGCCGGTGACCCCACGTGACCCGGTCACCTGGGGCCGGTGACCCCACGTGACCCGGTCACCTGGGGCCGGTGACCCCACGTGACCAGGTCACCTGCGGCCGGTGACCCCACGTGACCCGGTCAGCTGGGGCCGGTGACCCCACGTGACCCGGTCACCTGGGGCCGGTGACCTCACGTGACCCGGTCACCTGGGGCCGGTGACCCCACGTGACCCGGTCACCTGGGGCCGGTGACCCCACGTGACCCGGTCACCTGGGGCCGGTGACCCCACGTGACCCAGTCACCTGGTGCCGGTGACCCCACGTGACCCGGTCACCTGGGGCCGGTGTCCCCACGTGACCCGGTCACCTGGGGCCGGGGTCCCCACGGGACCCGGGGTCCTGGTGCCGGGGTGGTCACCGGAACCTGGGAACCAGGCCGGTTACCCGACACGACCCGGTGACCTGGGGCCGGGTTAACGACCTGTCCAGGGGACCCGGGCCGGGGACCCGACAGGACCCGGTGGTCCTTCGCTGGTGTCCCGATGCAACCCGGGGACCCGGGCCCGGGCCCCCACGTGATCCAGTGATCCGGTGCTTTTGTCCCGATGCAACCCGGGGACCTGGGCCGGGGACCCGGTATGACTCCGTCTCCCGGGGCCGGGGTGGTCACCTGACACTGGTACCCGGGACAGCGACCCGACATGACCCCGTGACCCGGGGCCGGGGTGCCGACCTGTCCAGGGGACCCGACCCGGGTACCCGACAGGACCCGGTGATCTGCGGCTGGGGTAAAAACCCGTCCCGGGGACCCGGGCTGGGTCCCGACATGACCCGGTGACCTGGGGCTGTGGTGTCGACCGGACTCGGGGACCTGGTCCGGTGTCCCGTCATGACCCGGGGACCTGGGGTCGGGGTGGTCACCAGACCCTTGTACCCAGGCCGTTGACCCGACATGACCCTGTGACCCGGGGCCTGGGTAAAAATCCAACCCGGGGACCCGGGCATGGGACGTGACATGACCCGACCTGGGTCCGGGGTCCCGAACTGACCCGGTGACCTGGGTCCGGGGACTCGGTATGACCCGGTTACCTGGGTCCGGGGTCCCCACGTGACCCGGTCACCTGGGGCCGGGGTCCCCACGTGACCCGCTGACCTGGGGCCGGTGACCCCACGTGACCCGGTCACCTGGGGCCGGTGTCCCCACGTGACCCGGGGTCCTGGTGCCGGGGTGGTCATCGGAACCTGGGAACCAGGCCGGGTGCGCGAGATGACCGGGTGACCTGGGGCCGGGTTATCGACCTGTCCAGGGGACCCGGGCCGGGGACCCGACAGGACCCGGTGATCTGCGGCTGGGGTAAAAACCCGTCCCGGGGACCCGGGCTGGGTCCCGACATGCCTTGGTTACCTGGGGCCGGTGTCCCCACGTGACCCGCTGACCTGGGGCCGGTGACCCCACGTGACCCGGTCACCTGGGGCCGGTGTCCCCACGTGACCCGGTCACCTGGGGCCGGTGACCCCACGTGACCCGGTCAACTAGGGCCGGTGTCCCCACGTGACCCGCTGACCTGGGGCCGGTGACCCCACGTGACCCGGTGACCTGGGGCCGGTGACCCCACGTGACCCGGTGACCTGGGGCCGGTGACCACACGTGACCCGGTCACCTGGTGCCGGTGACCCCACGTGACCCGGTCACCTGGGGCCGGTGACCCCACGTGACACGGTCACCTGGGGCCGGTGACCCCACGTGACCCGGTCACCTGGGGCCGGTGACCCCACGTGACCCGGTCACCTGGGGCCGGTGACCCCACATGACCAGGTCACCTGGGGCCGGTGACCCCACGTGACCCGGTGACCTGGGGCCGGTGACCCCACGTGACCCGCTGACCTGGGGCCGGTGACCCCACGTGACCTGGTCACCTGGGGCCGGTGACCCCATGTGACCCGGTGACCTGGGGCCGGTGACCCCACGTGACCCGGTCACCTGGGGCCGGTGACCTCACGTGACCCGGTCACCTGGGGCCGGTGACCCCACGTGACCCGGTCACCTGGGGCCGGTGTCCCCACGTGACCCGCTGACCTGGGGCCAGTGACACCACGTGACCCGGTCACCTGGGGCCGGTGACCCCACGTGACCCGGTCACCTGGGGCCGGTGACCCCACGTGACCCGGTCACCTGGGGCCGGTGACCCCACGTGACCCGGTCACCTGGGGCCGGTGACCCCACGTGACCAGGTCACCTGGGGCCGGTGACCCCACGTGACCCGGTCACCTGGGGCCGGTGTCCCCACGTGACCCGGTCACCTGGGGCCGGTGACCCCACGTGACCCGGTCACCTGGGGCCGGGGTCCCCACGGGACCCGGGGTCCTGGTGCCGGGGTGGTCACCGGAACCTGGGAACCAGGCCGGTTACCCGACACGACCCGGTGACCTGGGGCCGGGTTAACGACCTGTCCAGGGGACCCGGGCCGGGGACCCGACAGGACCCGGTGGTCCTTCGCTGGTGTCCCGATGCAACCCGGGGACCCGGGCCCGGGCCCCCACGTGATCCAGTGATCCGGTGCTTTTGTCCCGATGCAACCCGGGGACCTGGGCCGGGGACCCGGTATGACTCCGTCTCCCGGGGCCGGGGTGGTCACCTGACACTGGTACCCGGGACAGCGACCCGACATGACCCCGTGACCCGGGGCCGGGGTGCCGACCTGTCCAGGGGACCCGACCCGGGTACCCGACAGGACCCGGTGATCTGGGGCTTGGGTAAAAACCCGTCCCGGGGACCCGGGCTGGGTCCCGACATGACCCGGTGACCTGGGGCTGTGGTGTCGACCGGACTCGGGGACCTGGTCCGGTGTCCCGTCATGACCCGGGGACCTGGGGTCGGGGTGGTCACCAGACCCTTGTACCCAGGCCGTTGACCCGACATGACCCTGTGACCCGGGGCCTGGGTAAAAATCCAACCCGGGGACCCGGGCATGGGACGTGACATGACCCAACCTGGGTCCGGGGTCCCGAACTGACCCGGTGACCTGGGTCCGGGGACTCGGTATGACCCGGTTACCTGGGTCCGGGGTCCCCACGTGACCCGGTCACCTGGGGCCGGGGTCCCCACGTGACCCGCTGACCTGGGGCCGGTGACCCCACGTGACCCGGTCACCTGGGGCCGGTGTCCCCACGTGACCCGGGGTCCTGGTGCCGGGGTGGTCATCGGAACCTGGGAACCAGGCCGGGTGCGCGAGATGACCGGGTGACCTGGGGCCGGGTTATCGACCTGTCCAGGGGACCCGGGCCGGGGACCCGACAGGACCCGGTGATCTGCGGCTGGGGTAAAAACCCGTCCCGGGGACCCGGGCTGGGTCCCGACATGCCTTGGTTACCTGGGGCCGGTGTCCCCACGTGACCCGCTGACCTGGGGCCGGTGACCCCACGTGACCCGGTCACCTGGGGCCGGTGTCCCCACGTGACCCGGTCACCTGGGGCCGGTGACCCCACGTGACCCGGTCAACTGGGGCCGGTGTCCCCACGTGACCCGCTGACCTGGGGCCGGTGACCCCACGTGACCCGGTCACCTGGGGCCGGTGACCCCACGTGACCCGGTCACCTGGGGCCGGTGACACCACGTGACCCGGTCACCTGGGGCCGGTGACCCCACGTGACCCGCTGACCTGGGGCCGGTGACCCCACGTGACCCGGTCACCTGCGGCCGGTGACCCCACGTGACCCGGTCAGCTGGGGCCGGTGACCCCACGTGACCCGGTCACCTGGGGCCGGTGACCCCACGTGACCCGGTCACCTGGGGCCGGTGACCCCACGTGACCCGGTCACCTGGGGCCGGTGACCCCACGTGACCCGCTGACCTGGGGCCGGTGACCCCACGTGACCCGGTCACCTGGGGCCGGTGACCTCACGTGACCCGGTCACCTGGGGCCGGTGACCCCACGTGACCCGGTGACCTGGGGCCGGTGACCCCACGTGACCCGGTGACCTGGGGCCGGTGACCCCACGTGACCCGCTGACCTGGGGCCGGTGACCCCACGTGACCCGGTCACCTGGGGCCGGTGACCCCACGTGACCCGGTCACCTGGGGCCGGTGACCCCACGTGACCCGGTCACCTGGGGCCGGTGACCCCACGTGACCCGGTCACCTGGGGCCGGTGACCCCACGTGACCCGGTCACCTGGGGCCGGTGACCCCACGTGACCAGGTCACCTGCGGCCGGTGACCCCACGTGACCCGGTCAGCTGGGGCCGGTGACCCCACGTGACCCGGTCACCTGGGGCCGGTGACCTCACGTGACCCGGTCACCTGGGGCCGGTGACCCCACGTGACCCGGTCACCTGGGGCCGGTGACCCCACGTGACCCGGTCACCTGGGGCCGGTGACCCCACGTGACCCAGTCACCTGGTGCCGGTGACCCCACGTGACCCGGTCACCTGGGGCCGGTGTCCCCACGTGACCCGGTCACCTGGGGCCGGGGTCCCCACGGGACCCGGGGTCCTGGTGCCGGGGTGGTCACCGGAACCTGGGAACCAGGCCGGTTACCCGACACGACCCGGTGACCTGGGGCCGGGTTAACGACCTGTCCAGGGGACCCGGGCCGGGGACCCGACAGGACCCGGTGGTCCTTCGCTGGTGTCCCGATGCAACCCGGGGACCCGGGCCCGGGCCCCCACGTGATCCAGTGATCCGGTGCTTTTGTCCCGATGCAACCCGGGGACCTGGGCCGGGGACCCGGTATGACTCCGTCTCCCGGGGCCGGGGTGGTCACCTGACACTGGTACCCGGGACAGCGACCCGACATGACCCCGTGACCCGGGGCCGGGGTGCCGACCTGTCCAGGGGACCCGACCCGGGTACCCGACAGGACCCGGTGATCTGCGGCTGGGGTAAAAACCCGTCCCGGGGACCCGGGCTGGGTCCCGACATGACCCGGTGACCTGGGGCTGTGGTGTCGACCGGACTCGGGGACCTGGTCCGGTGTCCCGTCATGACCCGGGGACCTGGGGTCGGGGTGGTCACCAGACCCTTGTACCCAGGCCGTTGACCCGACATGACCCTGTGACCCGGGGCCTGGGTAAAAATCCAACCCGGGGACCCGGGCATGGGACGTGACATGACCCGACCTGGGTCCGGGGTCCCGAACTGACCCGGTGACCTGGGTCCGGGGACTCGGTATGACCCGGTTACCTGGGTCCGGGGTCCCCACGTGACCCGGTCACCTGGGGCCGGGGTCCCCACGTGACCCGCTGACCTGGGGCCGGTGACCCCACGTGACCCGGTCACCTGGGGCCGGTGTCCCCACGTGACCCGGGGTCCTGGTGCCGGGGTGGTCATCGGAACCTGGGAACCAGGCCGGGTGCGCGAGATGACCGGGTGACCTGGGGCCGGGTTATCGACCTGTCCAGGGGACCCGGGCCGGGGACCCGACAGGACCCGGTGATCTGCGGCTGGGGTAAAAACCCGTCCCGGGGACCCGGGCTGGGTCCCGACATGCCTTGGTTACCTGGGGCCGGTGTCCCCACGTGACCCGCTGACCTGGGGCCGGTGACCCCACGTGACCCGGTCACCTGGGGCCGGTGTCCCCACGTGACCCGGTCACCTGGGGCCGGTGACCCCACGTGACCCGGTCAACTAGGGCCGGTGTCCCCACGTGACCCGCTGACCTGGGGCCGGTGACCCCACGTGACCCGGTCACCTGGGGCCGGTGACCCCACGTGACCCGGTCACCTGGGGCCGGTGACCCCACGTGACCCGGTCACCTGGGGCCGGTGACCCCACGTGACCCGGTGACCTGGGGCCGGTGACCCCACGTGACCCGGTGACCTGGGGCCGGTGACCCCACGTGACCCGGTCACCTGGTGCCGGTGACCCCACGTGACCCGGTCACCTGGGGCCGGTGACCCCACGTGACCCGGTCACCTGGGGCCGGTGACCCCACGTGACCCGGTCACCTGGGGCCGGTGACCCCACATGACCAGGTCACCTGGGGCCGGTGACCCCACGTGACCCGGTGACCTGGGGCCGGTGACCCCACGTGACCCGCTGACCTGGGGCCGGTGACCCCACGTGACCCGCTGACCTGGGGCCGGTGACCCCACGTGACCCGGTCACCTGGGGCCGGTGACCCCATGTGACCCGGTCACCTGGGGCCGGTGACCCCACGTGACCCGGTCACCTGGGGCCGGTGACCTCACGTGACCCGGTCACCTGGGGCCGGTGACCCCACGTGACCCGGTCACCTGGGGCCGGTGACCCCACGTGACCAGGTCACCTGCGGCCGGTGACCCCACGTGACCCGGTCACCTGGGGCCGGTGACCCCACGTGACCCGGTCACCTGGGGCCGGTGACCCCACGTGACCAGGTCACCTGGGGCCGGTGACCCCACGTGACCCAGTCACCTGGTGCCGGTGACCCCACGTGACCCGGTCACCTGGGGCCGGTGTCCCCACGTGACCCGGTCACCTGGGGCCGGTGACCCCACGTGACCCGGTCACCTGGGGCCGGGGTCCCCACGGGACCCGGGGTCCTGGTGCCGGGGTGGTCACCGGAACCTGGGAACCAGGCCGGTTACCCGACACGACCCGGTGACCTGGGGCCGGGTTAACGACCTGTCCAGGGGACCCGGGCCGGGGACCCGACAGGACCCGGTGGTCCTTCGCTGGTGTCCCGATGCAACCCGGGGACCCGGGCCCGGGCCCCCACGTGATCCAGTGATCCGGTGCTTTTGTCCCGATGCAACCCGGGGACCTGGGCCGGGGACCCGGTATGACTCCGTCTCCCGGGGCCGGGGTGGTCACCTGACACTGGTACCCGGGACAGCGACCCGACATGACCCCGTGACCCGGGGCCGGGGTGCCGACCTGTCCAGGGGACCCGACCCGGGTACCCGACAGGACCCGGTGATCTGGGGCTGTGGTGTCGACCGGACTCGGGGACCTGGTCCGGTGTCCCGTCATGACCCGGGGACCTGGGGTCGGGGTGGTCACCAGACCCTTGTACCCAGGCCGTTGACCCGACATGACCCTGTGACCCGGGGCCTGGGTAAAAATCCAACCCGGGGACCCGGGCATGGGACGTGACATGACCCGACCTGGGTCCGGGGTCCCGAACTGACCCGGTGACCTGGGTCCGGGGACTCGGTATGACCCGGTTACCTGGGTCCGGGGTCCCCACGTGACCCGGTCACCTGGGGCCGGGGTCCCCACGTGACCCGCTGACCTGGGGCCGGTGACCCCACGTGACCCGGTCACCTGGGGCCGGTGTCCCCACGTGACCCGGGGTCCTGGTGCCGGGGTGGTCATCGGAACCTGGGAACCAGGCCGGGTGCGCGAGATGACCGTGTGACCTGGGGCCGGGTTATCGACCTGTCCAGGGGACCCGGGCCGGGGACCCGACAGGACCCGGTGATCTGCGGCTGGGGTAAAAACCCGTCCCGGGGACCCGGGCTGGGTCCCGACATGCCTTGGTTACCTGGGGCCGGTGACCCCACGTGACCCTCTGACCTGGGGCCGGTGTCCCCACGTGACCCGCTGACCTGGGGCCGGTGACCCCACGTGACCCGGTCACCTGGGGCCGGTGACCCCACGTGACCGGGTCACCTGGGGCCGGTGACCCCACGTGACCGGGTCACCTGGGGCCGGTGACCCCACGTGACCCGGTCACCTGGGGCCGGTGACCCCACGTGACCCGGTGACCTGGGGCCGGTGACCCCACGTGACCCGGTCACCTGGGGCCGGTGACCCCACGTGACCCGGTCACCTGGGGCCGGTGACCCCACGTGACCCGGTCACCTGGGGCCGGTGACCCCACGTGACCCGCTGACCTGGGGCCGGTGACCCCACGTGACCCGGTCACCTGGGGCCGGTGACCCCACGTGACCCGCTGACCTGGGGCCGGTGTCCCCACGTGACCCGGTCACCTGGGGCTGGTGTCCCCACGTGACCCGGTCACCTGGGGCCTGTGGCCCCACGTGACCCGGTCACCTGGGGCCGGTGTCCCCACGTGACCCGCTGACCTGGGGCCGTTGACCCCACGTGACCCCGTCACCTGGGGCCGGTGACCCCACGTGACACGGTCACCTGGGGCCGGTGACCCCACGTGACCGGGTCACCTGGGGCCGGTGACCCCACGTGACCCGCTGACCTGGGGCCGGTGACCCCACGTGACCCGGTGACCTGGGGCCGGTGTCCCCACGTGACCCGGTCACCTGGTGCCGGTGACCCCACGTGACCCGCTGACCTGGGGCCGGTGACCCCACGTGACCCGGTCACCTGGGGCCGGTGACCCCACGTGACCCGGTGACCTGGGGCCGGTGACCCCACGTGGCCCGGTGACCTGGGGCCGGTGTCCCCACGTGACCCGGGGTCCTGGTGCCGGGGTGGTCATCGGAACCTTGGAACCAGGCCGGTTACCCGACACGACCCGGTGACCCGGGGCTGTGGTGTCGACGGACTCGTGGACCTGGTTTCGGGGTCCCGACCTGACGCGGTGACCTGGGGCCGGTGTCCCCACGTGACCCGCTGACCTGGGTCCGGGGTCCCCACGGGACCCGGGGTCCTGGTGCCGGGGTGGTCACCGGAACGTGGGAACCAGGCCGGGTGCGCGACATGACCTGGTGACCTGGGGCCGGGTTAACGACCTGTCCAGGGGACCCGGGCCGGGGACCCGACAGGACCCGGTGGTCCTTCGCTGGTGTCCCGATGCAACCCGGGGACCCGGGCCGGGGACCCGGTATGACTCCGTCTCCCGGGGCCGGGGTGGTCACCTGACAGTGGTACCCGGGACAGCGACCCGACATGACCCCGTGACCCGGGGCCGGGGTGCCGACCTGTCCAGGGGACCCGACCCGGGTACCCGACAGGACCCGGTGATCTGGGGCTTGGGTAAAAACCCGTCCCGGGGACCCGGGCTGGGTCCCGACATGACCCGGTGACCTGGGGCTGTGGTGTCGACCGGACTCGGGGACCTGGTCCGGTGTCCCGTCATGACCCGGGGACCTGGGGTCGGGGTGGTCACCAGACCCTTGTACCCAGGCCGTTGACCCGACATGACCCTGTGACCCGGGGCCTGGGTAAAAATCCAACCCGGGGACCCGGGCATGGGACGTGACATGACCCGACCTGGGTCCGGGGTCCCGAACTGACCCGGTGTCCTGGGTCCGGGGACTCGGTATGACCCGGTTACCTGGGTCCGGGGTCCCCACGTGACCCGGTCACCTGGGGCCGGGGTCCCCACGTGACCCGCTGACCTGGGGCCGGTGACCCCACGTGACCCGGTCACCTGGGGCCGGTGTCCCCACGTGACCCGGGGTCCTGGTGCCGGGGTGGTCATCGGAACCTGGGAACCAGGCCGGGTGCGCGAGATGACCGGGTGACCTGGGGCCGGGTTATCGACCTGTCCAGGGGACCCGGGCCGGGGACCCGACAGGACCCGGTGATCTGCGGCTGGGGTAAAAACCCGTCCCGGGGACCCGGGCTGGGTCCCGACATGCCTTGGTTACCTGGGGCCGGTGTCCCCACGTGACCCGCTGACCTGGGGCCGGTGACCCCACGTGACCCGGTCACCTGGGGCCGGTGTCCCCACGTGACCCGGTCACCTGGGGCCGGTGACCCCACGTGACCCGGTCAACTGGGGCCGGTGTCCCCACGTGACCCGCTGACCTGGGGCCGGTGACCCCACGTGACCCGGTCACCTGGGGCCGGTGACCCCACGTGACCCGGTCACCTGGGGCCGGTGACCCCACGTGACCGGGTCACCTGGGGCCGGTGACCCCACGTGACCCAGTCACCTGGGGCCGGTGTCCCCACGTGACCCGGTCACCTGGTGCCGGTGACCCCACGTGACCCGGTCACCTGGGGCCGGTGACCCCACGTGACCCGGTCACCTGGGGCCGGTGTACCCACGTGACCCGGTCACCTGGGGCCGGTGACCCCACGTGACCCGGTGACCTGGGGCCGGTGACCCCACGTGACCCGGTGACCTGGGGCCGGTGACCCCACGTGACCCGGTCACCTGGGGCCGGTGACCCCACGTGACCCGGTCACCTGGGGCCGGTGACCCCACGTGACCCGGTCACCTGGGGCCGGTGACCCCACGTGACCCGCTGACCTGGGGCCGGTGACCCCACGTGACCCGGTCACCTGGGGCCGGTGACCCCACCTGACCAGGTCACCTGGGGCCGGTGACCCCACGTGACCCGGTGACCTGGGGCCGGTGACCCCACGTGACCCGCTGACCTGGGGCCGGTGACCCCACGTGACCCGGTCACCTGGGGCCGGTGACCCCACGTGACCCGGTCACCTGGGGCCGGTGACCCCACGTGACCCGGTCACCTGGGGCCGGTGACCTCACGTGACCCGGTCACCTGGGGCCGGTGACCCCACGTGACCCGGTCACCTGGGGCCGGTGACCTCACGTGACCCGGTCACCTGGGGCCGGTGACCCCACGTGACCCGGTCACCTGGGGCCGGTGACCTCACGTGACCCGGTCACCTGGGGCCGGTGACCCCACGTGACCCGGTCACCTGGGGCCGGTGACCCCACGTGACCAGGTCACCTGCGGCCGGTGACCCCACGTGACCCGGTCACCTGGGGCCGGTGACCCCACGTGACCCGGTCACCTGGGGCCGGTGACCCCACGTGACCCAGTCACCTGGTGCCGGTGACCCCACGTGACCCGGTCACCTGGGGCCGGTGTCCCCACGTGACCCGGTCACCTGGGGCCGGTGACCCCACGTGACCCGGTCACCTGGGGCCGGGGTCCCCACGGGACCCGGGGTCCTGGTGCCGGGGTGGTCACCGGAACCTGGGAACCAGGCCGGTTACCCGACACGACCCGGTGACCTGGGGCCGGGTTAACGACCTGTCCAGGGGACCCGGGCCGGGGACCCGACAGGACCCGGTGGTCCTTCGCTGGTGTCCCGATGCAACCCGGGGACCCGGGCCCGGGCCCCCACATGATCCAGTGATCCGGTGCTTTTGTCCCGATGCAACCCGGGGACCTGGGCCGGGGACCCGGTATGACTCCGTCTCCCGGGGCCGGGGTGGTCACCTGACACTGGTACCCGGGACAGCGACCCGACATGACCCCGTGACCCGGGGCCGGGGTGCCGACCTGTCCAGGGGACCCGACCCGGGTACCCGACAGGACCCGGTGATCTGGGGCTTGGGTAAAAACCCGTCCCGGGGACCCGGGCTGGGTCCCGACATGACCCGGTGACCTGGGGCTGTGGTGTCGACCGGACTCGGGGACCTGGTCCGGTGTCCCGTCATGACCCGGGGACCTGGGGTCGGGGTGGTCACCAGACCCTTGTACCCAGGCCGTTGACCCGACATGACCCTGTGACCCGGGGCCTGGGTAAAAATCCAACCCGGGGACCCGGGCATGGGACGTGACATGACCCAACCTGGGTCCGGGGTCCCGAACTGACCCGGTGACCTGGGTCCGGGGACTCGGTATGACCCGGTTACCTGGGTCCGGGGTCCCCACGTGACCCGGTCACCTGGGGCCGGGGTCCCCACGTGACCCGCTGACCTGGGGCCGGTGACCCCACGTGACCCGGTCACCTGGGGCCGGTGTCCCCACGTGACCCGGGGTCCTGGTGCCGGGGTGGTCATCGGAACCTGGGAACCAGGCCGGGTGCGCGAGATGACCGGGTGACCTGGGGCCGGGTTATCGACCTGTCCAGGGGACCCGGGCCGGGGACCCGACAGGACCCGGTGATCTGCGGCTGGGGTAAAAACCCGTCCCGGGGACCCGGGCTGGGTCCCGACATGCCTTGGTTACCTGGGGCCGGTGTCCCCACGTGACCCGCTGACCTGGGGCCGGTGACCCCACGTGACCCGGTCACCTGGGGCCGGTGTCCCCACGTGACCCGGTCACCTGGGGCCGGTGACCCCACGTGACCCGGTCACCTGGGGCCGGTGACCCCACGTGACCCGGTCACCTGGGGCCGGTGTACCCACGTGACCCGGTCACCTGGGGCCGGTGACCCCACGTGACCCGGTCACCTGGGGCCGGTGACCCCACGTGACCCGGTGACCTGGGGCCGGTGACCCCACGTGACCCGGTCACCTGGGGCCGGTGACCCCACGTGACCCGGTCACCTGGGGCCGGTGACCTCACGTGACCCGGTCACCTGGGGCCGGTGACCCCACGTGACCCGGTCACCTGGGGCCGGTGACCCCACGTGACCCGCTGACCTGGGGCCGGTGACCCCACGTGACCCGGTCACCTGGGGCCGGTGACCCCACGTGACCCGGTCACCTGGGGCCGGTGACCCCACGTGACCCGGTGACCTGGGGCCGGTGACCCCACGTGACCCGGTCACCTGGGGCCGGTGACCCCACGTGACCCGCTGACCTGGGGCCGGTGACCCCACGTGACCCGGTCACCTGGGGCCGGTGACCTCACGTGACCCGGTCACCTGGGGCCGGTGACCCCACGTGACCCGGTGACCTGGGGCCGGTGACCCCACATGACCCGGTGACCTGGGGCCGGTGACCCCACGTGACCCGGTGACCTGGGGCCGGTGACCCCACGTGACCCGCTGACCTGGGGCCGGTGACCCCACGTGACCCGGTCACCTGGGGCCGGTGACCCCACGTGACCCGGTCACCTGGGGCCGGTGACCCCACGTGACCCGGTCACCTGGGGCCGGTGACCCCACGTGACCAGGTCACCTGCGGCCGGTGACCCCACGTGACCCGGTCAGCTGGGGCCGGTGACCCCACGTGACCCGGTCACCTGGGGCCGGTGACCTCACGTGACCCGGTCACCTGGGGCCGGTGACCCCACGTGACCCGGTCACCTGGGGCCGGTGACCCCACGTGACCCGGTCACCTGGGGCCGGTGACCCCACGTGACCCAGTCACCTGGTGCCGGTGACCCCACGTGACCCGGTCACCTGGGGCCGGTGTCCCCACGTGACCCGGTCACCTGGGGCCGGGGTCCCCACGGGACCCGGGGTCCTGGTGCCGGGGTGGTCACCGGAACCTGGGAACCAGGCCGGTTACCCGACACGACCCGGTGACCTGGGGCCGGGTTAACGACCTGTCCAGGGGACCCGGGCCGGGGACCCGACAGGACCCGGTGGTCCTTCGCTGGTGTCCCGATGCAACCCGGGGACCCGGGCCCGGGCCCCCACGTGATCCAGTGATCCGGTGCTTTTGTCCCGATGCAACCCGGGGACCTGGGCCGGGGACCCGGTATGACTCCGTCTCCCGGGGCCGGGGTGGTCACCTGACACTGGTACCCGGGACAGCGACCCGACATGACCCCGTGACCCGGGGCCGGGGTGCCGACCTGTCCAGGGGACCCGACCCGGGTACCCGACAGGACCCGGTGATCTGCGGCTGGGGTAAAAACCCGTCCCGGGGACCCGGGCTGGGTCCCGACATGACCCGGTGACCTGGGGCTGTGGTGTCGACCGGACTCGGGGACCTGGTCCGGTGTCCCGTCATGACCCGGGGACCTGGGGTCGGGGTGGTCACCAGACCCTTGTACCCAGGCCGTTGACCCGACATGACCCTGTGACCCGGGGCCTGGGTAAAAATCCAACCCGGGGACCCGGGCATGGGACGTGACATGACCCGACCTGGGTCCGGGGTCCCGAACTGACCCGGTGACCTGGGTCCGGGGACTCGGTATGACCCGGTTACCTGGGTCCGGGGTCCCCACGTGACCCGGTCACCTGGGGCCGGGGTCCCCACGTGACCCGCTGACCTGGGGCCGGTGACCCCACGTGACCCGGTCACCTGGGGCCGGTGTCCCCACGTGACCCGGGGTCCTGGTGCCGGGGTGGTCATCGGAACCTGGGAACCAGGCCGGGTGCGCGAGATGACCGGGTGACCTGGGGCCGGGTTATCGACCTGTCCAGGGGACCCGGGCCGGGGACCCGACAGGACCCGGTGATCTGCGGCTGGGGTAAAAACCCGTCCCGGGGACCCGGGCTGGGTCCCGACATGCCTTGGTTACCTGGGGCCGGTGTCCCCACGTGACCCGCTGACCTGGGGCCGGTGACCCCACGTGACCCGGTCACCTGGGGCCGGTGTCCCCACGTGACCCGGTCACCTGGGGCCGGTGACCCCACGTGACCCGGTCAACTAGGGCCGGTGTCCCCACGTGACCCGCTGACCTGGGGCCGGTGACCCCACGTGACCCGGTGACCTGGGGCCGGTGACCCCACGTGACCCGGTGACCTGGGGCCGGTGACCCCACGTGACCCGGTCACCTGGTGCCGGTGACCCCACGTGACCCGGTCACCTGGGGCCGGTGACCCCACGTGACACGGTCACCTGGGGCCGGTGACCCCACGTGACCCGGTCACCTGGGGCCGGTGACCCCACATGACCAGGTCACCTGGGGCCGGTGACCCCACGTGACCCGGTGACCTGGGGCCGGTGACCCCACGTGACCCGCTGACCTGGGGCCGGTGACCCCACGTGACCTGGTCACCTGGGGCCGGTGACCCCATGTGACCCGGTGACCTGGGGCCGGTGACCCCACGTGACCCGGTCACCTGGGGCCGGTGACCTCACGTGACCCGGTCACCTGGGGCCGGTGACCCCACGTGACCCGGTCACCTGGGGCCGGTGTCCCCACGTGACCCGCTGACCTGGGGCCAGTGACACCACGTGACCCGGTCACCTGGGGCCGGTGACCCCACGTGACCCGGTCACCTGGGGCCGGTGACCCCACGTGACCCGGTCACCTGGGGCCGGTGACCCCACGTGACCCGGTCACCTGGGGCCGGTGACCCCACGTGACCAGGTCACCTGGGGCCGGTGACCCCACGTGACCCGGTCACCTGGGGCCGGTGACCCCACGTGACCCGGTCACCTGGGGCCGGTGTCCCCACGTGACCCGGTCACCTGGGGCCGGTGACCCCACGTGACCCGGTCACCTGGGGCCGGGGTCCCCACGGGACCCGGGGTCCTGGTGCCGGGGTGGTCACCGGAACCTGGGAACCAGGCCGGTTACCCGACACGACCCGGTGACCTGGGGCCGGGTTAACGACCTGTCCAGGGGACCCGGGCCGGGGACCCGACAGGACCCGGTGGTCCTTCGCTGGTGTCCCGATGCAACCCGGGGACCCGGGCCCGGGCCCCCACGTGATCCAGTGATCCGGTGCTTTTGTCCCGATGCAACCCGGGGACCTGGGCCGGGGACCCGGTATGACTCCGTCTCCCGGGGCCGGGGTGGTCACCTGACACTGGTACCCGGGACAGCGACCCGACATGACCCCGTGACCCGGGGCCGGGGTGCCGACCTGTCCAGGGGACCCGACCCGGGTACCCGACAGGACCCGGTGATCTGGGGCTTGGGTAAAAACCCGTCCCGGGGACCCGGGCTGGGTCCCGACATGACCCGGTGACCTGGGGCTGTGGTGTCGACCGGACTCGGGGACCTGGTCCGGTGTCCCGTCATGACCCGGGGACCTGGGGTCGGGGTGGTCACCAGACCCTTGTACCCAGGCCGTTGACCCGACATGACCCTGTGACCCGGGGCCTGGGTAAAAATCCAACCCGGGGACCCGGGCATGGGACGTGACATGACCCAACCTGGGTCCGGGGTCCCGAACTGACCCGGTGACCTGGGTCCGGGGACTCGGTATGACCCGGTTACCTGGGTCCGGGGTCCCCACGTGACCCGGTCACCTGGGGCCGGGGTCCCCACGTGACCCGCTGACCTGGGGCCGGTGACCCCACGTGACCCGGTCACCTGGGGCCGGTGTCCCCACGTGACCCGGGGTCCTGGTGCCGGGGTGGTCATCGGAACCTGGGAACCAGGCCGGGTGCGCGAGATGACCGGGTGACCTGGGGCCGGGTTATCGACCTGTCCAGGGGACCCGGGCCGGGGACCCGACAGGACCCGGTGATCTGCGGCTGGGGTAAAAACCCGTCCCGGGGACCCGGGCTGGGTCCCGACATGCCTTGGTTACCTGGGGCCGGTGTCCCCACGTGACCCGCTGACCTGGGGCCGGTGACCCCACGTGACCCGGTCACCTGGGGCCGGTGTCCCCACGTGACCCGGTCACCTGGGGCCGGTGACCCCACGTGACCCGGTCACCTGGGGCCGGTGACCCCACGTGACCCGGTCACCTGGGGCCGGTGTACCCACGTGACCCGGTCACCTGGGGCCGGTGACCCCACGTGACCCGGTCACCTGGGGCCGGTGACCCCACGTGACCCGGTGACCTGGGGCCGGTGACCCCACGTGACCCGGTCACCTGGGGCCGGTGACCCCACGTGACCCGGTCACCTGGGGCCGGTGACCCCACGTGACCCGGTCACCTGGGGCCGGTGACCTCACGTGACCCGGTCACCTGGGGCCGGTGACCCCACGTGACCCGGTCACCTGGGGCCGGTGACCCCACGTGACCAGGTCACCTGGGGCCGGTGACCCCACGTGACCCGGTCACCTGGGGCCGGTGACCCCACGTGACCCGGTGACCTGGGGCCGGTGACCCCACGTGACCCGCTGACCTGGGGCCGGTGACCCCACGTGACCCGGTCACCTGGGGCCGGTGACCCCACGTGACCCGGTCACCTGGGGCCGGTGACCTCACGTGACCCGGTCACCTGGGGCCGGTGACCCCACGTGACCCGGTCACCTGGGGCCGGTGACCCCACGTGACCCGCTGACCTGGGGCCGGTGACCCCACGTGACCCGGTCACCTGGGGCCGGTGACCCCACGTGACCCGGTCACCTGGGGCCGGTGACCCCACGTGACCCGGTGACCTGGGGCCGGTGACCCCACGTGACCCGGTCACCTGGGGCCGGTGACCCCACGTGACCCGGTCACCTGGGGCCGGTGACCCCACGTGACCTGCTGACCTGGGGCCGGTGACCCCACGTGACCCGGTCACCTGGGGCCGGTGACCTCACGTGACCCGGTCACCTGGGGCCGGTGACCCCACGTGACCCGGTGACCTGGGGCCGGTGACCCCACATGACCCGGTGACCTGGGGCCGGTGACCCCACGTGACCCGCTGACCTGGGGCCGGTGACCCCACGTGACCCGCTGACCTGGGGCCGGTGACCCCACGTGACCCGGTCACCTGGGGCCGGTGACCCCACGTGACCCGGTCACCTGGGGCCGGTGACCCCACGTGACCCGGTCACCTGGGGCCGGTGACCCCACGTGACCCGGTCACCTGGGGCCGGTGACCCCACGTGACCAGGTCACCTGCGGCCGGTGACCCCACGTGACCCGGTCAGCTGGGGCCGGTGACCCCACGTGACCCGGTCACCTGGGGCCGGTGACCTCACGTGACCCGGTCACCTGGGGCCGGTGACCCCACGTGACCCGGTCACCTGGGGCCGGTGACCCCACGTGACCCGGTCACCTGGGGCCGGTGACCCCACGTGACCCAGTCACCTGGTGCCGGTGACCCCACGTGACCCGGTCACCTGGGGCCGGTGTCCCCACGTGACCCGGTCACCTGGGGCCGGGGTCCCCACGGGACCCGGGGTCCTGGTGCCGGGGTGGTCACCGGAACCTGGGAACCAGGCCGGTTACCCGACACGACCCGGTGACCTGGGGCCGGGTTAACGACCTGTCCAGGGGACCCGGGCCGGGGACCCGACAGGACCCGGTGGTCCTTCGCTGGTGTCCCGATGCAACCCGGGGACCCGGGCCCGGGCCCCCACGTGATCCAGTGATCCGGTGCTTTTGTCCCGATGCAACCCGGGGACCTGGGCCGGGGACCCGGTATGACTCCGTCTCCCGGGGCCGGGGTGGTCACCTGACACTGGTACCCGGGACAGCGACCCGACATGACCCCGTGACCCGGGGCCGGGGTGCCGACCTGTCCAGGGGACCCGACCCGGGTACCCGACAGGACCCGGTGATCTGCGGCTGGGGTAAAAACCCGTCCCGGGGACCCGGGCTGGGTCCCGACATGACCCGGTGACCTGGGGCTGTGGTGTCGACCGGACTCGGGGACCTGGTCCGGTGTCCCGTCATGACCCGGGGACCTGGGGTCGGGGTGGTCACCAGACCCTTGTACCCAGGCCGTTGACCCGACATGACCCTGTGACCCGGGGCCTGGGTAAAAATCCAACCCGGGGACCCGGGCATGGGACGTGACATGACCCGACCTGGGTCCGGGGTCCCGAACTGACCCGGTGACCTGGGTCCGGGGACTCGGTATGACCCGGTTACCTGGGTCCGGGGTCCCCACGTGACCCGGTCACCTGGGGCCGGGGTCCCCACGTGACCCGCTGACCTGGGGCCGGTGACCCCACGTGACCCGGTCACCTGGGGCCGGTGTCCCCACGTGACCCGGGGTCCTGGTGCCGGGGTGGTCATCGGAACCTGGGAACCAGGCCGGGTGCGCGAGATGACCGGGTGACCTGGGGCCGGGTTATCGACCTGTCCAGGGGACCCGGGCCGGGGACCCGACAGGACCCGGTGATCTGCGGCTGGGGTAAAAACCCGTCCCGGGGACCCGGGCTGGGTCCCGACATGCCTTGGTTACCTGGGGCCGGTGTCCCCACGTGACCCGCTGACCTGGGGCCGGTGACCCCACGTGACCCGGTCACCTGGGGCCGGTGTCCCCACGTGACCCGGTCACCTGGGGCCGGTGACCCCACGTGACCCGGTCAACTAGGGCCGGTGTCCCCACGTGACCCGCTGACCTGGGGCCGGTGACCCCACGTGACCCGGTGACCTGGGGCCGGTGACCCCACGTGACCCGGTGACCTGGGGCCGGTGACCCCACGTGACCCGGTCACCTGGTGCCGGTGACCCCACGTGACCCGGTCACCTGGGGCCGGTGACCCCACGTGACACGGTCACCTGGGGCCGGTGACCCCACGTGACCCGGTCACCTGGGGCCGGTGACCCCACGTGACCCGGTCACCTGGGGCCGGTGACCCCACATGACCAGGTCACCTGGGGCCGGTGACCCCACGTGACCCGGTGACCTGGGGCCGGTGACCCCACGTGACCCGCTGACCTGGGGCCGGTGACCCCACGTGACCCGGTCACCTGGGGCCGGTGACCCCATGTGACCCGGTGACCTGGGGCCGGTGACCCCACGTGACCCGGTCACCTGGGGCCGGTGACCTCACGTGACCCGGTCACCTGGGGCCGGTGACCCCACGTGACCCGGTCACCTGGGGCCGGTGTCCCCACGTGACCCGCTGACCTGGGGCCAGTGACACCACGTGACCCGGTCACCTGGGGCCGGTGACCCCACGTGACCCGGTCACCTGGGGCCGGTGACCCCACGTGACCCGGTCACCTGGGGCCGGTGACCCCACGTGACCCGGTCACCTGGGGCCGGTGACCCCACGTGACCAGGTCACCTGGGGCCGGTGACCCCACGTGACCCGGTCACCTGGGGCCGGTGACCCCACGTGACCCGGTCACCTGGGGCCGGTGTCCCCACGTGACCCGGTCACCTGGGGCCGGTGACCCCACGTGACCCGGTCACCTGGGGCCGGGGTCCCCACGGGACCCGGGGTCCTGGTGCCGGGGTGGTCACCGGAACCTGGGAACCAGGCCGGTTACCCGACACGACCCGGTGACCTGGGGCCGGGTTAACGACCTGTCCAGGGGACCCGGGCCGGGGACCCGACAGGACCCGGTGGTCCTTCGCTGGTGTCCCGATGCAACCCGGGGACCCGGGCCCGGGCCCCCACGTGATCCAGTGATCCGGTGCTTTTGTCCCGATGCAACCCGGGGACCTGGGCTGGGGACCCGGTATGACTCCGTCTCCCGGGGCCGGGGTGGTCACCTGACACTGGTACCCGGGACAGCGACCCGACATGACCCCGTGACCCGGGGCCGGGGTGCCGACCTGTCCAGGGGACCCGACCCGGGTACCCGACAGGACCCGGTGATCTGGGGCTGTGGTGTCGACCGGACTCGGGGACCTGGTCCGGTGTCCCGTCATGACCCGGGGACCTGGGGTCGGGGTGGTCACCAGACCCTTGTACCCAGGCCGTTGACCCGACATGACCCTGTGACCCGGGGCCTGGGTAAAAATCCAACCCGGGGACCCGGGCATGGGACGTGACATGACCCGACCTGGGTCCGGGGTCCCGAACTGACCCGGTGACCTGGGTCCGGGGACTCGGTATGACCCGGTTACCTGGGTCCGGGGTCCCCACGTGACCCGGTCACCTGGGGCCGGGGTCCCCACGTGACCCGCTGACCTGGGGCCGGTGACCCCACGTGACCCGGTCACCTGGGGCCGGTGTCCCCACGTGACCCGGGGTCCTGGTGCCGGGGTGGTCATCGGAACCTGGGAACCAGGCCGGGTGCGCGAGATGACCGTGTGACCTGGGGCCGGGTTATCGACCTGTCCAGGGGACCCGGGCCGGGGACCCGACAGGACCCGGTGATCTGCGGCTGGGGTAAAAACCCGTCCCGGGGACCCGGGCTGGGTCCCGACATGCCTTGGTTACCTGGGGCCGGTGACCCCACGTGACCCTCTGACCTGGGGCCGGTGTCCCCACGTGACCCGCTGACCTGGGGCCGGTGACCCCACGTGACCCGGTCACCTGGGGCCGGTGACCCCACGTGACCGGGTCACCTGGGGCCGGTGACCCCACGTGACCGGGTCACCTGGGGCCGGTGACCCCACGTGACCCGGTCACCTGGGGCCGGTGACCCCACGTGACCCGGTCACCTGGGGCCGGTGACCCCACGTGACCCGGTCACCTGGGGCCGGTGACCCCACGTGACCCGGTCACCTGGGGCCGGTGACCCCACGTGACCCGGTGACCTGGGGCCGGTGACCCCACGTGACCCGCTGACCTGGGGCCGGTGTCCCCACGTGACCCGGTCACCTGGGGCTGGTGTCCCCACGTGACCCGGTCACCTGGGGCCTGTGGCCCCACGTGACCCGGTCACCTGGGGCCGGTGTCCCCACGTGACCCGCTGACCTGGGGCCGTTGACCCCACGTGACCCCGTCACCTGGGGCCGGTGACCCCACGTGACACGGTCACCTGGGGCCGGTGACCCCACGTGACCGGGTCACCTGGGGCCGGTGACCCCACGTGACCCGCTGACCTGGGGCCGGTGACCCCACGTGACCCAGTGACCTGGGGCCGGTGTCCCCACGTGACCCGGTCACCTGGTGCCGGTGACCCCACGTGACCCGCTGACCTGGGGCCGGTGACCCCACGTGACCCGGTCACCTGGGGCCGGTGACCCCACGTGACCAGGTCACCTGGGGCCGGTGACCCCACGTGACCCGGTCACCTGGGGCCGGTGACCCCACGTGACCCGGTCACCTGGGGCCGGTGTCCCCACGTGACCCGGTCACCTGGGGCCGGTGACCCCACGTGACCCGGTCACCTGGGGCCGGGGTCCCCACGGGACCCGGGGTCCTGGTGCCGGGGTGGTCACCGGAACCTGGGAACCAGGCCGGTTACCCGACACGACCCGGTGACCTGGGGCCGGGTTAACGACCTGTCCAGGGGACCCGGGCCGGGGACCCGACAGGACCCGGTGGTCCTTCGCTGGTGTCCCGATGCAACCCGGGGACCCGGGCCCGGGCCCCCACGTGATCCAGTGATCCGGTGCTTTTGTCCCGATGCAACCCGGGGACCTGGGCCGGGGACCCGGTATGACTCCGTCTCCCGGGGCCGGGGTGGTCACCTGACACTGGTACCCGGGACAGCGACCCGACATGACCCCGTGACCCGGGGCCGGGGTGCCGACCTGTCCAGGGGACCCGACCCGGGTACCCGACAGGACCCGGTGATCTGGGGCTGTGGTGTCGACCGGACTCGGGGACCTGGTCCGGTGTCCCGTCATGACCCGGGGACCTGGGGTCGGGGTGGTCACCAGACCCTTGTACCCAGGCCGTTGACCCGACATGACCCTGTGACCCGGGGCCTGGGTAAAAATCCAACCCGGGGACCCGGGCATGGGACGTGACATGACCCGACCTGGGTCCGGGGTCCCGAACTGACCCGGTGACCTGGGTCCGGGGACTCGGTATGACCCGGTTACCTGGGTCCGGGGTCCCCACGTGACCCGGTCACCTGGGGCCGGGGTCCCCACGTGACCCGCTGACCTGGGGCCGGTGACCCCACGTGACCCGGTCACCTGGGGCCGGTGTCCCCACGTGACCCGGGGTCCTGGTGCCGGGGTGGTCATCGGAACCTGGGAACCAGGCCGGGTGCGCGAGATGACCGTGTGACCTGGGGCCGGGTTATCGACCTGTCCAGGGGACCCGGGCCGGGGACCCGACAGGACCCGGTGATCTGCGGCTGGGGTAAAAACCCGTCCCGGGGACCCGGGCTGGGTCCCGACATGCCTTGGTTACCTGGGGCCGGTGACCCCACGTGACCCTCTGACCTGGGGCCGGTGTCCCCACGTGACCCGCTGACCTGGGGCCGGTGACCCCACGTGACCCGGTCACCTGGGGCCGGTGACCCCACGTGACCGGGTCACCTGGGGCCGGTGACCCCACGTGACCGGGTCACCTGGGGCCGGTGACCCCACGTGACCCGGTCACCTGGGGCCGGTGACCCCACGTGACCCGGTCACCTGGGGCCGGTGACCCCACGTGACCCGGTCACCTGGGGCCGGTGACCCCACGTGACCCGGTCACCTGGGGCCGGTGACCCCACGTGACCCGGTGACCTGGGGCCGGTGACCCCACGTGACCCGGTGACCTGGGGCCGGTGACCCCACGTGACCCGCTGACCTGGGGCCGGTGTCCCCACGTGACCCGGTCACCTGGGGCTGGTGTCCCCACGTGACCCGGTCACCTGGGGCCTGTGGCCCCACGTGACCCGGTCACCTGGGGCCGGTGTCCCCACGTGACCCGCTGACCTGGGGCCGTTGACCCCATGTGACCGGGTCACCTGGGGCCGGTGACCCCACGTGACCCGCTGACCTGGGGCCGGTGACCCCACGTGACCCGGTGACCTGGGGCCGGTGTCCCCACGTGACCCGGTCACCTGGTGCCGGTGACCCCACGTGACCCGCTGACCTGGGGCCGGTGACCCCACGTGACCCGGTCACCTGGGGCCGGTGACCCCACGTGACCCGGTGACCTGGGGCCGGTGACCCCACGTGGCCCGGTGACCTGGGGCCGGTGTCCCCACGTGACCCGGGGTCCTGGTGCCGGGGTGGTCATCGGAACCTTGGAACCAGGCCGGTTACCCGACACGACCCGGTGACCCGGGGCTGTGGTGTCGACGGACTCGTGGACCTGGTTTCGGGGTCCCGACCTGACGCGGTGACCTGGGGCCGGTGTCCCCACGTGACCCGCTGACCTGGGTCCGGGGTCCCCACGGGACCCGGGGTCCTGGTGCCGGGGTGGTCACCGGAACGTGGGAACCAGGCCGGGTGCGCGACATGACCTGGTGACCTGGGGCCGGGTTAACGACCTGTCCAGGGGACCCGGGCCGGGGACCCGACAGGACCCGGTGGTCCTTCGCTGGTGTCCCGATGCAACCCGGGGACCCGGGCCGGGGACCCGGTATGACTCCGTCTCCCGGGGCCGGGGTGGTCACCTGACAGTGGTACCCGGGACAGCGACCCGACATGACCCCGTGACCCGGGGCCGGGGTGCCGACCTGTCCAGGGGACCCGACCCGGGTACCCGACAGGACCCGGTGATCTGGGGCTTGGGTAAAAACCCGTCCCGGGGACCCGGGCTGGGTCCCGACATGACCCGGTGACCTGGGGCTGTGGTGTCGACCGGACTCGGGGACCTGGTCCGGTGTCCCGTCATGACCCGGGGACCTGGGGTCGGGGTGGTCACCAGACCCTTGTACCCAGGCCGTTGACCCGACATGACCCTGTGACCCGGGGCCTGGGTAAAAATCCAACCCGGGGACCCGGGCATGGGACGTGACATGACCCGACCTGGGTCCGGGGTCCCGAACTGACCCGGTGTCCTGGGTCCGGGGACTCGGTATGACCCGGTTACCTGGGTCCGGGGTCCCCACGTGACCCGGTCACCTGGGGCCGGGGTCCCCACGTGACCCGCTGACCTGGGGCCGGTGACCCCACGTGACCCGGTCACCTGGGGCCGGTGTCCCCACGTGACCCGGGGTCCTGGTGCCGGGGTGGTCATCGGAACCTGGGAACCAGGCCGGGTGCGCGAGATGACCGGGTGACCTGGGGCCGGGTTATCGACCTGTCCAGGGGACCCGGGCCGGGGACCCGACAGGACCCGGTGATCTGCGGCTGGGGTAAAAACCCGTCCCGGGGACCCGGGCTGGGTCCCGACATGCCTTGGTTACCTGGGGCCGGTGTCCCCACGTGACCCGCTGACCTGGGGCCGGTGACCCCACGTGACCCGGTCACCTGGGGCCGGTGTCCCCACGTGACCCGCTGACCTGGGGCCGGTGACCCCACGTGACCCGGTCACCTGGGGCCGGTGTCCCCACGTGACCCGGTCACCTGGGGCCGGTGACCCCACGTGACCCGGTCACCTGGGGCCGGTGACCCCACGTGACCCGGTCACCTGGGGCCGGTGTACCCACGTGACCCGGTCACCTGGGGCCGGTGACCCCACGTGACCCGGTCACCTGGGGCCGGTGACCCCACGTGACCCGGTCACCTGGGGCCGGTGACCCCACGTGACCCGGTCACCTGGGGCCGGTGACCCCACGTGACCCGGTCACCTGGGGCCGGTGACCCCACGTGACCCGGTCACCTGGGGCCGGTGACCTCACGTGACCCGGTCACCTGGGGCCGGTGACCCCACGTGACCCGGTCACCTGGGGCCGGTGACCCCACGTGACCAGGTCACCTGGGGCCGGTGACCCCACGTGACCCGGTCACCTGGGGCCGGTGACCCCACGTGACCCGGTGACCTGGGGCCGGTGACCCCACGTGACCCGCTGACCTGGGGCCGGTGACCCCACGTGACCCGGTCACCTGGGGCCGGTGACCCCACGTGACCCGGTCACCTGGGGCCGGTGACCTCACGTGACCCGGTCACCTGGGGCCGGTGACCCCACGTGACCCGGTCACCTGGGGCCGGTGACCCCACGTGACCAGGTCACCTGCGGCCGGTGACCCCACGTGACCCGGTCACCTGGGGCCGGTGACCCCACGTGACCCGGTCACCTGGGGCCGGTGACCTCACGTGACCCGGTCACCTGGGGCCGGTGACCTCACGTGACCCGGTCACCTGGGGCCGGTGACCCCACGTGACCAGGTCACCTGGGGCCGGTGACCCCACGTGACCCAGTCACCTGGTGCCGGTGACCCCACGTGACCCGGTCACCTGGGGCCGGTGTCCCCACGTGACCCGGTCACCTGGGGCCGGTGACCCCACGTGACCCGGTCACCTGGGGCCGGGGTCCCCACGGGACCCGGGGTCCTGGTGCCGGGGTGTTCACCGGAACCTGGGAACCAGGCCGGTTACCCGACACGACCCGGTGACCTGGGGCCGGGTTAACGACCTGTCCAGGGGACCCGGGCCGGGGACCCGACAGGACCCGGTGGTCCTTCGCTGGTGTCCCGATGCAACCCGGGGACCCGGGCCCGGGCCCCCACGTGATCCAGTGATCCGGTGCTTTTGTCCCGATGCAACCCGGGGACCTGGGCCGGGGACCCGGTATGACTCCGTCTCCCGGGGCCGGGGTGGTCACCTGACACTGGTACCCGGGACAGCGACCCGACATGACCCCGTGACCCGGGGCCGGGGTGCCGACCTGTCCAGGGGACCCGACCCGGGTACCCGACAGGACCCGGTGATCTGCGGCTGGGGTAAAAACCCGTCCCGGGGACCCGGGCTGGGTCCCGACATGACCCGGTGACCTGGGGCTGTGGTGTCGACCGGACTCGGGGACCTGGTCCGGTGTCCCGTCATGACCCGGGGACCTGGGGTCGGGGTGGTCACCAGACCCTTGTACCCAGGCCGTTGACCCGACATGACCCTGTGACCCGGGGCCTGGGTAAAAATCCAACCCGGGGACCCGGGCATGGGACGTGACATGACCCGACCTGGGTCTGGGGTCCCGAACTGACCCGGTGTCCTGGGTCCGGGGACTCGGTATGACCCGGTTACCTGGGTCCGGGGTCCCCACGTGACCCGGTCACCTGGGGCCGGGGTCCCCACGTGACCCGCTGACCTGGGGCCGGTGACCCCACGTGACCCGGTCACCTGGGGCCGGTGTCCCCACGTGACCCGGGGTCCTGGTGCCGGGGTGGTCATCGGAACCTGGGAACCAGGCCGGGTGCGCGAGATGACCGGGTGACCTGGGGCCGGGTTATCGACCTGTCCAGGGGACCCGGGCCGGGGACCCGACAGGACCCGGTGATCTGCGGCTGGGGTAAAAACCCGTCCCGGGGACCCGGGCTGGGTCCCGACATGCCTTGGTTACCTGGGGCCGGTGTCCCCACGTGACCCGCTGACCTGGGGCCGGTGACCCCACGTGACCCGGTCACCTGGGGCCGGTGTCCCCACGTGACCCGGTCACCTGGGGCCGGTGACCCCACGTGACCCGGTCAACTGGGGCCGGTGTCCCCACGTGACCCGCTGACCTGGGGCCGGTGACCCCACGTGACCCGGTCACCTGGGGCCGGTGACCCCACGTGACCCGGTCACCTGGGGCCGGTGACCCCACGTGACCGGGTCACCTGGGGCCGGTGACCCCACGTGACCCGGTCACCTGGGGCCGGTGACCCCACGTGACCCGGTCACCTGGGGCCGGTGTCCCCACGTGACCCGGTCACCTGGGGCCGGTGACCCCACGTGACCCGGTCACCTGGGGCCGGTGACCCCACGTGACCCGGTCACCTGGGGCCGGTGTACCCACGTGACCCGGTCACCTGGGGCCGGTGACCCCACGTGACCCCGTCACCTGGGGCCGGTGACCCCACGTGACCCGGTCACCTGGGGCCGGTGACCCCACGTGACCCGGTCACCTGGGGCCGGTGACCCCACGTGACCCGGTGACCTGGGGCCGGTGACCCCACGTGACCCGGTGACCTGGGGCCGGTGACCCCACGTGACCCGGTCACCTGGGGCCGGTGACCCCACGTGACCCGGTCACCTGGGGCCGGTGACCCCACGTGACCCGGTCACCTGGGGCCGGTGACCCCACGTGACCAGGTCACCTGGGGCCGGTGACCCCACGTGACCCGGTCACCTGGGGCCGGTGACCCCACGTGACCCGGTGACCTGGGGCCGGTGACCCCACGTGACCCGGTCACCTGGGGCCGGTGACCCCACGTGACCCGGTCACCTGGGGCCGGTGACCCCACGTGACCCGGTCACCTGGGGCCGGTGACCCCACGTGACCAGCTCACCTGCGGCCGGTGACCCCACGTGACCCGGTCACCTGGGGCCGGTGACCCCACGTGACCCGGTCACCTGGGGCCGGTGACCTCACGTGACCCGGTCACCTGGGGCCGGTGACCCCACGTGACCCGGTCACCTGGGGCCGGTGACCCCACGTGACCAGGTCACCTGGGGCCGGTGACCCCACGTGACCCAGTCACCTGGTGCCGGTGACCCCACGTGACCCGGTCACCTGGGGCCGGTGTCCCCACGTGACCTGGTCACCTGGGGCCGGTGACCCCACGTGACCCGGTCACCTGGGGCCGGGGTCCCCACGGGACCCGGGGTCCTGGTGCCGGGGTGGTCACCGGAACCTGGGAACCAGGCCGGTTACCCGACACGACCCGGTGACCTGGGGCCGGGTTAACGACCTGTCCAGGGGACCCGGGCCGGGGACCCGACAGGACCCGGTGGTCCTTCGCTGGTGTCCCGATGCAACCCGGGGACCCGGGCCCGGGCCCCCACGTGATCCAGTGATCCGGTGCTTTTGTCCCGATGCAACCCGGGGACCTGGGCCGGGGACCCGGTATGACTCCGTCTCCCGGGGCCGGGGTGGTCACCTGACACTGGTACCCGGGACAGCGACCCGACATGACCCCGTGACCCGGGGCCGGGGTGCCGACCTGTCCAGGGGACCCGACCCGGGTACCCGACAGGACCCGGTGATCTGCGGCTGGGGTAAAAACCCGTCCCGGGGACCCGGGCTGGGTCCCGACATGACCCGGTGACGTGGGGCCGGTGACCCCACGTGACCCGGTCACCTGGGGCCGGTGTCCCCACGTGACCCGCTGACCTGGGGCCGGTGACCCCACGTGACCCGGTCACCTGGGGCCGGTGACCCCACGTGACCCGGTCACCTGGGGCCGGTGACCCCACGTGACCGGGTCACCTGGGGCCGGTGACCCCACGTGACCCGGTCACCTGGGGCCGGTGACCCCACGTGACCCGGTCACCTGGGGCCGGTGTCCCCACGTGACCCGGGGTCCTGGTGCCGGGGTGGTCATCGGAACCTGGGAACCAGGCCGGGTGCGCGAGATGACCGGGTGACCTGGGGCTGGGTTATCGACCTGTCCAGGGGACCCGGGCCGGGGACCCGACAGGACCCGGTGATCTGCGGCTGGGTTAAAAACCCGTCCCGGGGACCCGGGCTGGGTCCCGACATGCCTTGGTTACCTGGGGCCGGTGTCCCCACGTGACCCGCTGACCTGGGGCCGGTGACCCCACATGACCCGGTCACCTGGGGCCGGTGTCCCCACGTGACCCGGTCACCTGGGGCCGGTGACCCCACGTGACCCGGTCAACTGGGGCCGGTGTCCCCACGTGACCCGCTGACCTGGGGCCGGTGACCCCACGTGACCCGGTCACCTGGGGCCGGTGACCCCACGTGACCCGGTCACCTGGGGCCGGTGACCCCACGTGACCCGGTGACCTGGGGCCGGTGACCCCACGTGACCCGCTGACCTGGGGCCGGTGACCCCACGTGACCCGGTCACCTGGGGCCGGTGACCCCACGTGACCCGGTCACCTGGGGCCGGTGACCCCACGTGACCCGGTCACCTGGGGCCGGTGACCCCACGTGACCCGGTCACCTGGGGCCGGTGACCTCACGTGACCCGGTCACCTGGGGCCGGTGACCCCACGTGACCCGGTCACCTGGGGCCGGTGACCCCACATGACCAGGTCACCTGGGGCCGGTGACCCCACGTGACCCGCTGACCTGGGGCCGGTGACCCCACGTGACCCGGTCACCTGGGGCCGGTGACCCCACGTGACCCGGTCACCTGGGGCCGGTGACCCCACGTGACCCGGTCACCTGGGGCCGGTGACCCCACGTGACCCGGTCACCTGGGGCCGGTGACCCCACGTGACCCGGTCACCTGGGGCCGGTGACCCCACGTGACCAGGTCACCTGCGGCCGGTGACCCCACGTGACCCGGTCAGCTGGGGCCGGTGACCCCACGTGACCCGGTCACCTGGGGCCGGTGACCTCACGTGACCCGGTCACCTGGGGCCGGTGACCCCACGTGACCCGGTCACCTGGGGCCGGTGACCCCACGTGACCAGGTCACCTGGGGCCGGTGACCCCACGTGACCCGGTCACCTGGGGCCGGTGACCCCACGTGACCCGGTCACCTGGGGCCGGTGTCCCCACGTGACCCGGTCACCTGGGGCCGGTGACCCCACGTGACCCGGTCACCTGGGGCCGGGGTCCCCACGGGACCCGGGGTCCTGGTGCCGGGGTGGTCACCGGAACCTGGGAACCAGGCCGGTTACCCGACACGACCCGGTGACCTGGGGCCGGGTTAACGACCTGTCCAGGGGACCCGGGCCGGGGACCCGACAGGACCCGGTGGTCCTTCGCTGGTGTCCCGATGCAACCCGGGGACCCGGGCCCGGGCCCCCACGTGATCCAGTGATCCGGTGCTTTTGTCCCGATGCAACCCGGGGACCTGGGCCGGGGACCCGGTATGACTCCGTCTCCCGGGGCCGGGGTGGTCACCTGACACTGGTACCCGGGACAGCGACCCGACATGACCCCGTGACCCGGGGCCGGGGTGCCGACCTGTCCAGGGGACCCGACCCGGGTACCCGACAGGACCCGGTGATCTGCGGCTGGGGTAAAAACCCGTCCCGGGGACCCGGGCTGGGTCCCGACATGACCCGGTGACCTGGGGCTGTGGTGTCGACCGGACTCGGGGACCTGGTCCGGTGTCCCGTCATGACCCGTGGACCTGGGGTCGGGGTGGTCACCAGACCCTTGTACCCAGGCCGTTGACCCGACATGACCCTGTGACCCGGGGCCTGGGTAAAAATCCAACCCGGGGACCCGGGCATGGGACGTGACATGACCCAACCTGGGTCCGGGGTCCCGAACTGACCCGGTGACCTGGGTCCGGGGACTCGGTATGACCCGGTTACCTGGGTCCGGGGTCCCCACGTGACCCGGTCACCTGGGGCCGGGGTCCCCACGTGACCCGCTGACCTGGGGCCGGTGACCCCACGTGACCCGGTCACCTGGGGCCGGTGTCCCCACGTGACCCGGGGTCCTGGTGCCGGGGTGGTCATCGGAACCTGGGAACCAGGCCGGGTGCGCGAGATGACCGGGTGACCTGGGGCCGGGTTATCGACCTGTCCAGGGGAAACGGGCCGGGGACCCGACAGGACCCGGTGATCTGCGGCTGGGGTAAAAACCCGTCCCGGGGACCCGGGCTGGGTCCCGACATGCCTTGGTTACCTGGGGCCGGTGACCCCACGTGACCCGGTCACCTGGGGCCGGTGTCCCCACGTGACCCGCTGACCTGGGGCCGGTGACCCCACGTGACCCGGTCACCTGGGGCCGGTGACCCCACGTGACCGGGTCACCTGGGGCCGGTGACCCCACGTGACCGGGTCACCTGGGGCCGGTGACCCCACGTGACCCGGTCACCTGGGGCCGGTGACCCCACGTGACCCGGTCACCTGGGGCCGGTGTCCCCACGTGACCCGGTCACCTGGTGCCGGTGACCCCACGTGACCCGGTCACCTGGGGCCGGTGACCCCACGTGACCCGGTCACCTGGGGCCGGTGACCCCACGTGACCCGGTCACCTGGGGCCGGTGACCCCACGTGACCCGGTCACCTGGGGCCGGTGACCCCACGTGACCCGGTGAACTGGGGCCGGTGACCCCACGTGACCCGCTGACCTGGGGCCGGTGTCCCCACGTGACCCGGTCACCTGGGGCTGGTGTCCCCACGTGACCGGGTCACCTGGGGCCGGTGACCCCACGTGACCCGGTCACCTGGGGCCGGTGTCCCCACGTGACCCGCTGACCTGGGGCCTTTGACCCCACGTGACCCCGTCACCTGGGGCCGGTGACCCCACGTGACCCGGTCACCTGGGGCCGGTGACCCCACGTGACCCGGTGACCTGGGGCCGGTGACCCCACGTGGCCCGGTGACCTGGGGCCGGTGACCCCACGTGACCCGGTCACCTGGGGCCGGTGTCCCCACGTGACCCGGTCACCTGGGGCCGGTGTCCCCACGTGACCCGGGGTCCTGGTGCCGGGGTGGTCATCGGAACCTTGGAACCAGGCCGGTTACCCGACACGACCCGGTGACCCGGGGCTGTGGTGTCGACGGACTCGTGGACCTGGTTTCGGGGTCCCGACCTGACGCGGTGACCTGGGGCCGGTGTCCCCACGTGACCCGCTGACCTGGGTCCGGGGTCCCCACGGGACCCGGGGTCCTGGTGCCGGGGTGGTCACCGGAACGTGGGAACCAGGCCGGGTGCGCGACATGACCTGGTGACCTGGGGCCGGGTTAACGACCTGTCCAGGGGACCCGGGCCGGGGACCCGACAGGACCCGGTGGTCCTTCGCTGGTGTCCCGATGCAACCCGGGGACCCGGGCCGGGGACCCGGTATGACTCCGTCTCCCGGGGCCGGGGTGGTCACCTGACAGTGGTACCCGGGACAGCGACCCGACATGACCCCGTGACCCGGGGCCGGGGTGCCGACCTGTCCAGGGGACCCGACCCGGGTACCCGACAGGACCCGGTGATCTGCGGCTGGGGTAAAAACCCGTCCCGGGGACCCGGGCTGGGTCCCGACATGACCCGGTGACCTGGGGCTGTGGTGTCGACCGGACTCGGGGACCTGGTCCGGTGTCCCGTCATGACCCGGGGACCTGGGGTCGGGGTGGTCACCAGACCCTTGTACCCAGGCCGTTGACCCGACATGACCCTGTGACCCGGGGCCTGGGTAAAAATCCAACCCGGGGACCCGGGCATGGGACGTGACATGACCCGACCTGGGTCCGGGGTCCCGAACTGACCCGGTGTCCTGGGTCCGGGGACTCGGTATGACCCGGTTACCTGGGTCCGGGGTCCCCACGTGACCCGGTCACCTGGGGCCGGGGTCCCCACGTGACCCGCTGACCTGGGGCCGGTGACCCCACGTGACCCGGTCACCTGGGGCCGGTGTCCCCACGTGACCCGGGGTCCTGGTGCCGGGGTGGTCATCGGAACCTGGGAACCAGGCCGGGTGCGCGAGATGACCGGGTGACCTGGGGCCGGGTTATCGACCTGTCCAGGGGACCCGGGCCGGGGACCCGACAGGACCCGGTGATCTGCGGCTGGGGTAAAAACCCGTCCCGGGGACCCGGGCTGGGTCCCGACATGCCTTGGTTACCTGGGGCCGGTGTCCCCACGTGACCCGCTGACCTGGGGCCGGTGACCCCACGTGACCCGGTCACCTGGGGCCGGTGTCCCCACGTGACCCGGTCACCTGGGGCCGGTGACCCCACGTGACCCGGTCACCTGGGGCCGGTGTCCCCACGTGACCCGCTGACCTGGGGCCGGTGTCCCCACGTGACCCGGTCACCTGGGGCCGGTGACCCCACGTGACCCGGTCACCTGGGGCCGGTGACCCCACGTGACCGGGTCACCTGGGGCCGGTGACCCCACGTGACCCGGTCACCTGGGGCCGGTGTCCCCACGTGACCCGGTCACCTGGGGCCGGTGACCCCACGTGACCCGGTCACCTGGGGCCGGTGACCCCACGTGACCCGGTCACCTGGGGCCGGTGTACCCACGTGACCCGGTCACCTGGGGCCGGTGACCCCACGTGACCCGGTCACCTGGGGCCGGTGACCCCACGTGACCCGGTCACCTGGGGCCGGTGACCCCACGTGACCCGGTGACCTGGGGCCGGTGACCCCACGTGACCCGGTGACCTGGGGCCGGTGACCCCACGTGACCCGGTCACCTGGGGCCGGTGACCCCACGTGACCCGGTCACCTGGGGCCGGTGACCCCACGTGACCCGGTCACCTGGGGCCGGTGACCTCACGTGACCCGGTCACCTGGGGCCGGTGACCCCACGTGACCCGGTCACCTGGGGCCGGTGACCCCACATGACCAGGTCACCTGGGGCCGGTGACCCCACGTGACCCGGTCACCTGGGGCCGGTGACCCCACGTGACCCGGTGACCTGGGGCCGGTGACCCCACGTGACCCGCTGACCTGGGGCCGGTGACCCCACGTGACCCGGTCACCTGGGGCCGGTGACCCCACGTGACCCGGTCACCTGGGGCCGGTGACCTCACGTGACCCGGTCACCTGGGGCCGGTGACCCCACGTGACCCGGTCACCTGGGGCCGGTGACCCCACGTGGCCAGGTCACCTGCGGCCGGTGACCCCACGTGACCCGGTCACCTGGGGCCGGTGACCCCACGTGACCCGGTCACCTGGGGCCGGTGACCTCACGTGACCCGGTCACCTGGGGCCGGTGACCCCACGTGACCCGGTCACCTGGGGCCGGTGACCCCACGTGACCAGGTCACCTGGGGCCGGTGACCCCACGTGACCCAGTCACCTGGTGCCGGTGACCCCACGTGACCCGGTCACCTGGGGCCGGTGTCCCCACGTGACCCGGTCACCTGGGGCCGGTGACCCCACGTGACCCGGTCACCTGGGGCCGGGGTCCCCACGGGACCCGGGGTCCTGGTGCCGGGGTGGTCACCGGAACCTGGGAACCAGGCCGGTTACCCGACACGACCCGGTGACCTGGGGCCGGGTTAACGACCTGTCCAGGGGACCCGGGCCGGGGACCCGACAGGACCCGGTGGTCCTTCGCTGGTGTCCTGATGCAACCCGGGGACCCGGGCCCGGGCCCCCACGTGATCCAGTGATCCGGTGCTTTTGTCCCGATGCAACCCGGGGACCTGGGCCGGGGACCCGGTATGACTCCGTCTCCCGGGGCCGGGGTGGTCACCTGACACTGGTACCCGGGACAGCGACCCGACATGACCCCGTGACCCGGGGCCGGGGTGCCGACCTGTCCAGGGGACCCGACCCGGGTACCCGACAGGACCCGGTGATCTGCGGCTGGGGTAAAAACCCGTCCCGGGGACCCGGGCTGGGTCCCGACATGACCCGGTGACCTGGGGCTGTGGTGTCGACCGGACTCGGGGACCTGGTCCGGTGTCCCGTCATGACCCGGGGACCTGGGGTCGGGGTGGTCACCAGACCCTTGTACCCAGGCCGTTGACCCGACATGACCCTGTGACCCGGGGCCTGGGTAAAAATCCAACCCGGGGACCCGGGCATGGGACGTGACATGACCCGACCTGGGTCCGGGGTCCCGAACTGACCCGGTGTCCTGGGTCCGGGGACTCGGTATGACCCGGTTACCTGGGTCCGGGGTCCCCACGTGACCCGGTCACCTGGGGCCGGGGTCCCCACGTGACTCGCTGACCTGGGGCCGGTGACCCCACGTGACCCGGTCACCTGGGGCCGGTGTCCCCACGTGACCCGGGGTCCTGGTGCCGGGGTGGTCATCGGAACCTGGGAACCAGGCCGGGTGCGCGAGATGACCGGGTGACCTGGGGCCGGGTTATCGACCTGTCCAGGGGACCCGGGCCGGGGACCCGACAGGACCCGGTGATCTGCGGCTGGGGTAAAAACCCGTCCCGGGGACCCGGGCTGGGTCCCGACATGCCTTGGTTACCTGGGGCCGGTGTCCCCACGTGACCCGCTGACCTGGGGCCGGTGACCCCACGTGACCCGGTCACCTGGGGCCGGTGTCCCCACGTGACCCGGTCACCTGGGGCCGGTGACCCCACGTGACCCGGTCACCTGGGGCCGGTGTCCCCACGTGACCCGCTGACCTGGGGCCGGTGTCCCCACGTGACCCGGTCACCTGGGGCCGGTGACCCCACGTGACCCGGTCACCTGGGGCCGGTGACCCCACGTGACCGGGTCACCTGGGGCCGGTGACCCCACATGACCCGGTCACCTGGGGCCGGTGTCCCCACGTGACCCGGTCACCTGGGGCCGGTGTCCCCACGTGACCCGGGGTCCTGGTGCCGGGGTGGTCATCGGAACCTGGGAACCAGGCCGGGTGCGCGAGATGACCGGGTGACCTGGGGCCGGGTTATCGACCTGTCCAGGGGACCCGGGCCGGGGACCCGACAGGACCCGGTGATCTGCGGCTGGGGTAAAAACCCGTCCCGGGGACCCGGGCTGGGTCCCGACATGCCTTGGTTACCTGGGGCCGGTGTCCCCACGTGACCCGCTGACCTGGGGCCGGTGACCCCACGTGACCCGGTCACCTGGGGCCGGTGTCCCCACGTGACCCGGTCACCTGGGGCCGGTGACCCCACGTGACCCGGTCACCTGGGGCCGGTGTCCCCACGTGACCCGCTGACCTGGGGCCGGTGTCCCCACGTGACCCGGTCACCTGGGGCCGGTGACCCCACGTGACCCGGTCACCTGGGGCCGGTGACCCCACGTGACCGGGTCACCTGGGGCCGGTGACCCCACATGACCCGGTCACCTGGGGCCGGTGTCCCCACGTGACCCGGTGACCTGGGGCCGGTGACCCCACGTGACCCGGTCACCTGGGGCCGGTGTCCCCACGTGACCCGGGGTCCTGGTGCCGGGGTGGTCATCGGAACCTGGGAACCAGGCCGGGTGCGCGAGATGACCGGGTGACCTGGGGCCGGGTTATCGACCTGTCCAGGGGACCCGGGCCGGGGACCCGACAGGACCCGGTGATCTGCGGCTGGGGTAAAAACCCGTCCCGGGGACCCGGGCCGGGTCCCGACATGCCTTGGTTACCTGGGGCCGGTGTCCCCACGTGACCCGCTGACCTGGGGCCGGTGACCCCACGTGACCCGGTCACCTGGGGCCGGTGTCCCCACGTGACCCGGTCACCTGGGGCCGGTGACCCCACGTGACCCGGTCACCTGGGGCCGGTGTCCCCACGTGACCCGCTGACCTGGGGCCGGTGACCCCACGTGACCCGGTCACCTGGGGCCGGTGACCCCACGTGACCCGGTCACCTGGGGCCGGTGACCCCACGTGACCCGGTCACCTGGTGCCGGTGACCCCACGTGACCCGGTCACCTGGGGCCGGTGACCCCACGTGACCCGGTCACCTGGGGCCGGTGTCCCCACGTGACCCGGTCACCTGGTGCCGGTGACCCCACGTGACCCGGTCACCTGGGGCCGGTGACCCCACGTGACCCGGTCACCTGGGGCCGGTGTACCCACGTGACCCGGTCACCTGGGGCCGGTGACCCCACGTGACCCGGTCACCTGGGGCCGGTGACCCCACGTGACCCGGTGACCTGGGGCCGGTGACCCCACGTGACCCGGTCACCTGGGGCCGGTGACCTCACGTGACCCGGTCACCTGGGGCCGGTGACCCCACGTGACCCGGTGACCTGGGGCCGGTGACCCCACGTGACCCGCTGACCTGGGGCCGGTGACCCCACGTGACCCGGTCACCTGGGGCCGGTGACCCCACGTGACCCGGTCACCTGGGGCCGGTGACCCCACGTGACCCGGTCACCTGGGGCCGGTGACCTCACGTGACCCGGTCACCTGGGGCCGGTGACCCCACGTGACCCGGTCACCTGGGGCCGGTGACCCCACGTGACCCGGTCACCTGGGGCCGGTGACCCCACGTGACCCGGTGACCTGGGGCCGGTGACCCCACGTGACCCGGTCACCTGGGGCCGGTGACCCCACGTGACCCGGTCACCTGGGGCCGGTGACCCCACGTGACCCGGTCACCTGGGGCCGGTGACCTCACGTGACCCGGTCACCTGGGGCCGGTGACCCCACGTGACCCGGTCACCTGGGGCCGGTGACCCCACGTGACCAGGTCACCTGCGGCCGGTGACCCCACGTGACCCGGTCACCTGGGGCCGGTGACCCCACGTGACCCGGTCACCTGGGGCCGGTGACCCCACGTGACCAGGTCACCTGGGGCCGGTGACCCCACGTGACCCAGTCACCTGGTGCCGGTGACCCCACGTGACCCGGTCACCTGGGGCCGGTGTCCCCACGTGACCCGGTCACCTGGGGCCGGTGACCCCACGTGACCCGGTCACCTGGGGCCGGGGTCCCCACGGGACCCGGGGTCCTGGTGCCGGGGTGGTCACCGGAACCTGGGAACCAGGCCGGTTACCCGACACGACCCGGTGACCTGGGGCCGGGTTAACGACCTGTCCAGGGGACCCGGGCCGGGGACCCGACAGGACCCGGTGGTCCTTCGCTGGTGTCCCGATGCAACCCGGGGACCCGGGCCCGGGCCCCCACGTGATCCAGTGATCCGGTGCTTTTGTCCCGATGCAACCCGGGGACCTGGGCCGGGGACCCGGTATGACTCCGTCTCCCGGGGCCGGGGTGGTCACCTGACACTGGTACCCGGGACAGCGACCCGACATGACCCCGTGACCCGGGGCCGGGGTGCCGACCTGTCCAGGGGACCCGACCCAGGTACCCGACAGGACCCGGTGATCTGCGGCTGGGGTAAAAACCCGTCCCGGGGACCTGGGCTGGGTCCCGACATGACCCGGTGACCTGGGGCTGTGGTGTCGACCGGACTCGGGGACCTGGTCCGGTGTCCCGTCATGACCCGGGGACCTGGGGTCGGGGTGGTCACCAGACCCTTGTACCCAGGCCGTTGACCCGACATGACCCTGTGACCCGGGGCCTGGGTAAAAATCCAACCCGGGGACCCGGGCATGGGACGTGACATGACCCGACCTGGGTCCGGGGTCCCGAACTGACCCGGTGACCTGGGTCCGGGGACTCGGTATGACCCGGTTACCTGGGTCCGGGGTCCCCACGTGACCCGGTCACCTGGGGCCGGGGTCCCCACGTGACCCGCTGACCTGGGGCCGGTGACCCCACGTGACCCGGTCACCTGGGGCCGGTGTCCCCACGTGACCCGGGGTCCTGGTGCCGGGGTGGTCATCGGAACCTGGGAACCAGGCCGGGTGCGCGAGATGACCGGGTGACCTGGGGCCGGGTTATCGACCTGTCCAGGGGACACGGGCCGGGGACCCGACAGGACCCGGTGATCTGCGGCTGGGGTAAAAACCCGTCCCGGGGACCCGGGCTGGGTCCCGACATGCCTTGGTTACCTGGGGCCGGTGACCCCACGTGACCCGGTCACCTGGGGCCGGTGTCCCCACGTGACCCGCTGACCTGGGGCCGGTGACCCCACGTGACCCGGTCACCTGGGGCCGGTGACCCCACGTGACCCGGTCACCTGGGGCCGGTGACCCCACGTGACCGGGTCACCTGGGGCCGGTGACCCCACGTGACCCGGTCACCTGGGGCCGGTGACCCCACGTGACCCGGTCACCTGGGGCCGGTGTCCCCACGTGACCCGGTCACCTGGTGCCGGTGACCCCACGTGACCCGGTCACCTGGGGCCGGTGACCCCACGTGACCCGGTCACCTGGGGCCGGTGACCCCACGTGACCCGGTCACCTGGGGCCGGTGACCCCACGTGACCCGGTGACCTGGGGCCGGTGACCCCACGTGACCCGCTGACCTGGGGCCGTTGACCCCACGTGACCCCGTCACCTGGGGCCGGTGACCCCACGTGACCCGGTCACCTGGGGCCGGTGACCCCACGTGACCCGGTGACCTGGGGCCGGTGACCCCACGTGGCCCGGTGACCTGGGGCCGGTGACCCCACGTGACCCGGTCACCTGGGGCCGGTGTCCCCACGTGACCCGGTCACCTGGGGCCGGTGACCCCACGTGACCCGGTCACCTGGGGCCGGTGTCCCCACGTGACCCGGGGTCCTGGTGCCGGGGTGGTCATCGGAACCTTGGAACCAGGCCGGTTACCCGACACGACCCGGTGACCCGGGGCTGTGGTGTCGACGGACTCGTGGACCTGGGTTCGGGGTCCCGACCTGACGCGGTGACCTGGGGCCGGTGTCCCCACGTGACCCGCTGACCTGGGTCCGGGGTCCCCACGGGACCCGGGGTCCTGGTGCCGGGGTGGTCACCGGAACGTGGGAACCAGGCCGGGTGCGCGACATGACCTGGTGACCTGGGGCCGGGTTAACGACCTGTCCAGGGGACCCGGGCCGGGGACCCGACAGGACCCGGTGGTCCTTCGCTGGTGTCCCGATGCAACCCGGGGACCCGGGCCGGGGACCCGGTATGACTCCGTCTCCCGGGGCCGGGGTGGTCACCTGACAGTGGTACCCGGGACAGCGACCCGACATGACCCCGTGACCCGGGGCCGGGGTGCCGACCTGTCCAGGGGACCCGACCCGGGTACCCGACAGGACCCGGTGATCTGGGGCTTGGGTAAAAACCCGTCCCGGGGACCCGGGCTGGGTCCCGACATGACCCGGTGACCTGGGGCTGTGGTGTCGACCGGACTCGGGGACCTGGTCCGGTGTCCCGTCATGACCCGGGGACCTGGGGTCGGGGTGGTCACCAGACCCTTGTACCCAGGCCGTTGACCCGACATGACCCTGTGACCCGGGGCCTGGGTAAAAATCCAACCCGGGGACCCGGGCATGGGACGTGACATGACCCGACCTGGGTCCGGGGTCCCGAACTGACCCGGTGTCCTGGGTCCGGGGACTCGGTATGACCCGGTTACCTGGGTCCGGGGTCCCCACGTGACCCGGTCACCTGGGGCCGGGGTCCCCACGTGACCCGCTGACCTGGGGCCGGTGACCCCACGTGACCCGGTCACCTGGGGCCGGTGTCCCCACGTGACCCGGGGTCCTGGTGCCGGGGTGGTCATCGGAACCTGGGAACCAGGCCGGGTGCGCGAGATGACCGTGTGACCTGGGGCCGGGTTATCGACCTGTCCAGGGGACCCGGGCCGGGGACCCGACAGGACCCGGTGATCTGCGGCTGGGGTAAAAACCCGTCCCGGGGACCCGGGCTGGGTCCCGACATGCCTTGGTTACCTGGGGCCGGTGTCCCCACGTGACCCGCTGACCTGGGGCCGGTGACCCCACGTGACCCGGTCACCTGGGGCCGGTGTCCCCACGTGACCCGGTCACCTGGGGCCGGTGACCCCACGTGACCCAGTGACCTGGGGCCGGTGTCCCCACGTGACCCGCTGACCTGGGGCCGTTGACCCCACGTGACCCCGTCACCTGGGGCCGGTGACCCCACGTGACACGGTCACCTGGGGCCGGTGACCCCACGTGACCGGGTCACCTGGGGCCGGTGACCCCACGTGACCCGGTCACCTGGGGCCGGTGACCCCACGTGACCCGGTGACCTGGGGCCGGTGTCCCCACGTGACCCGGTCACCTGGTGCCGGTGACCCCACGTGACCCGCTGACCTGGGGCCGGTGACCCCACGTGACCCGGTCACCTGGGGCCGGTGACCCCACGTGACCCGGTGACCTGGGGCCGGTGACCCCACGTGGCCCGGTGACCTGGGGCCGGTGACCCCACGTGACCCGGTCACCTGGGGCCGGTGTCCCCACGTGACCCGGTCACCTGGGGCCGGTGACCCCACGTGACCCGGTCACCTGGGGCCGGTGTCCCCACGTGACCCGGGGTCCTGGTGCCGGGGTGGTCATCGGAACCTTGGAACCAGGCCGGTTACCCGACACGACCCGGTGACCCGGGGCTGTGGTGTCGACGGACTCGTGGACCTGGGTTCGGGGTCCCGACCTGACGCGGTGACCTGGGGCCGGTGTCCCCACGTGACCCGCTGACCTGGGTCCGGGGTCCCCACGGGACCCGGGGTCCTGGTGCCGGGGTGGTCACCGGAACGTGGGAACCAGGCCGGGTGCGCGACATGACCTGGTGACCTGGGGCCGGGTTAACGACCTGTCCAGGGGACCCGGGCCGGGGACCCGACAGGACCCGGTGGTCCTTCGCTGGTGTCCCGATGCAACCCGGGGACCCGGGCCGGGGACCCGGTATGACTCCGTCTCCCGGGGCCGGGGTGGTCACCTGACAGTGGTACCCGGGACAGCGACCCGACATGACCCCGTGACCCGGGGCCGGGGTGCCGACCTGTCCAGGGGACCCGACCCGGGTACCCGACAGGACCCGGTGATCTGGGGCTTGGGTAAAAACCCGTCCCGGGGACCCGGGCTGGGTCCCGACATGACCCGGTGACCTGGGGCTGTGGTGTCGACCGGACTCGGGGACCTGGTCCGGTGTCCCGTCATGACCCGGGGACCTGGGGTCGGGGTGGTCACCAGACCCTTGTACCCAGGCCGTTGACCCGACATGACCCTGTGACCCGGGGCCTGGGTAAAAATCCAACCCGGGGACCCGGGCATGGGACGTGACATGACCCGACCTGGGTCCGGGGTCCCGAACTGACCCGGTGTCCTGGGTCCGGGGACTCGGTATGACCCGGTTACCTGGGTCCGGGGTCCCCACGTGACCCGGTCACCTGGGGCCGGGGTCCCCACGTGACCCGCTGACCTGGGGCCGGTGACCCCACGTGACCCGGTCACCTGGGGCCGGTGTCCCCACGTGACCCGGGGTCCTGGTGCCGGGGTGGTCATCGGAACCTGGGAACCAGGCCGGGTGCGCGAGATGACCGGGTGACCTGGGGCCGGGTTATCGACCTGTCCAGGGGACCCGGGCCGGGGACCCGACAGGACCCGGTGATCTGCGGCTGGGGTAAAAACCCGTCCCGGGGACCCGGGCTGGGTCCCGACATGCCTTGGTTACCTGGGGCCGGTGTCCCCACGTGACCCGCTGACCTGGGGCCGGTGACCCCACGTGACCCGGTCACCTGGGGCCGGTGTCCCCACGTGACCCGGTCACCTGGGGCCGGTGACCCCACGTGACCCGGTCAACTGGGGCCGGTGTCCCCACGTGACCCGCTGACCTGGGGCCGGTGACCCCACGTGACCCGGTCACCTGGGGCCGGTGACCCCACGTGACCCGGTCACCTGGGGCCGGTGACCCCACGTGACCGGGTCACCTGGGGCCGGTGACCCCACGTGACCCGGTCACCTGGGGCCGGTGACCCCACGTGACCCGGTCACCTGGTGCCGGTGTCCCCACGTGACCCGGTCACCTGGTGCCGGTGACCCCACGTGACCCGGTCACCTGGGGCCGGTGACCCCACGTGACCCGGTCACCTGGGGCCGGTGTACCCACGTGACCCGGTCACCTGGGGCCGGTGACCCCACGTGACCCGGTCACCTGGGGCCGGTGACCCCACGTGACCCGGTCACCTGGGGCCGGTGACCCCACGTGACCCGGTGACCTGGGGCCGGTGACCCCACGTGACCCGGTCACCTGGGGCCGGTGACCCCACGTGACCCGCTGACCTGGGGCCGGTGACCCCACGTGACCCGGTCACCTGGGGCCGGTGACCCCACGTGACCCGCTGACCTGGGGCCGGTGACCCCACGTGACCCGGTCACCTGGGGCCGGTGACCCCACGTGACCCGGTCACCTGGGGACGGTGACCTCACGTGACCCGGTCACCTGGGGCCGGTGACCCCACGTGACCCGGTCACCTGGGGCCGGTGACCCCACGTGACCCGGTCACCTGGGGCCGGTGACCCCACGTGACCCGGTGACCTGGGGCCGGTGACCCCACGTGACCCGGTCACCTGGGGCCGGTGACCCCACGTGACCCGGTCACCTGGGGCCGGTGACCCCACGTGACCCGCTGACCTGGGGCCGGTGACCCCACGTGACCCGGTCACCTGGGGCCGGTGACCCCACGTGACCCGGTGACCTGGGGCCGGTGACCCCACGTGACCCGGTCACCTGGGGCCGGTGACCCCACGTGACCCGCTGACCTGGGGCCGGTGACCCCACGTGACCCGGTCACCTGGGGCCGGTGACCCCACGTGACCCGCTGACCTGGGGCCGGTGACCCCACGTGACCCGGTCACCTGGGGCCGGTGACCCCACGTGACCCGGTCACCTGGGGCCGGTGACCTCACGTGACCCGGTCACCTGGGGCCGGTGACCCCACGTGACCCGGTCACCTGGGGCCGGTGACCCCACATGACCAGGTCACCTGGGGCCGGTGACCCCACGTGACCCGGTCACCTGGGGCCGGTGACCCCACGTGACCCGGTCACCTGGGGCCGGTGACCCCACGTGACCCGGTGACCTGGGGCCGGTGACCCCACGTGACCCGGTCACCTGGGGCCGGTGACCCCACGTGACCCGGTCACCTGGGGCCGGTGACCCCACGTGACCCGGTCACCTGGGGCCGGTGACCCCACGTGACCAGGTCACCTGGGGCCGGTGACCCCACGTGACCCGGTCACCTGGGGCCGGTGACCCCACGTGACCCGGTCACCTGGGGCCGGGGTCCCCACGGGACCCGGGGTCCTGGTGCCGGGGTGGTCACCGGAACCTGGGAACCAGGCCGGTTACCCGACACGACCCGGTGACCTGGGGCCGGGTTAACGACCTGTCCAGGGGACCCGGGCCGGGGACACGACAGGACCCGGTGGTCCTTCGCTGGTGTCCCGATGCAACCCGGGGACCCGGGCCCGGGCCCCCACGTGATCCAGTGATCCGGTGCTTTTGTCCCGATGCAACCCGGGGACCTGGGCCGGGGACCCGGTATGACTCCGTCTCCCGGGGCCGGGGTGGTCACCTGACACTGGTACCCGGGACAGCGACCCGACATGACCCCGTGACCCGGGGCCGGGGTGCCGACCTGTCCAGGGGACCCGACCCGGGTACCCGACAGGACCCGGTGATCTGCGGCTGGGGTAAAAACCCGTCCCGGGGACCCGGGCTGGGTCCCGACATGACCCGGTGACCTGGGGCTGTGGTGTCGACCGGACTCGGGGACCTGGTCCGGTGTCCCGTCATGACCCGGGGACCTGGGGTCGGGGTGGTCACCAGACCCTTGTACCCAGGCCGTTGACCCGACATGACCCTGTGACCCGGGGCCTGGGTAAAAATCCAACCCGGGGACCCGGGCATGGGACGTGACATGACCCGACCTGGGTCCGGGGTCCCGAACTGACCCGGTGTCCTGGGTCCGGGGACTCGGTATGACCCGGTTACCTGGGTCCGGGGTCCCCACGTGACCCGGTCACCTGGGGCCGGTGTCCCCACGTGACCCGGTGACCTGGGGCCGGTGACCCCACGTGACCCGGTCACCTGGGGCCGGTGTCCCCACGTGACCCGCTGACCTGGGGCCGGTGACCCCACGTGACCCGGTCACCTGGGGCCGGTGACCCCACGTGACCCGGTCACCTGGGGCCGGTGACCCCACGTGACCGGGTCACCTGGGGCCGGTGACCCCACGTGACCCGGTCACCTGGGGCCGGTGTCCCCACGTGACCCGGTCACCTGGTGCCGGTGACCCCACGTGACCCGGTCACCTGGGGCCAGTGACCCCACGTGACCCGGTCACCTGGGGCCGGTGACCCCACGTGACCCGCTGACCTGGGGCCGGTGACCCCACGTGACCCGGTCACCTGGGGCCGGTGACCCCACGTGACCCGGTCACCTGGGGCCGGTGACCCCACGTGACCCGCTGACCTGGGGCCGGTGTCCCCACGTGACCCGGTCACCTGGGGTGGTGTCCCCACGTGACCCGGTCACCTGGGGCCTGTGGCCCCACGTGACCCGGTCACCTGGGGCCGGTGTCCCCACGTGACCCGCTGACCTGGGGCCGTTGACCCCACGTGACCCCGTCACCTGGGGCCGGTGACCCCACGTGACACGGTCACCTGGGGCCGGTGACCCCACGTGACCGGGTCACCTGGGGCCGGTGACCCCACGTGACCCGGTCACCTGGGGCCGGTGTCCCCACGTGACCCGGTCACCTGGGGCCGGTGACCCCACGTGACCCGGTCACCTGGGGCTGGGGTCCCCACGGGACCCGGGGTCCTGGTGCCGGGGTGGTCACCGGAACCTGGGAACCAGGCCGGTTACCCGACACGACCCGGTGACCTGGGGCCGGGTTAACGACCTGTCCAGGGGACCCGGGCCGGGGACCCGACAGGACCCGGTGGTCCTTCGCTGGTGTCCCGATGCAACCCGGGGACCCGGGCCCGGGCCCCCACGTGATCCAGTGATCCGGTGCTTTTGTCCCGATGCAACCCGGGGACCTGGGCCGGGGACCCGGTATGACTCCGTCTCCCGGGGCCGGGGTGGTCACCTGACACTGGTACCCGGGACAGCGACCCGACATGACCCCGTGACCCGGGGCCGGGGTGCCGACCTGTCCAGGGGACCCGACCCGGGTACCCGACAGGACCCGGTGATCTGCGGCTGGGGTAAAAACCCGTCCCGGGGACCCGGGCTGGGTCCCGACATGACCCGGTGACCTGGGGCTGTGGTGTCGACCGGACTCGGGGACCTGGTCCGGTGTCCCGTCATGACCCGGGGACCTGGGGTCGGGGTGGTCACCAGACCCTTGTACCCAGGCCGTTGACCCGACATGACCCTGTGACCCGGGGCCTGGGTAAAAATCCAACCCGGGGACCCGGGCATGGGACGTGACATGACCCGACCTGGGTCCGGGGTCCCGAACTGACCCGGTGTCCTGGGTCCGGGGACTCGGTATGACCCGGTTACCTGGGTCCGGGGTCCCCACGTGACCCGGTCACCTGGGGCCGGGGTCCCCACGTGACCCGCTGACCTGGGGCCGGTGACCCCACGTGACCCGGTCACCTGGGGCCGGTGTCCCCACGTGACCCGCTGACCTGGGGCCGGTGACCCCACGTGACCCGGTCACCTGGGGCCGGTGACCCCACGTGACCCGGTCACCTGGGGCCGGTGTCCCCACGTGACCCGGTCACCTGGGGCCGGTGACCCCACGTGACCCGGTCACATGGGGCCGGTGACCCCACGTGACCCGGTCACCTGGGGCCGGTGACCCCACGTGACCCGGTCACCTGGGGCCGGTGACCCCACGTGACCCGGTCACCTGGGGCCGGTGACCCCACGTGACCCGGTCACCTGGGTCCGGGGTCCCCACGTGACCCGGTCACCTGGGGCCGGGGTCCCCACGTGACCCGGTGACCTGGGGCCGGTGACCCCACGTGACCCGGTCACCTGGGGCCGGTGTCCCCACGTGACCCGGGGTCCTGGTGCCGGGGTGGTCATCGGAACCTGGGAACCAGGCCGGGTGCGCGAGATGACCGGGTGACCTGGGGCCGGGTTATCGACCTGTCCAGGGGACCCGGGCCGGGGACCCGACAGGACCCGGTGATCTGCGGCTGGGGTAAAAACCCGTCCCGGGGACCCGGGCTGGGTCCCGACATGCCTTGGTTACCTGGGGCCGGTGTCCCCACGTGACCCGCTGACCTGGGGCCGGTGACGCCACGTGACCCGGTCACCTGGGGCCGGTGTCCCCACGTGACCCGGTCACCTGGGGCCGGTGACCCCACGTGACCCGGTCAACTGGGGCCGGTGTCCCCACGTGACCCGCTGACCTGGGGCCGGTGACCCCACGTGACCCGGTCACCTGGGGCCGGTGACCCCACGTGACCCGGTCACCTGGGGCCGGTGACCCCACGTGACCCGGTCACTTGGGGCCGGTGACCCCACGTGACCCGGTGACCTGGGGCCGGTGATCCCACGTGACCCGGTGACCTGGGGCCGGTGACCCCACGTGACCCGCTGACCTGGGGCCGGTGACCCCACGTGACCCGGTCACCTGGGGCCGGTGACCCCACGTGACCCGGTCACCTGGGGCCGGTGACCCCACGTGACCCGGTCACCTGGGGCCGGTGACCTCACGTGACCCGGTCACCTGGGGCCGGTGACCCCACGTGACCCGGTGACCTGGGGCCGGTGACCCCACGTGACCCGGTGACCTGGGGCCGGTGACCCCACGTGACCCGGTCACCTGGGGCCGGTGACCCCACGTGACCCGGTCACCTGGGGCCGGTGACCTCACGTGACCCGGTCACCTGGGGCCGGTGACCCCACGTGACCCGGTCACCTGGGGCCGGTGACCCCACGTGACCCGGTCACCTGGGGCCGGTGTCCCCACGTGACCCGGTCACCTGGGGCCGGTGACCCCACGTGACCCGGTCACCTGGGGCCGGTGACCCCACGTGACCCAGTCACCTGGTGCCGGTGACCCCACGTGACCCGGTCACCTGGGGCCGGTGTCCCCACGTGACCCGGTCACCTGGGGCCGGTGACCCCACGTGACCCGGTCACCTGGGGCCGGGGTCCCCACGGGACCCGGGGTCCTGGTGCCGGGGTGGTCACCGGAACCTGGGAACCAGGCCGGTTACCCGACACGACCCGGTGACCTGGGGCCGGGTTAACGACCTGTCCAGGGGACCCGGGCCGGGGACCCGACAGGACCCGGTGGTCCTTCGCTGGTGTCCCGATGCAACCCGGGGACCCGGGCCCGGGCCCCCACGTGATCCAGTGATCCGGTGCTTTTGTCCCGATGCAACCCGGGGACCTGGGCCGGGGACCCGGTATGACTCCGTCTCCCGGGGCCGGGGTGGTCACCTGACACTGGTACCCGGGACAGCGACCCGACATGACCCCGTGACCCGGGGCCGGGGTGCCGACCTGTCCAGGGGACCCGACCCGGGTACCCGACAGGACCCGGTGATCTGCGGCTGGGGTAAAAACCCGTCCCGGGGACCCGGGCTGGGTCCCGACATGACCCGGTGACCTGGGGCTGTGGTGTCGACCGGACTCGGGGACCTGGTCCGGTGTCCCGTCATGACCCGGGGACCTGGGGTCGGGGTGGTCACCAGACCCTTGTACCCAGGCCGTTGACCCGACATGACCCTGTGACCCGGGGCCTGGGTAAAAATCCAACCCGGGGACCCGGGCATGGGACGTGACATGACCCGACCTGGGTCCGGGGTCCCGAACTGACCCGGCGACCTGGGTCCGGGGACTCGGTATGACCCGGTTACCTGGGTCCGGGGTCCCCACGTGACCCGGTCACCTGGGGCCGGGGTCCCCACGTGACCCGCTGACCTGGGGCCGGTGACCCCACGTGACCCGGTCACCTGGGGCCGGTGTCCCCACGTGACCCGCTGACCTGGGGCCGGTGACCCCACGTGACCCGGTCACCTGGGGCCGGTGACCCCACGTGACCCGGTCACCTGGGGCCGGTGACCCCACGTGACCGGGTCACCTGGGGCCGGTGACCCCACGTGACCCGGTCACCTGGGGCCGGTGTCCCCACGTGACCCGGTCACCTGGTGCCGGTGACCCCACGTGACCCGGTCACCTGGGGCCGGTGACCCCACGTGACCCGGTCACCTGGGGCCGGTGACCCCACGTGACCCGCTGACCTGGGGCCGGTGACCCCACGTGACCCGGTCACCTGGGGCCGGTGACCCCACGTGACCCGGTCACCTGGGGCCGGTGACCCCACGTGACCCGCTGACCTGGGGCCGGTGTCCCCACGTGACCCGGTCACCTGGGGCTGGTGTCCCCACGTGACCCGGTCACCTGGGGCCTGTGGACCCACGTGACCCGGTCAACTGGGGCCGGTGTCCCCACGTGACCCGCTGACCTGGGGCCGTTGACCCCACGTGACCCCGTCACCTGGGGCCGGTGACCCCACGTGACACGGTCACCTGGGGCCGGTGACCCCACGTGACCGGGTCACCTGGGGCCGGTGACCCCACGTGACCCGGTCACCTGGGGCCGGTGTCCCCACGTGACCCGGTCACCTGGGGCCGGTGACCCCACGTGACCCGGTCACCTGGGGCCGGGGTCCCCACGGGACCCGGGGTCCTGGTGCCGGGGTGGTCACCGGAACCTGGGAACCAGGCCGGTTACCCGACACGACCCGGTGACCTGGGGCCGGGTTAACGACCTGTCCAGGGGACCCGGGCCGGGGACCCGACAGGACCCGGTGGTCCTTCGCTGGTGTCCCGATGCAACCCGGGGACCCGGGCCCGGGCCCCCACGTGATCCAGTGATCCGGTGCTTTTGTCCCGATGCAACCCGGGGACCTGGGCCGGGGACCCGGTATGACTCCGTCTCCCGGGGCCGGGGTGGTCACCTGACACTGGTACCCGGGACAGCGACCCGACATGACCCCGTGACCCGGGGCCGGGGTGCCGACCTGTCCAGGGGACCCGACCCGGGTACCCGACAGGACCCGGTGATCTGCGGCTGGGGTAAAAACCCGTCCCGGGGACCCGGGCTGGGTCCCGACATGACCCGGTGACCTGGGGCTGTGGTGTCGACCGGACTCGGGGACCTGGTCCGGTGTCCCGTCATGACCCGGGGACCTGGGGTCGGGGTGGTCACCAGACCCTTGTACCCAGGCCGTTGACCCGACATGACCCTGTGACCCGGGGCCTGGGTAAAAATCCAACCCGGGGACCCGGGCATGGGACGTGACATGACCCGACCTGGGTCCGGGGTCCCGAACTGACCCGGTGTCCTGGGTCCGGGGACTCGGTATGACCCGGTTACCTGGGTCCGGGGTCCCCACGTGACCCGGTCACCTGGGGCCGGGGTCCCCACGTGACCCGCTGACCTGGGGCCGGTGACCCCACGTGACCCGGTCACCTGGGGCCGGTGTCCCCACGTGACCCGCTGACCTGGGGCCGGTGACCCCACGTGACCCGGTCACCTGGGGCCGGTGACCCCACGTGACCCGGTCACCTGGGGCCGGTGTCCCCACGTGACCCGGTCACCTGGGGCCGGTGACCCCACGTGACCCGGTCACCTGGGGCCGGTGACCCCACGTGACCCGGTCACCTGGGGCCGGTGACCCCACGTGACCCGGTCACCTGGGGCCGGTGACCCCACGTGACCCGGTCACCTGGGTCCGGGGTCCCCACGTGACCCGGTCACCTGGGGCCGGGGTCCCCACGTGACCCGGTGACCTGGGGCCGGTGACCCCACGTGACCCGGTCACCTGGGGCCGGTGTCCCCACGTGACCCGGGGTCCTGGTGCCGGGGTGGTCATCGGAACCTGGGAACCAGGCCGGGTGCGCGAGATGACCGGGTGACCTGGGGCCGGGTTATCGACCTGTCCAGGGGACCCGGGCCGGGGACCCGACAGGACCCGGTGATCTGCGGCTGGGGTAAAAACCCGTCCCGGGGACCCGGGCTGGGTCCCGACATGCCTTGGTTACCTGGGGCCGGTGTCCCCACGTGACCCGCTGACCTGGGGCCGGTGACGCCACGTGACCCGGTCACCTGGGGCCGGTGTCCCCACGTGACCCGGTCACCTGGGGCCGGTGACCCCACGTGACCCGGTGACCTGGGGCCGGTGACCCCACGTGACCCGGTCACCTGGGGCCGGTGACCCCACGTGACCCGGTCACCTGGGGCCGGTGACCTCACGTGACCCGGTCACCTGGGGCCGGTGACCCCACGTGACCCGGTCACCTGGGGCCGGTGACCCCACGTGACCCGGTCACCTGGGGCCGGTGACCCCACGTGACCCGGTCACCTGGGGCCGGTGTCCCCACGTGACCCGGTCACCTGGGGCCGGTGACCCCACGTGACCCGGTCACCTGGGGCCGGTGACCCCACGTGACCCAGTCACCTGGTGCCGGTGACCCCACGTGACCCGGTCACCTGGGGCCGGTGTCCCCACGTGACCCGGTCACCTGGGGCCGGTGACCCCACGTGACCCGGTCACCTGGGGCCGGGGTCCCCACGGGACCCGGGGTCCTGGTGCCGGGGTGGTCACCGGAACCTGGGAACCAGGCCGGTTACCCGACACGACCCGGTGACCTGGGGCCGGGTTAACGACCTGTCCAGGGGACCCGGGCCGGGGACCCGACAGGACCCGGTGGTCCTTCGCTGGTGTCCCGATGCAACCCGGGGACCCGGGCCCGGGCCCCCACGTGATCCAGTGATCCGGTGCTTTTGTCCCGATGCAACCCGGGGACCTGGGCCGGGGACCCGGTATGACTCCGTCTCCCGGGGCCGGGGTGGTCACCTGACACTGGTACCCGGGACAGCGACCCGACATGACCCCGTGACCCGGGGCCGGGGTGCCGACCTGTCCAGGGGACCCGACCCGGGTACCCGACAGGACCCGGTGATCTGCGGCTGGGGTAAAAACCCGTCCCGGGGACCCGGGCTGGGTCCCGACATGACCCGGTGACCTGGGGCTGTGGTGTCGACCGGACTCGGGGACCTGGTCCGGTGTCCCGTCATGACCCGGGGACCTGGGGTCGGGGTGGTCACCAGACCCTTGTACCCAGGCCGTTGACCCGACATGACCCTGTGACCCGGGGCCTGGGTAAAAATCCAACCCGGGGACCCGGGCATGGGAGGTGACATGACCCGACCTGGGTCCGGGGTCCCGAACTGACCCGGCGACCTGGGTCCGGGGACTCGGTATGACCCGGTTACCTGGGTCCGGGGTCCCCACGTGACCCGGTCACCTGGGGCCGGGGTCCCCACGTGACCCGCTGACCTGGGGCCGGTGACCCCACGTGACCCGGTCACCTGGGGCCGGTGTCCCCACGTGACCCGGGGTCCTGGTGCCGGGGTGGTCATCGGAACCTGGGAACCAGGCCGGGTGCGCGAGATGACCGGGTGACCTGTGGCCGGGTTATCGACCTGTCCAGGGGACCCGGGCCGGGGACCCGACAGGACCCGGTGATCTGCGGCTGGGGTAAAAACCCGTCCCGGGGACCCGGGCTGGGTCCCGACATGCCTTGGTTACCTGGGGCCGGTGTCCCCACGTGACCCGCTGACCTGGGGCCGGTGTCCACACGTGACCCGGTCACCTGGGGCCGGTGTCCCCACGTGACCCGGTCACCTGGGGCCGGTGACCCCACGTGACCCGGTCAACTGGGGCCGGTGTCCCCACGTGACCCGCTGACCTGGGGCCGGTGACCCCACGTGACCCGGTCACCTGGGGCCGGTGACCCCACGTGACCCGGTCACCTGGGGCCGGTGACCCCACGTGACCCGGTCACCTGGGGCCGGTGTACCCACGTGACCCGGTCACCTGGTGCCGGTGACCCCACGTGACCCGGTCACCTGGGGCCGGTGACCCCACGTGACCCGGTCACCTGGGGCCGGTGTACCCACGTGACCCGGTCACCTGGGGCCGGTGACCCCACGTGACCCCGGTCACCTGGGGCCGGTGACCCCACGTGACCCGGTCACCTGGGGCCGGTGACCCCACGTGACCCGGTCACCTGGGGCCGGTGACCCCACGTGACCCGGTGACCTGGGGCCGGTGACCCCACGTGACCCGGTCACCTGGGGCCGGTGACCCCACGTGACCCGGTCACCTGGGGCCGGTGACCCCACGTGACCCGGTCACCTGGGGCTGGTGACCTCACGTGACCCGGTCACCTGGGGCCGGTGACCCCACGTGACCCGGTCACCTGGGGCCGGTGACCTCACGTGACCCGGTGACCTGGGGCCGGTGACCCCACGTGACCCGGTCACCTGGGGCCGGTGACCCCACGTGACCCGGTCACCTGGGGCCGGTGACCCCACGTGACCCGGTGACCTGGGGCCGGTGACCCCACGTGACCCGGTCACCTGGGGCCGGTGACCTCACGTGACCCGGTCACCTGGGGCCGGTGACCCCACGTGACCAGGTCACCTGCGGCCGGTGACCCCACGTGACCCGGTCACCTGGGGCCGGTGACCTCACGTGACCCGGTCACCTGGGGCCGGGGTCCCCACGGGACCCGGGGTCCTGGTGCCGGGGTGGTCACCGGAACCTGGGAACCAGGCCGGTTACCCGACACGACCCGGTGACCTGGGGCCGGGTTAACGACCTGTCCAGGGGACCCGGGCCGGGGACCCGACAGGACCCGGTGGTCCTTCGCTGGTGTCCCGATGCAACCCGGGGACCCGGGCCCGGGCCCCCACGTGATCCAGTGATCCGGTGCTTTTGTCCCGATGCAACCCGGGGACCTGGGCCGGGGACCCGGTATGACTCCGTCTCCCGGGGCCGGGGTGGTCACCTGACACTGGTACCCGGGACAGCGACCCGACATGACCCCGTGACCCGGGGCCGGGGTGCCGACCTGTCCAGGGGACCCGACCCGGGTACCCGACAGGACCCGGTGATCTGGGGCTTGGGTAAAAACCCGTCCCGGGGACCCGGGCTGGGTCCCGACATGACCCGGTGACCTGGGGCTGTGGTGTCGACCGGACTCGGGGACCTGGTCCGGTGTCCCGTCATGACCCGGGGACCTGGGGTCGGGGTGGTCACCAGACCCTTGTACCCAGGCCGTTGACCCGACATGACCCTGTGACCCGGGGCCTGGGTAAAAATCCAACCCGGGGACCCGGGCATGGGACGTGACATGACCCGACCTGGGTCCGGGGTCCCGAACTGACCCGGTGACCTGGGTCCGGGGACTCGGTATGACCCGGTTACCTGGGTCCGGGGTCCCCACGTGACCCGGTCACCTGGGGCCGGGGTCCCCACGTGACCCGCTGACCTGGGGCCGGTGACCCCACGTGACCCGGTCACCTGGGGCCGGTGTCCCCACGTGACCCGGGGTCCTGGTGCCGGGGTGGTCATCGGAACCTGGGAACCAGGCCGGGTGCGCGAGATGACCGGGTGACCTGGGGCCGGGTTATCGACCTGTCCAGGGGACACGGGCCGGGGACCCGACAGGACCCGGTGATCTGCGGCTGGGGTAAAAACCCGTCCCGGGGACCCGGGCTGGGTCCCGACATGCCTTGGTTACCTGGGGCCGGTGTCCCCACGTGACCCGCTGACCTGGGGCCGGTGTCCACACGTGACCCGGTCACCTGGGGCCGGTGTCCCCACGTGACCCGGTCACCTGGGGCCGGTGACCCCACGTGACCCGGTCAACTGGGGCCGGTGTCCCCACGTGACCCGCTGACCTGGGGCCGGTGACCCCACGTGACCCGGTCACCTGGGGCCGGTGACCCCACGTGACCCGGTCACCTGGGGCCGGTGACCCCACGTGACCCGGTCACCTGGGGCGGGTGTACCCACGTGACCCGGTCACCTGGTGCCGGTGACCCCACGTGACCCGGTCACCTGGGGCCGGTGACCCCACGTGACCCGGTCACCTGGGGCCGGTGTACCCACGTGACCCGGTCACCTGGGGCCGGTGACCCCACGTGACCCGGTCACCTGGGGCCGGTGACCCCACGTGACCCGCTGACCTGGGGCCGGTGACCCCACGTGACCCGGTCACCTGGGGCCGGTGACCCCACGTAACCCGGTCACCTGGGGCCGGTGACCCCACGTGACCCGCTGACCTGGGGCCGGTGACCCCACGTGACCCGGTCACCTGGGGCCGGTGACCCCACGTGACCCGGTCACCTGGGGCCGGTGACCCCACGTGACCCGGTCACCTGGGGCCGGTGACCCCACGTGACCCGGTCACCTAGGGCCGGTGACCTCACGTGACCCGGTCACCTGGGGCCGGTGACCCCACGTGACCCGGTCACCTGGGGCCGGTGACCCCACATGACCAGGTCACCTGGGGCCGGTGACCCCACGTGACCCGGTCACCTGGGGCCGGTGACCCCACGTGACCCGGTGACCTGGGGCCGGTGACCCCACGTGACCCGGTCACCTGGGGCCGGTGACCCCACGTGACCCGGTCACCTGGGGCCGGTGACCCCACGTGACCCGGTGACCTGGGGCCGGTGACCCCACGTGACCCGGTCACCTGGGGCCGGTGACCTCACGTGACCCGGTCACCTGGGGCCGGTGACCCCACGTGACCAGGTCACCTGCGGCCGGTGACCCCACGTGACCCGGTCACCTGGGGCCGGTGACCCCACGTGACCCGGTCACCTGGGGCCGGTGACCTCACGTGACCCGGTCACCTGGGGCCGGGGTCCCCACGGGACCCGGGGTCCTGGTGCCGGGGTGGTCACCGGAACCTGGGAACCAGGCCGGTTACCCGACACGACCCGGTGACCTGGGGCCGGGTTAACGACCTGTCCAGGGGACCCGGGCCGGGGACCCGACAGGACCCGGTGGTCCTTCGCTGGTGTCCCGATGCAACCCGGGGACCCGGGCCCGGGCCCCCACGTGATCCAGTGATCCGGTGCTTTTGTCCCGATGCAACCCGGGGACCTGGGCCGGGGACCCGGTATGACTCCGTCTCCCGGGGCCGGGGTGGTCACCTGACACTGGTACCCGGGACAGCGACCCGACATGACCCCGTGACCCGGGGCCGGGGTGCCGACCTGTCCAGGGGACCCGACCCGGGTACCCGACAGGACCCGGTGATCTGCGGCTGGGGTAAAAACCCGTCCCGGGGACCCGGGCTGGGTCCCGACATGACCCGGTGACCTGGGGCTGTGGTGTCGACCGGACTCGGGGACCTGGTCCGGTGTCCCGTCATGACCCGGGGACCTGGGGTCGGGGTGGTCACCAGACCCTTGTACCCAGGCCGTTGACCCGACATGACCCTGTGACCCGGGGCCTGGGTAAAAATCCAACCCGGGGACCCGGGCATGGGACGTGACATGACCCGACCTGGGTCCGGGGTCCCGAACTGACCCGGTGTCCTGGGTCCGGGGACTCGGTATGACCCGGTTACCTGGGTCCGGGGTCCCCACGTGACCCGGTCACCTGGGGCCGGGGTCCCCACGTGACCCGCTGACCTGGGGCCGGTGACCCCACGTGACCCGGTCACCTGGGGCCGGTGTCCCCACGTGACCCGGGGTCCTGGTGCCGGGGTGGTCATCGGAACCTGGGAACCAGGCCGGGTGCGCGAGATGACCGGGTGACCTCGGGCCGGGTTATCGACCTGTCCAGGGGACACGGGCCGGGGACCCGACAGGACCCGGTGATCTGCGGCTGGGGTAAAAACCCGTCCCGGGGACCCGGGCTGGGTCCCGACATGCCTTGGTTACCTGGGGCCGGTGTCCCCACGTGACCCGCTGACCTGGGGCCGGTGACCCCACGTGACCCGGTCACCTGGGGCCGGTGTCCCCACGTGACCCGCTGACCTGGGGCCGGTGACCCCACGTGACCCGGTCACCTGGGGCCGGTGACCCCACGTGACCCGGTCACCTGGGGCCGGTGTCCCCACGTGACCCGGTCACCTGGGGCCGGTGACCCCACGTGACCCGGTCACCTGGGGCCGGTGACCCCACGTGACCCGGTCACCTGGGGCCGGTGACCCCACGTGACCCGGTGACCTGGGGCCGGTGACCCCACGTGACCCGGTGACCTGGGGCCGGTGACCCCACGTGACCCGGTCACCTGGGGCCGGTGACCCCACGTGACCCGGTCACCTGGGGCCGGGGTCCCCACGGGACCCGGGGTCCTGGTGCCGGGGTGGTCACCGGAACCTGGGAACCAGGCCGGTTACCCGACACGACCCGGTGACCTGGGGCCGGGTTAACGACCTGTCCAGGGGACCCGGGCCGGGGACCCGACAGGACCCGGTGGTCCTTCGCTGGTGTCCCGATGCAACCCGGGGACCCGGGCCCGGGCCCCCACGTGATCCAGTGATCCGGTGCTTTTGTCCCGATGCAACCCGGGGACCTGGGCCGGGGACCCGGTATGACTCCGTCTCCCGGGGCCGGGGTGGTCACCTGACACTGGTACCCGGGACAGCGACCCGACATGACCCCGTGACCCGGGGCTGGGGTGCCGACCTGTCCAGGGGACCCGACCCGGGTACCCGACAGGACCCGGTGATCTGCGGCTGGGGTAAAAACCCGTCCCGGGGACCCGGGCTGGGTCCCGACATGACCCGGTGACCTGGGGCTGTGGTGTCGACCGGACTCGGGGACCTGGTCCGGTGTCCCGTCATGACCCGGGGACCTGGGGTCGGGGTGGTCACCAGACCCTTGTACCCAGGCCGTTGACCCGACATGACCCTGTGACCCGGGGCCTGGGTAAAAATCCAACCCGGGGACCCGGGCATGGGACGTGACATGACCCGACCTGGGTCCGGGGTCCCGAACTGACCCGGTGACCTGGGTCCGGGGACTCGGTATGACCCGGTTACCTGGGTCCAGGGTCCCCAAGTGACCCGGTCACCTGGGGCCGGGGTCCCCACGTGACCCGCTGACCTGGGGCCGGTGACCCCACGTGACCCGGTCACCTGGGGCCGGTGTCCCCACGTGACCCGGGGTCCTGGTGCCGGGGTGGTCATCGGAACCTGGGAACCAGGCCGGGTGCGCGAGATGACCGGGTGACCTCGGGCCGGGTTATCGACCTGTCCAGGGGACACGGGCCGGGGACCCGACAGGACCCGGTGATCTGCGGCTGGGGTAAAAACCCGTCCCGGGGACCCGGGCTGGGTCCCGACATGCCTTGGTTACCTGGGGCCGGTGTCCCCACGTGACCCGGTGACCCCACGTGACCCGGTCACCTGGGGCCGGTGTCCCCACGTGACCCGGTCACCTGGGGCCGGTGACCCCACGTGACCCGGTCACCTGGGGCCGGTGTCCCCACGTGACCCGCTGACCTGGGGCCGGTGACCCCACGTGACCCGCTGACCTGGGGCCGGTGACCCCACGTGACCCGGTCACCTGGGGCCGGTGTCCCCACGTGACCCGGTCACCTGGGGCCGGTGACCCCACGTGACCCGGTCACCTGGGGCCGGTGACCCCACGTGACCCGGTCACCTGGGGCCGGTGACCCCACGTGACCCGGTGACCTGGGGCCGGTGACCCCACGTGACCCGGTGACCTGGGGCCGGTGACCCCACGTGACCCGGTCACCTGGGGCCGGTGACCCCACGTGACCCGGTCACCTGGGGCCGGTGACCCCACGTGACCCGGTCACTTGGGGCCGGTGACCCCAAGTGACCCGCTGACCTGGGGCCGGTGACCTCACGTGACCCGGTCACCTGGGGCCGGTGACCCCACGTGACCCGGTCACCTGGGGCCGGTGACCCCACGTGACCAGGTCACCTGGGGCCGGTGACCCCACGTGACCCGGTCACCTGGGGCCGGTGACCCCACGTGACCCGGTCACCTGGGGCCGGTGTCCCCACGTGACCCGGTCACCTGGTGCCGGTGACCCCACGTGACCCGGTCACCTGGGGCCGGTGACCCCACGTGACCCGGTCACCTGGGACCGGTGTACCCACGTGACCCGGTCACCTGGGGCCGGTGACCCCACGTGACCCGGTCACCTGGGGCCGGTGACCCCACGTGACCCGGTCACCTGGGGCCGGTGACCCCACGTGACCCGGTCACCTGGGGCCGGTGACCCCACGTGACCCGGTGACCTGGGGCCGGTGACCCCACGTGACCCGGTGACCTGGGGCCGGTGACCCCACGTGACCCGGTCACCTGGGGCCGGTGACCCCACGTGACCCGGTCACCTGGGGCCGGTGACCCCACGTGACCCGGTCACCTGGGGCCGGTGACCCCACGTGACCCGGTCACCTGGGGCCGGTGACCTCACGTGACCCGGTCACCTGGGGCCGGTGACCCCACGTGACCAGGTCACCTGGGGCCGGTGACCCCACGTGACCCGGTGACCTGGGGCCGGTGACCCCACGTGACCCGGTGACCTGGGGCCGGTGACCCCACGTGACCCGGTCACCTGGGGCCGGTGACCCCACGTGACCCGGTCACCTGGGGCCGGTGACCCCACGTGACCCGGTCACCTGGGGCCGGTGACCCCACGTGACCCGGTCACCTGGGGCCGGTGACCCCACGTGACCCGGTCACCTGGGGCCGGTGACCCCACGTGACCAGGTCACCTGCGGCCGGTGACCCCACGTGACCCGGTCACCTGGGGCCGGTGACCCCACGTGACCCGGTAACCTGGGGTCGGTGACCTCACGTGACCCGGTCACCTGGGGCCGGTGACCCCACGTGACCCGGTCACCTGGGGCCGGTGACCCCACGTGACCCGGTCACCTGGGGCCGGTGACCCCACGTGACCCGGTGACCTGGGGCCGGTGACCCCACGTGACCCGGTGACCTGGGGCCGGTGACCCCACGTGACCCGGTCACCTGGGGCCGGTGACCCCACGTGACCCGGTCACCTGGGGCCGGTGACCCCACGTAACCCGGTCACCTGGGGCCGGTGACCCCACGTGACCCGGTCACCTGGGGCCGGTGACCCCACGTGACCCGGTCACCTGGGGCCGGTGACCTCACGTGACCCGGTCACCTGGGGCCGGTGACCCCACGTGACCCGGTCACCTGGGGCCGGTGACCCCACGTGACCAGGTCACCTGGGGCCGGTGACCCCACGTGACCCGGTGACCTGGGGCCGGTGACCCCACGTGACCCGGTCACCTGGGGCCGGTGACCCCACGTGACCCGGTCACCTGGGGCCGGTGACCCCACGTGACCCGGTCACCTGGGGCCGGTGACCCCACGTGACCAGGTCACCTGCGGCCGGTGACCCCACGTGACCCGGTCACCTGGGGCCGGTGACCCCACGTGACCCGGTCACCTGGGGCCGGTGACCTCACGTGACCCGGTCACCTGGGGCCGGTGACCCCACGTGACCCGGTCACCTGGGGCCGGTGACCCCACGTGACCAGGTCACCTGGGGCCGGTGACCCCACGTGACCCGGTCACCTGGTGCCGGTGACCCCACGTGACCCGGTCACCTGGGGCCGGTGTCCCCACGTGACCCGGTCACCTGGGGCCGGTGACCCCACGTGACCCGGTCACCTGGGGCCGGGGTCCCCACGGGACCCGGGGTCCTGGTGCCGGGGTGGTCACCGGAACCTGGGAACCAGGCCGGTTACCCGACACGACCCGGTGACCTGGGGCCGGGTTAACGACCTGTCCAGGGGACCCGGGCCGGGGACCCGACAGGACCCGGTGGTCCTTCGCTGGTGTCCCGATGCAACCCGGGGACCCGGGCCCGGGCCCCCACGTGATCCAGTGATCCGGTGCTTTTGTCCCGATGCAACCCGGGGACCTGGGCCGGGGACCCGGTATGACTCCGTCTCCCGGGGCCGGGGTGGTCACCTGACACTGGTACCCGGGACAGCGACCCGACATGACCCCGTGACCCGGGGCCGGGGTGCCGACCTGTCCAGGGGACCCGACCCGGGTACCCGACAGGACCCGGTGATCTGGGGCTTGGGTAAAAACCCGTCCCGGGGACCCGGGCTGGGTCCCGACATGACCCGGTGACCTGGGGCTGTGGTGTCGACCGGACTCGGGGACCTGGTCCGGTGTCCCGTCATGACCCGGGGACCTGGGGTCGGGGTGGTCACCAGACCCTTGTACCCAGGCCGTTGACCCGACATGACCCTGTGACCCGGGGCCTGGGTAAAAATCCAACCCGGGGACCCGGGCATGGGACGTGACATGACCCGACCTGGGTCCGGGGTCCCGAACTGACCCGGTGTCCTGAGTCCGGGGACTCGGTATGACCCGGTTACCTGGGTCTGGGGTCCCCACGTGACCCGGTCACCTGGGGCCGGGGTCCCCACGTGACCCGCTGACCTGGGGCCGGTGACCCCACGTGACCCGGTGACCTGGGGCCGGTGTCCCCACGTGACCCGGGGTCCTGGTGCCGGGGTGGTCATCGGAACCTGGGAACCAGGCCGGGTGCGCGAGATGACCGGGTGACCTGGGGCCGGGTTATCGACCTGTCCAGGGGACACGGGCCGGGGACCCGACAGGACCCGGTGATCTGCGGCTGGGGTAAAAACCCGTCCCGGGGACCCGGGCTGGGTCCCGACATGCCTTGGTTACCTGGGGCCGGTGTCCCCACGTGACCCGGTGACCCCACGTGACCCGGTCACCTGGGGCCGGTGTCCCCACGTGACCCGGTCACCTGGGGCCGGTGACCCCACGTGACCCGGTCACCTGGGGCCGGTGTCCCCACGTGACCCGCTGACCTGGGGCCGGTGACCCCACGTGACCCGCTGACCTGGGGCCGGTGACCCCACGTGACCCGGTCACCTGGGGCCGGTGTCCCCACGTGACCCGGTCACCTGGGGCCGGTGACCCCACGTGACCCGGTCACCTGGGGCCGGTGACCCCACGTGACCCGGTGACCTGGGGCCGGTGACCCCACGTGACCCGGTGACCTGGGGCCGGTGACCCCACGTGACCCGGTCACCTGGGGCCGGTGACCCCACGTGACCCGGTCACTTGGGGCCGGTGACCCCAAGTGACCCGCTGACCTGGGGCCGGTGACTTCACGTGACCCGGTGACCTGGGGCCGGTGACCCCACGTGACCCGGTCACCTGGGGCCGGTGACCCCACGTGACCAGGTCACCTGGGGCCGGTGACCCCACGTGACCCGGTCACCTGGGGCCGGTGACCCCACGTGACCCGGTCACCTGGGGCCGGTGTCCCCACGTGACCCGGTCACCTGGTGCCGGTGACCCCACGTGACCCGGTCACCTGGGGCCGGTGACCCCACGTGACCCGGTCACCTGGGGCCGGTGTACCCACGTGACCCGGTCACCTGGGGCCGGTGACCCCACGTGACCCGGTCACCTGGGGCCGGTGACCCCACGTGACCCGGTCACCTGGGGCCGGTGACCTCACGTGACCCGGTCACCTGGGGCCGGTGACCCCACGTGACCCGGTCACCTGGGGCCGGTGACCCCACGTGACCAGGTCACCTGGGGCCGGTGACCCCACGTGACCCAGTCACCTGGTGCCGGTGACCCCACGTGACCCGGTCACCTGGGGCCGGTGTCCCCACGTGACCCGGTCACCTGGGGCCGGTGACCCCACGTGACCCGGTCACCTGGGGCCGGGGTCCCCACGGGACCCGGGGTCCTGGTGCCGGGGTGGTCACCGGAACCTGGGAACCAGGCCGGTTACCCGACACGACCCGGTGACCTGGGGCCGGGTTAACGACCTGTCCAGGGGACCCGGGCCGGGGACCCGACAGGACCCGGTGGTCCTTCGCTGGTGTCCCGATGCAACCCGGGGACCCGGGCCCGGGCCCCCACGTGATCCAGTGATCCGGTGCTTTTGTCCCGATGCAACCCGGGGACCTGGGCCGGGGACCCGGTATGACTCCGTCTCCCGGGGCCGGGGTGGTCACCTGACACTGGTACCCGGGACAGCGACCCGACATGACCCCGTGACCCGGGGCCGGGGTGCCGACCTGTCCAGGGGACCCGACCCGGGTACCCGACAGGACCCGGTGATCTGCGGCTGGGGTAAAAACCCGTCCCGGGGACCCGGGCTGGGTCCCGACATGACCCGGTGACCTGGGGCTGTGGTGTCGACCGGACTCGGGGACCTGGTCCGGTGTCCCGTCATGACCCGGGGACCTGGGGTCGGGGTGGTCACCAGACCCTTGTACCCAGGCCGTTGACCCGACATGACCCTGTGACCCGGGGCCTGGGTAAAAATCCAACCCGGGGACCCGGGCATGGGACGTGACATGACCCGACCTGGGTCCGGGGTCCCGAACTGACCCGGTGTCCTGAGTCCGGGGACTCGGTATGACCCGGTTACCTGGGTCTGGGGTCCCCACGTGACCCGGTCACCTGGGGCCGGGGTCCCCACGTGACCCGCTGACCTGGGGCCGGTGACCCCACGTGACCCGGTGACCTGGGGCCGGTGTCCCCACGTGACCCGGGGTCCTGGTGCCGGGGTGGTCATCGGAACCTGGGAACCAGGCCGGGTGCGCGAGATGACCGGGTGACCTGGGGCCGGGTTATCGACCTGTCCAGGGGACACGGGCCGGGGACCCGACAGGACCCGGTGATCTGCGGCTGGGGTAAAAACCCGTCCCGGGGACCCGGGCTGGGTCCCGACATGCCTTGGTTACCTGGGGCCGGTGTCCCCACGTGACCCGGTGACCCCACGTGACCCGGTCACCTGGGGCCGGTGTCCCCACGTGACCCGGTCACCTGGGGCCGGTGACCCCACGTGACCCGGTCACCTGGGGCCGGTGTCCCCACGTGACCCGCTGACCTGGGGCCGGTGACCCCACGTGACCCGCTGACCTGGGGCCGGTGACCCCACGTGACCCGGTCACCTGGGGCCGGTGTCCCCACGTGACCCGGTCACCTGGGGCCGGTGACCCCACGTGACCCGGTCACCTGGGGCCGGTGACCCCACGTGACCCGGTGACCTGGGGCCGGTGACCCCACGTGACCCGGTGACCTGGGGCCGGTGACCCCACGTGACCCGGTCACCTGGGGCCGGTGACCCCACGTGACCCGGTCACTTGGGGCCGGTGACCCCAAGTGACCCGCTGACCTGGGGCCGGTGACTTCACGTGACCCGGTGACCTGGGGCCGGTGACCCCACGTGACCCGGTCACCTGGGGCCGGTGACCCCACGTGACCAGGTCACCTGGGGCCGGTGACCCCACGTGACCCGGTCACCTGGGGCCGGTGACCCCACGTGACCCGGTCACCTGGGGCCGGTGTCCCCACGTGACCCGGTCACCTGGTGCCGGTGACCCCACGTGACCCGGTCACCTGGGGCCGGTGACCCCACGTGACCCGGTCACCTGGGGCCGGTGTACCCACGTGACCCGGTCACCTGGGGCCGGTGACCCCACGTGACCCGGTCACCTGGGGCCGGTGACCCCACGTGACCCGGTCACCTGGGGCCGGTGACCCCACGTGACCCGGTGACCTGGGGCCGGTGACCCCACGTGACCCGGTGACCTGGGGCCGGTGACCCCACGTGACCCGGTGACCTGGGGCCGGTGACCCCACGTGACCCGGTCACCTGGGGCCGGTGACCCCACGTGACCCGGTCACCTGGGGCCGGTGACCCCACGTGACCCGGTCACCTGGGGCCGGTGACCTCACGTGACCCGGTCACCTGGGGCCGGTGACCCCACGTGACCCGGTCACCTGGGGCCGGTGACCTCACGTGACCCGGTCACCTGGGGCCGGTGACCCCACGTGACCCGGTGACCTGGGGCCGGTGACCCCACGTGACCCGGTGACCTGGGGCCGGTGACCCCACGTGACCCGGTCACCTGGGGCCGGTGACCCCACGTGACCCGGTCACCTGGGGCCGGTGACCCCACGTGACCAGGTCACCTGCGGCCGGTGACCCCACGTGACCCGGTCACCTGGGGCCGGTGACCCCACGTGACCCGGTCACCTGGTGCCGGTGACCTCACGTGACCCGGTCACCTGGGGCCGGTGACCCCACGTGACCCGGTCACCTGGGGCCGGTGACCCCACGTGACCAGGTCACCTGGGGCCGGTGACCCCACGTGACCCAGTCACCTGGTGCCGGTGACCCCACGTGACCCGGTCACCTGGGGCCGGTGTCCCCACGTGACCCGGTCACCTGGGGCCGGTGACCCCACGTGACCCGGTCACCTGGGGCCGGGGTCCCCACGGGACCCGGGGTCCTGGTGCCGGGGTGGTCACCGGAACCTGGGAACCAGGCCGGTTACCCGACACGACCCGGTGACCTGGGGCCGGGTTAACGACCTGTCCAGGGGACCCGGGCCGGGGACCCGACAGGACCCGGTGGTCCTTCGCTGGTGTCCCGATGCAACCCGGGGACCCGGGCCCGGGCCCCCACGTGATCCAGTGATCCGGTGCTTTTGTCCCGATGCAACCCGGGGACCTGGGCCGGGGACCCGGTATGACTCCGTCTCCCGGGGCCGGGGTGGTCACCTGACACTGGTACCCGGGACAGCGACCCGACATGACCCCGTGACCCGGGGCCGGGGTGCCGACCTGTCCAGGGGACCCGACCCGGGTACCCGACAGGACCCGGTGATCTGCGGCTGGGGTAAAAACCCGTCCCGGGGACCCGGGCTGGGTCCCGACATGACCCGGTGACCTGGGGCTGTGGTGTCGACCGGACTCGGGGACCTGGTCCGGTGTCCCGTCATGACCCGGGGACCTGGGGTCGGGGTGGTCACCAGACCCTTGTACCCAGGCCGTTGACCCGACATGACCCTGTGACCCGGGGCCTGGGTAAAAATCCAACCCGGGGACCCGGGCATGGGACGTGACATGACCCGACCTGGGTCCGGGGTCCCGAACTGACCCGGTGTCCTGGGTCCGGGGACTCGGTATGACCCGGTTACCTGGGTCCGGGGTCCCCACGTGACCCGGTCACCTGGGGCCGGGGTCCCCACGTGACCCGGTGACCTGGGGCCGGTGACCCCACGTGACCCGGTCACCTGGGGCCGGTGTCCCCACGTGACCCGGGGTCCTGGTGCCGGGGTGGTCATCGGAACCTGGGAACCAGGCCGGGTGCGCGAGATGACCGGGTGACCTGGGGCCGGGTTATCGACCTGTCCAGGGGACCCGGGCCGGGGACCCGACAGGACCCGGTGATCTGCGGCTGGGGTAAAAACCCGTCCCGGGGACCCGGGCTGGGTCCCGACATGCCTTGGTTACCTGGGGCCGGTGTCCCCACGTGACCCGCTGACCTGGGGCCGGTGACCCCACGTGACCCGGTCACCTGGGGCCGGTGTCCCCACGTGACCCGCTGACCTGGGGCCGGTGACCCCACGTGACCCGGTCACCTGGGGCCGGTGACCCCACGTGACCGGGTCACCTGGGGCCGGTGACCCCACGTGACCGGGTCACCTGGGGCCGGTGACCCCACGTGACCCGGTCACCTGGGGCCGGTGTCCCCACGTGACCCGGTCACCTGGTGCCGGTGACCCCACGTGACCCGGTCACCTGGGGCCGGTGACCCCACGTGACCCGGTCACCTGGGGCCGGTGTACCCACGTGACCCGGTCACCTGGGGCCGGTGACCCCACGTGACCCGGTCACCTGGGGCCGGTGACCCCACGTGACCCGGTCACCTGGGGCCGGTGACCTCACGTGACCCGGTCACCTGGGGCCGGTGACCCCACGTGACCCGGTCACCTGGGGCCGGTGACCCCACGTGACCCGGTGACCTGGGGCCGGTGACCCCACGTGACCCGCTGACCTGGGGCCGGTGACCCCACGTGACCCGGTCACCTGGGGCCGGTGACCCCACGTGACCCGGTCACCTGGGGCCGGTGACCCCACGTGACCCTGTCACCTGGGGCCGGTGACCTCACGTGACCCGGTCACCTGGGGCCGGTGACCCCACGTGACCCGGTCACCTGGGGCCGGTGACCCCACGTGACCCGGTCACCTGGGGCCGGTGACCCCACGTGACCCGGTGACCTGGGGCCGGTGACCCCACGTGACCCGGTCACCTGGGGCCGGTGACCTCACGTGACCCGGTCACCTGGGGCCGGTGACCCCACGTGACCCGGTCACCTGGGGCCGGTGACCCCACGTGACCCGGTCACCTGGGGCCGGTGACCCCACGTGACCCGGTCACCTGGGGCCGGTGACCCCACGTGACCCGGTCACCTGGGGCCGGTGACCCCACGTGACCAGGTCACCTGGGGCCGGTGACCCCACGTGACCCAGTCACCTGGTGCCGGTGACCCCACGTGACCCGGTCACCTGGGGCCGGTGTCCCCACGTGACCCGGTCACCTGGGGCCGGTGACCCCACGTGACCCGGTCACCTGGGGCCGGGGTCCCCACGGGACCCGGGGTCCTGGTGCCGGGGTGGTCACCGGAACCTGGGAACCAGGCCGGTTACCCGACACGACCCGGTGACCTGGGGCCGGGTTAACGACCTGTCCAGGGGACCCGGGCCGGGGACCCGACAGGACCCGGTGGTCCTTCGCTGGTGTCCCGATGCAACCCGGGGACCCGGGCCCGGGCCCCCACGTGATCCAGTGATCCGGTGCTTTTGTCCCGATGCAACCCGGGGACCTGGGCCGGGGACCCGGTATGACTCCGTCTCCCGGGGCCGGGGTGGTCACCTGACACTGGTACCCGGGACAGCGACCCGACATGACCCCGTGACCCGGGGCCGGGGTGCCGACCTGTCCAGGGGACCCGACCCGGGTACCCGACAGGACCCGGTGATCTGCGGCTGGGGTAAAAACCCGTCCCGGGGACCCGGGCTGGGTCCCGACATGACCCGGTGACCTGGGGCTGTGGTGTCGACCGGACTCGGGGACCTGGTCCGGTGTCCCGTCATGACCCGGGGACCTGGGGTCGGGGTGGTCACCAGACCCTTGTACCCAGGCCGTTGACCCGACATGACCCTGTGACCCGGGGCCTGGGTAAAAATCCAACCCGGGGACCCGGGCATGGGACGTGACATGACCCGACCTGGGTCCGGGGTCCCGAACTGACCCGGTGACCTGGGTCCGGGGACTCGGTATGACCCGGTTACCTGGGTCCGGGGTCCCCACGTGACCCGGTCACCTGGGGCCGGGGTCCCCACGTGACCCGCTGACCTGGGGCCGGTGACCCCACGTGACCCGGTCACCTGGGGCCGGTGTCCCCACGTGACCCGGGGTCCTGGTGCCGGGGTGGTCATCGGAACCTGGGAACCAGGCCGGGTGCGCGAGATGACCGGGTGACCTGGGGCCGGGTTATCGACCTGTCCAGGGGACCCGGGCCGGGGACCCGACAGGACCCGGTGATCTGCGGCTGGGGTAAAAACCCGTCCCGGGGACCCGGGCTGGGTCCCGACATGCCTTGGTTACCTGGGGCCGGTGACCCCACGTGACCCGGTCACCTGGGGCCGGTGTCCCCACGTGACCCGCTGACCTGGGGCCGGTGACCCCACGTGACCCGGTCACCTGGGGCCGGTGACCCCACGTGACCCGGTCACCTGGGGCCGGTGACCCCACGTGACCGGGTCACCTGGGGCCGGTGACCCCACGTGACCCGGTCACCTGGGGCCGGTGACCCCACGTGACCCGGTCACCTGGGGCCGGTGTCCCCACGTGACCCGGTCACCTGGGGCCGGTGACCCCACGTGACCCGGTCACCTGGGGCCGGTGACCCCACGTGACCCGGTCACCTGGGGCCGGTGACCCCACGTGACCCGGTGACCTGGGGCCGGTGACCCCACGTGACCCGGTGACCTGGGGCCGGTGACCCCACGTGACCCGCTGACCTGGGGCCGGTGTCCCCACGTGACCCGGTCACCTGGGGCTGGTGTCCCCACGTGACCCGGTCACCTGGGGCCTGTGGCCCCACGTGACCCGGTGACCTGGGGCCGGTGTCCCCACGTGACCCGCTGACCTGGGGCCGTTGACCCCACGTGACCCCGTCACCTGGGGCCGGTGACCCCACGTGACCCGGTCACCTGGGGCCGGTGACCCCACGTGACCGGGTCACCTGGGGCCGGTGACCCCACGTGACCCGGTCACCTGGGGCCGGTGACCCCACGTGACCCGGTCACCTGGGGACGGTGTCCCCACGTGACCCGGTCACCTGGTGCCGGTGACCCCACGTGACCCGCTGACCTGGGGCCGGTGACCCCACGTGACCCGGTCACCTGGGGCCGGTGACCCCACGTGACCAGGTCACCTGGGGCCGGTGACCCCACGTGGCCCGGTGACCTGGGGCCGGTGACCCCACGTGACCCGGTCACCTGGGGCCGGTGTCCCCACGTGACCCGGTCACCTGGGGCCGGTGACCCCACGTGACCCGGTCACCTGGGGCCGGTGTCCCCACGTGACCCGGGGTCCTGGTGCCGGGGTGGTCATCGGAACCTTGGAACCAGGCCGGTTACCCGACACGACCCGGTGACCCGGGGCTGTGGTGTCGACGGACTCGTGGACCTGGTTTCGGGGTCCCGACCTGACGCGGTGACCTGGGGCCGGTGTCCCCACGTGACCCGCTGACCTGGGTCCGGGGTCCCCACGGGACCCGGGGTCCTGGTGCCGGGGTGGTCACCGGAACGTGGGAACCAGGCCGGGTGCGCGACATGACCTGGTGACCTTGGGCCGGGTTAACGACCTGTCCAGGGGACCCGGGCCGGGGACCCGACAGGACCCGGTGGTCCTTCGCTGGTGTCCCGATGCAACCCGGGGACCCGGGCCGGGGACCCGGTATGACTCCGTCTCCCGGGGCCGGGGTGGTCACCTGACACTGGTACCCGGGACAGCGACCCGACATGACCCCGTGACCCGGGGCCGGGGTGCCGACCTGTCCAGGGGACCCGACCCGGGTACCCGACAGGACCCGGTGATCTGGGGCTTGGGTAAAAACCCGTCCCGGGGACCCGGGCTGGGTCCCGACATGACCCGGTGACCTGGGGCTGTGGTGTCGACCGGACTCGGGGACCTGGTCCGGTGTCCCGTCATGACCCGGGGACCTGGGGTCGGGGTGGTCACCAGACCCTTGTACCCAGGCCGTTGACCCGACATGACCCTGTGACCCGGGGCCTGGGTAAAAATCCAACCCGGGGACCCGGGCATGGGACGTGACATGACCCGACCTGGGTCCGGGGTCCCGAACTGACCCGGTGTCCTGGGTCCGGGGACTCGGTATGACCCGGTTACCTGGGTCCGGGGTCCCCACGTGACCCGGTCACCTGGGGCCGGGGTCCCCACGTGACCCGCTGACCTGGGGCCGGTGACCCCACGTGACCCGGTCACCTGGGGCCGGTGTCCCCACGTGACCCGGGGTCCTGGTGCCGGGGTGGTCATCGGAACCTGGGAACCAGGCCGGGTGCGCGAGATGACCGTGTGACCTGGGGCCGGGTTATCGACCTGTCCAGGGGACCCGGGCCGGGGACCCGACAGGACCCGGTGATCTGCGGCTGGGGTAAAAACCCGTCCCGGGGACCCGGGCTGGGTCCCGACATGCCTTGGTTACCTGGGGCCGGTGTCCCCACGTGACCCGCTGACCTGGGGCCGGTGACCCCACGTGACCCGGTCACCTGGGGCCGGTGTCCCCACGTGACCCGGTCACCTGGGGCCGGTGACCCCACGTGACCCGGTCAACTGGGGCCGGTGTCCCCACGTGACGCGCTGACCTGGGGCCGGTGACCCCACGTGACCCGGTCACCTGGGGCCGGTGACCCCACGTGACCCGGTCACCTGGGGCCGGTGACCCCACGTGACCCGGTCACCTGGGGCCGGTGTACCCACGTGACCCGGTCACCTGGTGCCGGTGACCCCACGTGACCCGGTCACCTGGGGCCGGTGACCCCACGTGACCCGGTCACCTGGGGCCGGTGTACCCACGTGACCCGGTCACCTGGGGCCGGTGACCCCACGTGACCCGGTCACCTGGGGCCGGTGACCCCACGTGACCCGGTCACCTGGGGCCGGTGACCCCACGTGACCCGGTCACCTGGGGCCGGTGACCCCACGTGACCCGGTGACCTGGGGCCGGTGACCCCACGTGACCCGGTGACCTGGGGCCGGTGACCCCACGTGACCCGGTCACCTGGGGCCGGTGACCCCACGTGACCCGGTCACCTGGGGCCGGTGACCCCACGTGACCCGGTCACCTAGGGCCGGTGACCTCACGTGACCCGGTTACCTGGGGCCGGTGACCCCACGTGACCCGGTGACCTGGGGCCGGTGACCCCACGTGACCCGGTGACCTGGGGCCGGTGACCCCACGTGACCCGGTCACCTGGGGCCGGTGACCCCACGTGACCCGGTCACCTGGGGCCGGTGACCCCACGTGACCCGGTGACCTGGGGCCGGTGACCCCACGTGACCCGGTCACCTGGGGCCGGTGACCTCACGTGACCCGGTCACCTGGGGCCGGTGACCCCACGTGACCAGGTCACCTGCGGCCGGTGACCCCACGTGACCCGGTCACCTGGGGCCGGTGACCCCACGTGACCCGGTCACCTGGGGCCGGTGACCTCACGTGACCCGGTCACCTGGGGCCGGTGACCCCACGTGACCCGGTCACCTGGGGCCGGTGACCCCACGTGACCCGGTGACCTGGGGCCGGTGACCCCACGTGACCCGGTGACCTGGGGCCGGTGACCCCACGTGACCCGGTCACCTGGGGCCGGTGACCCCACGTGACCCGGTCACCTGGGGCCGGTGACCCCACGTGACCCGGTCACCTAGGGCCGGTGACCTCACGTGACCCGGTTACCTGGGGCCGGTGACCCCACGTGACCCGGTGACCTGGGGCCGGTGACCCCACGTGACCCGGTGACCTGGGGCCGGTGACCCCACGTGACCCGGTCACCTGGGGCCGGTGACCCCACGTGACCCGGTCACCTGGGGCCGGTGACCCCACGTGACCCGGTGACCTGGGGCCGGTGACCCCACGTGACCCGGTCACCTGGGGCCGGTGACCTCACGTGACCCGGTCACCTGGGGCCGGTGACCCCACGTGACCAGGTCACCTGCGGCCGGTGACCCCACGTGACCCGGTCACCTGGGGCCGGTGACCCCACGTGACCCGGTCACCTGGGGCCGGTGACCTCACGTGACCCGGTCACCTGGGGCCGGGGTCCCCACGGGACCCGGGGTCCTGGTGCCGGGGTGGTCACCGGAACCTGGGAACCAGGCCGGTTACCCGACACGACCCGGTGACCTGGGGCCGGGTTAACGACCTGTCCAGGGGACCCGGGCCGGGGACCCGACAGGACCCGGTGGTCCTTCGCTGGTGTCCCGATGCAACCCGGGGACCCGGGCCCGGGCCCCCACGTGATCCAGTGATCCGGTGCTTTTGTCCCGATGCAACCCGGGGACCTGGGCCGGGGACCCGGTATGACTCCGTCTCCCGGGGCCGGGGTGGTCACCTGACACTGGTACCCGGGACAGTGACCCGACATGACCCCGTGACCCGGGGCCGGGGTGCCGACCTGTCCAGGGGACCCGACCCGGGTACCCGACAGGACCCGGTGATCTGCGGCTGGGGTAAAAACCCGTCCCGGGGACCCGGGCTGGGTCCCGACATGACCCGGTGACCTGGGGCTGTGGTGTCGACCGGACTCGGGGACCTGGTCCGGTGTCCCGTCATGACCCGGGGACCTGGGGTCGGGGTGGTCACCAGACCCTTGTACCCAGGCCGTTGACCCGACATGACCCTGTGACCCGGGGCCTGGGTAAAAATCCAACCCAGGGACCCGGGCATGGGACGTGACATGACCCGACCTGGGTCCGGGGTCCCGAACTGACCCGGTGACCTGGGTCCGGGGACTCGGTATGACCCGGTTACCTGGGTCCGGGGTCCCCACGTGACCCGGTCACCTGGGGCCGGGGTCCCCACGTGACCCGCTGACCTGGGGCCGGTGACCCCACGTGACCCGGTCACCTGGGGCTGGTGTCCCCACGTGACCCGGGGTCCTGGTGCCGGGGTGGTCATCGGAACCTGGGAACCAGGCCGGGTGCGCGAGATGACCGGGTGACCTGGGGCCGGGTTATCGACCTGTCCAGGGGACACGGGCCGGGGACCCGACAGGACCCGGTGATCTGCGGCTGGGGTAAAAACCCGTCCCGGGGACCCGGGCTGGGTCCCGACATGCCTTGGTTACCTGGGGCCGGTGTCCCCACGTGACCCGGTGACCCCACGTGACCCGCTGACCTGGGGCCGGTGTCCCCACGTGACCCGGTCACCTGGGGCCGGTGACCCCACGTGACCCGGTCACCTGGGGCCGGTGTCCCCACGTGACCCGCTGACCTGGGGCCGGTGACCCCACGTGACCCGCTGACCTGGGGCCGGTGACCCCACGTGACCCGGTCACCTGGGGCCGGTGACCCCACGTGACCCGGTCACCTGGGGCCGGTGACCCCACGTGACCCGGTCACCTGGGGCCGGTGACCCCACGTGACCCGGTCACCTGGGGCCGGTGACCCCACGTGACCCGGTGACCTGGGGCCGGTGACCCCACGTGACCCGGTCACCTGGGGCCGGTGACCCCACGTGACCCGGTCACCTGGGGCCGGTGACCCCACGTGACCCGGTCACTTGGGGCCGGTGACCCCAAGTGACCCGCTGACCTGGGGCCGGTGACCTCACGTGACCCGGTCACCTGGGGCCGGTGACCAACGTGACCCGGTCACCTGGGGCCGGTGACCCCACGTGACCAGGTCACCTGGGGCCGGTGATCCAGGTGACCCGGTCACCTGGGGCCGGTGACCCCACGTGACCCGGTCACCTGGGGCCGGTGTCCCCACGTGACCCGGTCACCTGGTGCCGGTGACCCCACGTGACCCGGTCACCTGGGGCCGGTGACCCCACGTGACCCGGTCACCTGGGGCCGGTGTACCCACGTGACCCGGTCACCTGGGGCCGGTGACCCCACGTGACCCGGTCACCTGGGGCCGGTGACCCCACGTGACCCGGTGACCTGGGGCCGGTGACCCCACGTGACCCGGTGACCTGGGGCCGGTGACCCCACGTGACCCGGTCACCTGGGGCCGGTGACCCCACGTGACCCGGTCACCTGGGGCCGGTGACCCCACGTGACCCGGTCACCTGGGGCCGGTGACCTCACGTGACCCGGTCACCTGGGGCCGGTGACCCCACGTGACCCGGTCACCTGGGGCCGGTGACCCCACATGACCAGGTCACCTGGGGCAGGTGACCGCACGTGACCCGGTCACCTGGGGCCGGTGACCCCACGTGACCCGGTGACCTGGGGCCGGTGACCCCACGTGACCCGGTCACCTGGGGCCGGTGACCCCACGTGACCCGGTCACCTGGGGCCGGTGACCCCACGTGACCCGGTCACCTGGGGCCGGTGACCCCACGTGACCAGGTCACCTGCGGCCGGTGACCCCACGTGACCTGGTCACCTGGGGCCGGTGACCCCACGTGACCCGGTCACCTGGGGCCGGTGACCTCACGTGACCCGGTCACCTGGGGCCGGTGACCCCACGTGACCCGGTCACCTGGGGCCGGTGACCCCACGTGACCAGGTCACCTGGGGCCGGTGACCCCACGTGACCCAGTCACCTGGTGCCGGTGACCCCACGTGACCCGGTCACCTGGGGCCGGTGTCCCCACGTGACCCGGTCACCTGGGGCCGGTGACCCCACGTGACCCGGTCACCTGGGGCCGGTGACCCCACGTGACCCGGTCACCTGGGGCCGGTGACCTCACGTGACCCGGTCACCTGGGGCCGGGGTCCCCACGGGACCCGGGGTCCTGGTGCCGGGGTGGTCACCGGAACCTGGGAACCAGGCCGGTTACCCGACACGACCCGGTGACCTGGGGCCGGGTTAACGACCTGTCCAGGGGACCCGGGCCGGGGACCCGACAGGACCCGGTGGTCCTTCGCTGGTGTCCCGATGCAACCCGGGGACCCGGGCCCGGGCCCCCACGTGATCCAGTGATCCGGTGCTTTTGTCCCGATGCAACCCGGGGACCTGGGCCGGGGACCCGGTATGACTCCGTCTCCCGGGGCCGGGGTGGTCACCTGACACTGGTACCCGGGACAGCGACCCGACATGACCCCGTGACCCGGGGCCGGGGTGCCGACCTGTCCAGGGGACCCGACCCGGGTACCCGACAGGACCCGGTGATCTGCGGCTGGGGTAAAAACCCGTCCCGGGGACCCGGGCTGGGTCCCGACATGACCCGGTGACCTGGGGCTGTGGTGTCGACCGGACTCGGGGACCTGGTCCGGTGTCCCGTCATGACCCGGGGACCTGGGGTCGGGGTGGTCACCAGACCCTTGTACCCAGGCCGTTGACCCGACATGACCCTGTGACCCGGGGCCTGGGTAAAAATCCAACCCAGGGACCCGGGCATGGGACGTGACATGACCCGACCTGGGTCCGGGGTCCCGAACTGACCCGGTGACCTGGGTCCGGGGACTCGGTATGACCCGGTTACCTGGGTCCGGGGTCCCCACGTGACCCGGTCACCTGGGGCCGGGGTCCCCACGTGACCCGCTGACCTGGGGCCGGTGACCCCACGTGACCCGGTCACCTGGGGCCGGTGTCCCCACGTGACCCGGGGTCCTGGTGCCGGGGTGGTCATCGGAACCTGGGAACCAGGCCGGGTGCGCGAGATGACCGGGTGACCTCGGGCCGGGTTATCGACCTGTCCAGGGGACACGGGCCGGGGACCCGACAGGACCCGGTGATCTGCGGCTGGGGTAAAAAACCCGTCCCGGGGACCCGGGCTGGGTCCCGACATGCCTTGGTTACCTGGGGCCGGTGTCCCCACGTGACCCGGTGACCCCACGTGACCCGGTCACCTGGGGCCGGTGTCCCCACGTGACCCGGTCACCTGGGGCCGGTGACCCCACGTGACCCGGTCACCTGGGGCCGGTGTCCCCACGTGACCCGCTGACCTGGGGCCGGTGACCCCACGTGACCCGCTGACCTGGGGCCGGTGACCCCACGTGACCCGGTCACCTGGGGCCGGTGACCCCACGTGACCCGGTCACCTGGGGCCGGTGACCCCACGTGACCCGGTCACCTGGGGCCGGTGACCCCACGTGACCCAGTCACCTGGGGCCGGTGACCCCACGTGACCCGGTCACCTGGGGCCGGTGACCCCACGTGACCCGGTGACCTGGGGCCGGTGACCCCACGTGACCCGGTCACCTGGGGCCGGTGACCCCACGTGACCCGGTCACCTGGGGCCGGTGACCCCACGTGACCCGGTCACTTGGGGCCGGTGACCCCAAGTGACCCGCTGACCTGGGGCCGGTGACCTCACGTGACCCGGTCACCTGGGGCCGGTGACCAACGTGACCCGGTCACCTGGGGCCGGTGACCCCACGTGACCAGGTCACCTGGGGCCGGTGACCCCAGGTGACCCGGTCACCTGGGGCCGGTGACCCCACGTGACCCGGTCACCTGGGGCCGGTGTCCCCACGTGACCCGGTCACCTGGTGCCGGTGACCCCACGTGACCCGGTCACCTGGGGCCGGTGACCCCACGTGACCCGGTCACCTGGGGCCGGTGTACCCACGTGACCCGGTCACCTGGGGCCGGTGACCCCACGTGACCCGGTGACCTGGGGCCGGTGACCCCACGTGACCCGCTGACCTGGGGCCGGTGACCCCACGTGACCCGGTCACCTGGGGCCGGTGACCCCACGTGACCCGGTCACCTGGGGCCGGTGACCCCACGTGACCCGGTCACCTGGGGCCGGTGACCCCACGTGACCCGGTCACCTGGGGCCGGTGACCTCACGTGACCCGGTCACCTGGGGCCGGTGACCCCACGTGACCCGGTCACCTGGGGCCGGTGACCCCACGTGACCAGGTCACCTGGGGCCGGTGACCCCACGTGACCAGGTCACCTGGGGCCGGTGACCCCACGTGACCCGGTGACCTGGGGCCGGTGACCCCACGTGACCCGGTCACCTGGGGCCGGTGACCCCACGTGACCTGGTCACCTGGGGCCGGTGACCCCACGTGACCCGGTCACCTGGGGCCGGTGACCCCACGTGACCCGGTCACCTGGGGCCGGTGACCCCACGTGACCAGGTCACCTGCGGCCGGTGACCCCACGTGACCCGGTCACCTGGGGCCGGTGACCCCACGTGACCCGGTCACCTGGGGCCGGTGACCTCACGTGACCCGGTCACCTGGGGCCGGTGACCCCACGTGACCCGGTCACCTGGGGCCGGTGACCCCACGTGACCAGGTCACCTGGGGCCGGTGACCCCACGTGACCCAGTCACCTGGTGCCGGTGACCCCACGTGACCCGGTCACCTGGGGCCGGTGTCCCCACGTGACCCGGTCACCTGGGGCCGGTGACCCCACGTGACCCGGTCACCTGGGGCCGGGGTCCCCACGGGACCCGGGGTCCTGGTGCCGGGGTGGTCACCGGAACCTGGGAACCAGGCCGGTTACCCGACACGACCCGGTGACCTGGGGCCGGGTTAACGACCTGTCCAGGGGACCCGGGCCGGGGACCCGACAGGACCCGGTGGTCCTTCGCTGGTGTCCCGATGCAACCCGGGGACCCGGGCCCGGGCCCCCACGTGATCCAGTGATCCGGTGCTTTTGTCCCGATGCAACCCGGGGACCTGGGCCGGGGACCCGGTATGACTCCGTCTCCCGGGGCCGGGGTGGTCACCTGACACTGGTACCCGGGACAGCGACCCGACATGACCCCGTGACCCGGGGCCGGGGTGCCGACCTGTCCAGGGGACCCGACCCGGGTACCCGACAGGACCCGGTGATCTGCGGCTGGGGTAAAAACCCGTCCCGGGGACCCGGGCTGGGTCCCGACATGACCCGGTGACCTGGGGCTGTGGTGTCGACCGGACTCGGGGACCTGGTCCGGTGTCCCGTCATGACCCGGGGACCTGGGGTCGGGGTGGTCACCAGACCCTTGTACCCAGGCCGTTGACCCGACATGACCCTGTGACCCGGGGCCTGGGTAAAAATCCAACCCGGGGACCCGGGCATGGGACGTGACATGACCCGACCTGGGTCCGGGGTCCCGAACTGACCCGGTGTCCTGGGTCCGGGGACTCGGTATGACCCGGTTACCTGGGTCCGGGGTCCCCACGTGACCGGTCACCTGGGGCCGGGGTCCCCACGTGACCCGCTGACCTGGGGCCGGTGACCCCACGTGACCCGGTCACCTGGGGCCGGTGTCCCCACGTGACCCGGGGTCCTGGTGCCGGGGTGGTCATCGGAACCTGGGAACCAGGCCGGGTGCGCGAGATGACCGGGTGACCTGGGGCCGGGTTATCGACCTGTCCAGGGGACCCGGGCCGGGGACCCGACAGGACCCGGTGATCTGCGGCTGGGGTAAAAACCCGTCCCGGGGACCCGGGCTGGGTCCAGACATGCCTTGGTTACCTGGGGCCGGTGTCCCCACGTGACCCGCTGACCTGGGGCCGGTGACCCCACGTGACCCGGTCACCTGGGGCCGGTGTCCCCACGTGACCCGCTGACCTGGGGCCGGTGACCCTACGTGACCCGGTCACCTGGGGCCGGTGACCCCACGTGACCCGGTCACCTGGGGCCGGTGACCCCACGTGACCGGGTCACCTGGGGCCGGTGACCCCACGTGACCCGGTCACCTGGGGCCGGTGACCCCACGTGACCCGGTCACCTGGGGCCGGTGTCCCCACGTGACCCGGTCACCTGGTGCCGGTGACCCCACGTGACCCGGTCACCTGGGGCCGGTGACCCCACGTGACCCGGTCACCTGGGGCCGGTGACCCCACGTGACCCGGTGACCTGGGGCCGGTGACCCCACGTGACCCGGTGACCTGGGGCCGGTGACCCCACGTGACCCGGTCACCTGGGGCCGGTGACCCCACGTGACCCGGTCACCTGGGGCCGGTGACCCCACGTGACCAGGTCACCTGCGGCCGGTGACCCCACGTGACCCGGTCACCTGGGGCCGGTGACCCCACGTGACCCGGTCACCTGGGGCCGGTGACCTCACGTGACCCGGTCACCTGGGGCCGGTGACCCCACGTGACCCGGTCACCTGGGGCCGGTGACCCCACGTGACCAGGTCACCTGGGGCCGGTGACCCCACGTGACCCAGTCACCTGGTGCCGGTGACCCCACGTGACCCGGTCACCTGGGGCCGGTGTCCCCACGTGACCCGGTCACCTGGGGCCGGTGACCCCACGTGACCCGGTCACCTGGGGCCGGGGTCCCCACGGGACCCGGGGTCCTGGTGCCGGGGTGGTCACCGGAACCTGGGAACCAGGCCGGTTACCCGACACGACCCGGTGACCTGGGGCCGGGTTAACGACCTGTCCAGGGGACCCGGGCCGGGGACCCGACAGGACCCGGTGGTCCTTCGCTGGTGTCCCGATGCAACCCGGGGACCCGGGCCCGGGCCCCCACGTGATCCAGTGATCCGGTGCTTTTGTCCCGATGCAACCCGGGGACCTGGGCCGGGGACCCGGTATGACTCCGTCTCCCGGGGCCGGGGTGGTCACCTGACACTGGTACCCGGGACAGCGACCCGACATGACCCCGTGACCCGGGGCCGGGGTGCCGACCTGTCCAGGGGACCCGACCCGGGTACCCGACAGGACCCGGTGATCTGCGGCTGGGGTAAAAACCCGTCCCGGGGACCCGGGCTGGGTCCCGACATGACCCGGTGACCTGGGGCTGTGGTGTCGACCGGACTCGGGGACCTGGTCCGGTGTCCCGTCATGACCCGGGGACCTGGGGTCGGGGTGGTCACCAGACCCTTGTACCCAGGCCGTTGACCCGACATGACCCTGTGACCCGGGGCCTGGGTAAAAATCCAACCCGGGGACCCGGGCATGGGACGTGACATGACCCGACCTGGGTCCGGGGTCCCGAACTGACCCGGTGTCCTGGGTCCGGGGACTCGGTATGACCCGGTTACCTGGGTCCGGGGTCCCCACGTGACCCGGTCACCTGGGGCCGGGGTCCCCACGTGACCCGCTGACCTGGGGCCGGTGACCCCACGTGACCCGGTCACCTGGGGCCGGTGTCCCCACGTGACCCGGGGTCCTGGTGCCGGGGTGGTCATCGGAACCTGGGAACCAGGCCGGGTGCGCGAGATGACCGGGTGACCTGGGTCCGGGTTATCGACCTGTCCAGGGGACCCGGGCCGGGGACCCGACAGGACCCGGTGATCTGCGGCTGGGGTAAAAACCCGTCCCGGGGACCCGGGCTGGGTCCCGACATGCCTTGGTTACCTGGGGCCGGTGTCCCCACGTGACCCGCTGACCTGGGGCCGGTGACCCCACGTGACCCGGTCACCTGGGGCCGGTGTCCCCACGTGACCCGCTGACCTGGGGCCGGTGACCCCACGTGACCCGGTCACCTGGGGCCGGTGACCCCACGTGACCCGGTCACCTGGGGCCGGTGACCCCACGTGACCGGGTCACCTGGGGCCGGTGACCCCACGTGACCCGGTCACCTGGGGCCGGTGACCCCACGTGACCCGGTCACCTGGGGCCGGTGTCCCCACGTGACCCGGTCACCTGGTGCCGGTGACCCCACGTGACCCGGTCACCTGGGGCCGGTGACCCCACGTGACCCGGTCACCTGGGGCCGGTGTACCCACGTGACCCGGTCACCTGGGGCCGGTGACCCCACGTGACCCGGTCACCTGGGGCCGGTGACCCCACGTGACCCGGTCACCTGGGGCCGGTGACCCCACGTGACCCGGTCACCTGGGGCCGGTGACCTCACGTGACCCGGTCACCTGGGGCCGGTGACCCCACGTGACCCGGTCACCTGGGGCCGGTGACCCCACGTGACCCGGTCACCTGGGGCCGGTGACCCCACGTGACCCGGTCACCTGGGGCCGGTGATCCCACGTGACCCGGTCACCTGGGGCCGGTGACCCCACGTGACCCGGTCACCTGGGGCCGGTGACCCCACGTGACCTGGTCACCTGGGGCCGGTGACCTCACGTGACCCGGTCACCTGGGGCCGGTGACCCCACGTGACCCGGTCACCTGGGGCCGGTGACCCCACGTGACCAGGTCACCTGCGGCCGGTGACCCCACGTGACCCGGTCACATGGGGCCGGTGACCCCACGTGACCCGGTCACCTGGGGCCGGTGACCCCACGTGACCAGGTCACCTGGGGCCGGTGACCCCACGTGACCCAGTCACCTGGTGCCGGTGACCCCACGTGACCCGGTCACCTGGGGCCGGTGTCCCCACGTGACCCGGTCACCTGGGGCCGGTGACCCCACGTGACCCGGTCACCTGGGGCCGGGGTCCCCACGGGACCCGGGGTCCTGGTGCCGGGGTGGTCACCGGAACCTGGGAACCAGGCCGGTTACCCGACACGACCCGGTGACCTGGGGCCGGGTTAACGACCTGTCCAGGGGACCCGGGCCGGGGACCCGACAGGACCCGGTGGTCCTTCGCTGGTGTCCCGATGCAACCCGGGGACCCGGGCCCGGGCCCCCACGTGATCCAGTGATCCGGTGCTTTTGTCCCGATGCAACCCGGGGACCTGGGCCGGGGACCCGGTATGACTCCGTCTCCCGGGGCCGGGGTGGTCACCTGACACTGGTACCCGGGACAGCGACCCGACATGACCCCGTGACCCGGGGCCGGGGTGCCGACCTGTCCAGGGGACCCGACCCGGGTACCCGACAGGACCCGGTGATCTGCGGCTGGGGTAAAAACCCGTCCCGGGGACCCGGGCTGGGTCCCGACATGACCCGGTGACCTGGGGCTGTGGTGTCGACCGGACTCGGGGACCTGGTCCGGTGTCCCGTCATGACCCGGGGACCTGGGGTCGGGGTGGTCACCAGACCCTTGTACCCAGGCCGTTGACCCGACATGACCCTGTGACCCGGGGCCTGGGTAAAAATCCAACCCGGGGACCCGGGCATGGGACGTGACATGACCCGACCTGGGTCCGGGGTCCCGAACTGACCCGGTGACCTGGGTCCGGGGACTCGGTATGACCCGGTTACCTGGGTCCGGGGTCCCCACGTGACCCGGTCACCTGGGGCCGGGGTCCCCACGTGACCCGCTGACCTGGGGCCGGTGACCCCACGTGACCCGGTCACCTGGGGCCGGTGTCCCCACGTGACCCGGGGTCCTGGTGCCGGGGTGGTCATCGGAACCTGGGAACCAGGCCGGGTGCGCGAGATGACCGGGTGACCTGGGGCCGGGTTATCGACCTGTCCAGGGGACACGGGCCGGGGACCCGACAGGACCCGGTGATCTGCGGCTGGGGTAAAAACCCGTCCCGGGGACCCGGGCGGGGTCCCGACATGCCTTGGTTACCTGGGGCCGGTGACCCCACGTGACCCGGTCACCTGGGGCCGGTGTCCCCACGTGACCCGCTGACCTGGGGCCGGTGACCCCACGTGACCCGGTCACCTGGGGCCGGTGACCCCACGTGACCCGGTCACCTGGGGCCGGTGACCCCACGTGACCGGGTCACCTGGGGCCGGTGACCCCACGTGACCCGGTCACCTGGGGCCGGTGACCCCACGTGACCCGGTCACCTGGGGCCGGTGTCCCCACGTGACCCGGTCACCTGGTGCCGGTGACCCCACGTGACCCGGTCACCTGGGGCCGGTGACCCCACGTGACCCGGTCACCTGGGGCCGGTGACCCCACGTGACCCGGTCACCTGGGGCCGGTGACCCCACGTGACCCGGTGACCTGGGGCCGGTGACCCCACGTGACCCGCTGACCTGGGGCCGGTGTCCCCACGTGACCCGGTCACCTGGGGCTGGTGTCCCCACGTGACCCGGTCACCTGGGGCCTGTGGCCGCACGTGACCCGGTGACCTGGGGCCGGTGTCCCCACGTGACCCGCTGACCTGGGGCCGTTGACCCCACGTGACCCCGTCACCTGGGGCCGGTGACCCCACGTGACACGGTCACCTGGGGCCGGTGACCCCACGTGACCGGGTCACCTGGGGCCGGTGACCCCACGTGACCCGGTCACCTGGGGCCGGTGACCCCACGTGACCCGGTCACCTGGGGCCGGTGTCCCCACGTGACCCGGTCACCTGGTGCCGGTGACCCCACGTGACCCGCTGACCTGGGGCCGGTGACCCCACGTGACCCGGTCACCTGGGGCCGGTGACCCCACGTGACCCGGTGACCTGGGGCTGGTGACCCCACGTGGCCCGGTGACCTGGGGCCGGTGACCCCACGTGACCCGGTCACCTGGGGCCGGTGTCCCCACGTGACCCGGTCACCTGGGGCCGGTGACCCCACGTGACCCGGTCACCTGGGGCCGGTGTCCCCACGTGACCCGGGGTCCTGGTGCCGGGGTGGTCATCGGAACCTTGGAACCAGGCCGGTTACCCGACACGACCCGGTGACCCGGGGCTGTGGTGTCGACGGACTCGTGGACCTGGTTTCGGGGTCCCGACCTGACGCGGTGACCTGGGGCCGGTGTCCCCACGTGACCCGCTGACCTGGGTCCGGGGTCCCCACGGGACCCGGGGTCCTGGTGCCGGGGTGGTCACCGGAACGTGGGAACCAGGCCGGGTGCGCGACATGACCTGGTGACCTGGGGCCGGGTTAACGACCTGTCCAGGGGACCCGGGCCGGGGACCCGACAGGACCCGGTGGTCCTTCGCTGGTGTCCCGATGCAACCCGGGGACCCGGGCCGGGGACCCGGTATGACTCCGTCTCCCGGGGCCGGGGTGGTCACCTGACAGTGGTACCCGGGACAGCGACCCGACATGACCCCGTGACCCGGGGCCGGGGTGCCGACCTGTCCAGGGGACCCGACCCGGGTACCCGACAGGACCCGGTGATCTGGGGCTTGGGTAAAAACCCGTCCCGGGGACCCGGGCTGGGTCCCGACATGACCCGGTGACCTGGGGCTGTGGTGTCGACCGGACTCGGGGACCTGGTCCGGTGTCCCGTCATGACCCGGGGACCTGGGGTCGGGGTGGTCACCAGACCCTTGTACCCAGGCCGTTGACCCGACATGACCCTGTGACCCGGGGCCTGGGTAAAAATCCAACCCGGGGACCCGGGCATGGGACGTGACATGACCCGACCTGGGTCCGGGGTCCCGAACTGACCCGGTGACCTGGGTCCGGGGACTCGGTATGACCCGGTTACCTGGGTCCGGGGTCCCCACGTGACCCGGTCACCTGGGGCCGGGGTCCCCACGTGACCCGCTGACCTGGGGCCGGTGACCCCACGTGACCCGGTCACCTGGGGCCGGTGTCCCCACATGACCCGGGGTCCTGGTGCCGGGGTGGTCATCGGAACCTGGGAACCAGGCCGGGTGCGCGAGATGACCGTGTGACCTGGGGCCGGGTTATCGACCTGTCCAGGGGACCCGGGCCGGGGACCCGACAGGACCCGGTGATCTGCGGCTGGGGTAAAAACCCGTCCCGGGGACCCGGGCTGGGTCCCGACATGCCTTGGTTACCTGGGACCGGTGTCCCCACGTGACCCGCTGACCTGGGGCCGGTGACCACACGTGACCCGGTCACCTGGGGCCGGTGTCCCCACGTGACCCGGTCACCTGGGGCCGGTGACCCCACGTGACCCGGTCAACTGGGGCCGGTGACCCCACGTGACCCGGTCACCTGGGGCCGGTGACCCCACGTGACCCGGTCACCTGGGGCCGGTGACCCCACGTGACCGGGTCACCTGGGGCCGGTGACCCCACGTGACCCGGTCACCTGGGGCCGGTGACCCCACGTGACCCGGTCACCTGGGGCCGGTGTCCCCACGTGACCCGGTCACCTGGTGCCGGTGACCCCACGTGACCCGGTCACCTGGGGCCGGTGACCCCACGTGACCCGGTCACCTGGGGCCGGTGTCCCCACGTGACCCGGTCACCTGGGGCCGGTGACCCCACGTGACCCGGTCACCTGGGGCCGGTGACCCCACGTGACCCGGTCACCTGGGGCCGGTGACCCCACGTGACCCGCTGACCTGGGGCCGGTGACCCCACGTGACCCGGTCACCTGGGGCCGGTGACCCCACGTGACCCGGTCACCTGGGGCCGGTGACCCCACGTGACCCGGTCACCTGGGGCCGGTGACCCCACGTGACCCGGTCACCTGGGGCCGGTGACCCCACGTGACCAGGTCACCTGGGGCCGGTGACCCCACGTGACCCGGTCACCTGGTGCCGGTGACCCCACGTGACCCGGTCACCTGGGGCCGGTGTCCCCACGTGACCCGGTCACCTGGGGCCGGGGTCCCCACGGGACCCGGGGTCCTGGTGCCGGGGTGGTCACCGGAACCTGGGAACCAGGCCGGTTACCCGACACGACCCGGTGACCTGGGGCCGGGTTATCGACCTGTCCAGGGGACCCGGGCCGGGGACCCGACAGGACCCGGTGGTCCTTCGCTGGTGTCCCGATGCAACCCGGGGACCCGGGCCCGGGCCCCCACGTGATCCAGTGATCCGGTGCTTTTGTCCCGATGCAACCCGGGGACCTGGGCCGGGGACCCGGTATGACTCCGTCTCCCGGGGCCGGGGTGGTCACCTGACACTGGTACCCGGGACAGCGACCCGACATGACCCCGTGACCCGGGGCCGGGGTGCCGACCTGTCCAGGGGACCCGACCCGGGTACCCGACAGGACCCGGTGATCTGGGGCTTGGGTAAAAACCCGTCCCGGGGACCCGGGCTGGGTCCCGACATGACCCGGTGACCTGGGGCTGTGGTGTCGACCGGACTCGGGGACCTGGTCCGGTGTCCCGTCATGACCCGGGGACCTGGGGTCGGGGTGGTCACCAGACCCTTGTACCCAGGCCGTTGACCCGACATGACCCTGTGACCCGGGGCCTGGGTAAAAATCCAACCCGGGGACCCGGGCATGGGACGTGACATGACCCGACCTGGGTCCGGGGTCCCGAACTGACCCGGTGTCCTGGGTCCGGGGACTCGGTATGACCCGGTTACCTGGGTCCGGGGTCCCCACGTGACCCGGTCACCTGGGGCCGGGGTCCCCACGTGACCCGGTGACCTGGGGCCGGTGACCCCACGTGACCCGGTCACCTGGGGCCGGTGTCCCCACGTGACCCGGGGTCCTGGTGCCGGGGTGGTCATCGGAACCTGGGAACCAGGCCGGGTGCGCGAGATGACCGGGTGACCTGGGGCCGGGTTATCGACCTGTCCAGGGGACCCGGGCCGGGGACCCGACAGGACCCGGTGATCTGCGGCTGGGGTAAAAACCCGTCCCGGGGACCCGGGCTGGGTCCCGACATGCCTTGGTTACCTGGGGCCGGTGTCCCCACGTGACCCGCTGACCTGGGGCCGGTGACCCCACGTGACCCGGTCACCTGGGGCCGGTGTCCCCACGTGACCCGCTGACCTGGGGCCGGTGACCCCACGTGACCCGGTCACCTGGGGCCGGTGACCCCACGTGACCCGGTCACCTGGGGCCGGTGACCCCACGTGACCGGGTCACCTGGGGCCGGTGACCCCACGTGACCCGGTCACCTGGGGCCGGTGACCCCACGTGACCCGGTCACCTGGGGCCGGTGTCCCCACGTGACCCGGTCACCTGGGGCCGGTGACCCCACGTGACCCGGTCACCTGGGGCCGGTGACCCCACGTGACCCGGTCACCTGGGGCCGGTGTACCCACGTGACCCGGTCACCTGGGGCCGGTGACCCCACGTGACCCGGTCACCTGGGGCCGGTGACCCCACGTGACCCGGTCACCTGGGGCCGGTGACCCCACGTGACCCGGTCACCTGGGGCCGGTGACCTCACGTGACCCGGTCACCTGGGGCCGGTGACCCCACGTGACCCGGTCACCTGGGGCCGGTGACCCCACGTGACCCGGTGACCTGGGGCCGGTGACCCCACGTGACCCGCTGACCTGGGGCCGGTGACCCCACGTGACCCGGTCACCTGGGGCCGGTGACCCCACGTGACCCGGTCACCTGGGGCCGGTGACCCCACGTGACCCGGTCACCTGGGGCCGGTGACCTCACGTGACCCGGTCACCTGGGGCCGGTGACCTCACG